>CM053594.1:34297301-34351922 GCA_028646575.1 Pseudocheirus occidentalis
CTTAGGGAAGGAATGATATAAACTCTAGACTGAGTATCTTGCCACACAGGAGAATAGGGGGGATGGGGATGAGAGGGGGGTGATGAAGGGAAGGGTGGGGTGGGGGTGGTTATGGGAAGCACACACCTCAGTAAAGGGACAGGGACAGGATAGAGAACAAAACAATGTGGGGGTTGCAGGATAGGAAGGAGTGACATACAATCAGCCTCTCACAATTTGCCCACCATGGAGATGTCCTGCGTAATTACACATGTACAACCTGTATTGAATTGCTACTCCTTCCAGTGGGAGAGGGTGACAGGGGAGGAAGTGCAAGAATCTAGAATTTAAACCTATACAATCAAATGCAACTGGGAAATAATACGTACAGGGACGGGGGCAGGGAGACCCTCCCTGCCTTACTAGAAAGCTAGAGGGATGTTGGAGGAGGACATAGAGGGGAACAGATTGTGGGAGGGGCTTTACAGTGGCATCAATGTTTTGGGCTGGGGGGTAGGGGAAAAAAGGGGAGAAAATTTGTAACTCAAAACCTTGTGGAAATGAATGATATAACCAAGAAAATAAATTTTAAAAAAGAAAAAAAAACACAACAAAACCCCTCTCTTTTGATTTTAGTTTCCATTCCTAGTCTCAGCTCCTTCAGAGAACAGAACTCCAATACTATTCAATGCTCTGCTCTCCATCCTCTGTCACTTGGCTTTGTTTCCATCTTCTGTATATTTTTCTCTGAAATCTACCTCTTGGAACCCCTGATTTTCTTCAAGACTCAGCTCAAGTGTCACCTTCTACATGAAGCCTTTCCTGATTCTCTCACTCCTCCCTAGCTTTTAATATTCTCTATCTCTATCATATATGTTTCTATTTCTGTTTCTATATAGAGATATATAGATGGATATAGGCATCTGTAAAGTCCCCCCCCCCATAAGTGTGTGTTTATATACATGTTTGTCCATTTGTCCATTTCCCTATGTATCTATCATCTGTCTAGTCTATCCAGTGTCCATCTGTCTTTCTCTATCTCTATCCATCCATCTATCCATCTTTCTATCTATCTATCTTTCTATCTATCTATCTATCAATCTATCCATGTATGTTTGTATGTATGCATGCATGCATGTATGTATCTTATCTATCCATCCATGTATGTATGTATGTATCTCTATCATCTATCTATCTATCTATCTATCTATCTATCTATCTATCTATCTATCTATCTATCTTACTGAAGGTTTCTAATAACCCATACCCACTAGCAAATAGAGTAGGTAAAGAGGGTCCCTTCTTGTCTGCCTTGTGCCGGGCAGTTGATGCTGGTTTTGTTGGTGTTTAGCTGTTATGCCAGTGGAGGGCAGACAGACATTGGCATAAGTACAAGTCAGAAATACTTTGGCATCCAGTGTCCATTTGTGTGCTTGACATCTGAGGACTGTCTTAGCTGGGTTCACAAAGGCTCATGCCCAGAAAGGCTGGCTGCTAGGGGATTTTCTTTCAGAAACAGTCTCCTGGGGGCATCCTCAAGGGATGGTGTTTTGTATTGGAAGGAGGAGCTCCTACCCTGACCCAGTCTTTGAAGTGTCAAAGTCAGTGACAGTTTATCCTGGGAAGGGGGAAAGAGGCAGAAGGAAGAGCAGAAGGTCAAGTAGATAAATGATCTTGCAGTCATTTGCAGAGATTGTATTGCTAATCAATGATTTATATTTGTTTTTTTCCTTTCCATCACCACCCATCCCTTCCTCTCAGGAATTTATTCAGCTGGCCAACAGACTGGTCAATGATCCTGCCTTAGAAAAGAAAATCGTGACGAAAGGAAAAGAGTATGTGAGATTATGTCATTCGTGGCAATCTGAAAAAGACACCTATCAAAATCTTATGCGGAAACTTCAGTGAATCATCGAATGTTAGGAAAATGTGCATGGTATACATCATGTGTCACTTCAAATCAGTTACAAACCACAACCCATGGGTGTTACACCCAGACCTGGTTTTAAGTCAGTGGGGTCCATTTCAGTAAAATCAGACATGTTTCATTGGAATCTTAGAGGGAGCCAGATGCTCACTCATGGAATGGTCATTCAAACTCAAAAGTTAGAAGTCCATCCAGTATTTAACAATTGTGCTGTCAAGTAACATCCACAGTGAATTCTATCACCCAATTGTGATGGAGATTCAGAAGCTAATTTCAGAGGAACTGGTTTTTAGGAGAACTGGGATTTCAAGAATCTGTCCCAGAGGAGCATAGCTACAGTTTTCAGGGCAGACACACCTCCAATGCACACATACCCAACACCTTTCACCCCCACCCCATTCATACATCTTTTTTCCTTTGTGGAATAAAACAAGCATTTCCATAACACAGTACAATAAAAAAGATGATTGTACATGAAACTGCATATCTATGCACAACTTGCTATTCCTTTCCAATATAACAAAATTATCACATAAATTTGGTTTTTTTCTTCTTTTCCCTCCACCCCCCTTACTAGAGATGGCTACCATTAGGGTGGCCAATAGACAACAATATTTTTTAAAGTGGGAAGAAAACCTCAAGGAAAAAATGGCCTTTATTGTCTTTTTTGTAAAGTGAATTAAATTCATATTTTGGCATTTAAGTCTTAAGAAATGCAGATACAAAGTGAGGTTTGAAATATTAGATATAAGGACTGGCAGTCTGTTGGTTGGTTTGTACTTAATGTTTTGAAGACCTTTGGGTGAATTTCCTCTACTAAAGCCCCTTGGAGGAGATGGAGGGGACTTTGGTGTTCTCGAAGGACTAGTCCAGGTTCAGAGAGGCCCATTAGGTTGGTTTCAAGATGATTCATGTTTTGACCAACACAGTCACAAGGGCCATCTACTAAACCTTGGAGGGGTGCTATCTGTACCTTGGGAGGGAGTACTCCTGCTCACAAAAATACGCATCTTAGAAGCATTGAAGTGATGTACACTGTCCATAACACTCAGAACAGTGATATGAAATGGTTTATTGCTCAGGTGTCTAGCAACTCATCAGTTACCTAATTAAAAGGTGCCCAGTGGAGTCCAGAGGGAAGTAGCAAAACTCAGAATAGTTCTTATTGTTCTGGTTTGAGGGGGGTGAAGAGGATTGAGCCTAGCTTGAAAGACGCCATGGGATCCGGAGTAGCCTAGAGTTGCCTTTAGTCTGGAAGAGGCTGATCTGGGGTACAACAGACCTGTCCTTCCCCCCTCCCCCAAGAGTGAGGAGGCTAAGAATTATCTGGGACCAATTTATAACTTACTTCTCCCATCCACCCTTGGGACCAAGGCAAACACAGGGGACCTGTGTTGGCAAGAAAACCACATACTCTTTGTTACATGCATTGTTCAGCTTAACCCTTTAATTGTGCAATAGCTCTCTCTTTATTGTCAATAAACTTTGGGGATAGGAACGGGACCTGTGATTTCATTGGATTAGAGAACTCCAAGGGGAGGAAATTACCTCTAGCAATTCATGTGGCAGCTGCTCTGTACCTCAATGGACTTTAACGTCAGGGAGATGAGAGGTTGTGACTAACTCAAGGTCAAAGCCAATTGTCAGAGGTAGGGCATGAATGCTAGTCTTTCTGGTTTTGTGACTGTTCCCTACCCATTACACTACACTGCCTTTGTGTCCCTTATGGTCATGTTCACTTAGCCAGCAACCTTGAACAGTTAATATGTATTGAGCGCTTTTAAGATTTGTAAAGCGCTTTACATATATTATATCACTTAATCCTCATAACAACCCTGCGAGGTCAGTGCTATTATTATCCCCATTTTACAGATTAGGTGACTGAAGCAGAAAGAGTTAAAATGTCTTGCCCAAGGTCATGCATATAGTATCTGAGGCAGGATTTGAACTCGAGTCTTCCCAGCTCCCATAATTCCCATCTCCTACCTGCCTCTGAATTTGCCTTGAAAAATCCCTGTTGTAGATAGCTGTCTTTATTTCCATGGGCATGCTGTCACCCCCTAATTAAGGAGGAGGGAGCAAAACAATTGGTTATAACCCTTGGTCTAGGCACTCAAGGCATCCTGTAGAAAGGGAGAATAGATTAGGCAAGTGTGATCTGGGGCCACCCAGGTCCCCATTGAGAAAGTCCTTCACTTAAAGAGGCTTTGCTGCTGTGGTGCTTGCCAGGTGTGATCAGAGCTGATTATATAGGGTAGGATATCATGGACTTACTGCTTTTTGGTCTTTCTGTTTTTAAAGTAATGGGCTAAAACTATATCTGTTTTGAAATTTTAAAAACAGATCTCAAAGCAAAAAAGTTCTGATAACAGCTTGCAAGGAAGATGAAGAGTTTACCTTTCCTTCTCAGCCCCTCCATGTAACATTCTGCCGTCTTTATCTCAGGTGTTTCTCCTGAACCCGAAAGGTCCATTCCCCAAAGGCCTTTGCAGGTGAGTGATGGGGGCTTTGTAGAACTGAAAACATCTTCTTAGAGCCTTTGGCGGAGGGCTTTACAGCAACCTCTGCTTTGTCTAAGCGTGTTAGAGGCTTGAGAAGCTATAACTGTGAGCAGAGAACTATGGCCAGAGATAGGACGGCAAAGCCTGTCAGCTGGATTCATGCAGGGAGTATCCAGGATCTGGATGTGACTTTGAATGCAGCTGAGTCTGGCTTGAGCAAACTGTCCCAAAAAGGAGGGACCGCTGTATCTTGTGTTCATTTCTCTACTGTCAAATGTTGCTGCTATTGTAAAATGCTGATTGGAAACCCGGCTCAGTGTTTCATTGAATGGCATTAAAGACGCCAAACTTCCCTACTGTTAATTTATGGTTTTATTTTCAAAATGTACACTAGAGTCCTTTGGTAAAGGGACATATTTTTAAGACAATAAAAAAAAGTTTCACAATCAATGTACAGAAAGAGTTGCCGTTGTTTATGTTGTAAGCTGTGTGTTGTGTAAAGACACTCTTCCTCTCTTCCATCATCATAAGAAAACAGTATTCAGAAGGATTGAAAACGTATATCATTTAAAAATAGCTTAGGGCCATAAAATGAATTGTAGTTTTCTATGAAGCTTCTGCTTGGGACTGTTTCAAACACAGTTAGGTCTGTGTTTAAATATTCCATTTATAGCTTTACTTAGCGTGAAAGTACACAGCGTACATTACACAGGGCCTAGGACCTTGACATGATGACCATTGAGATGTGCAATTTTAAAATGGTAGGGAAAAGGAGAACCCTCATTGTGGTATCATTGTGGTCAGTCAAGGCATTCAGGCCACTTAATTGATCAGACCAAGTCTTGGGGTCAGTGAATTAGGGGGAAGTGTACTACACGCATCCAGAATGTTCCTCGTTTGGCTTTTGCTGGGATAAGTTTAGGAAACAGGGAACCAGGCAGGGATGTGAACCATGTCTTAGATTTGAATGGGTTATCAGTTCTGAGGATTCTGAAAATGTAGTGGCCTTTAATAATAAAACAAAAATTTTGATCAAGTTTAAGAAAGTTAACTACACACACACATCAGTCAGTGAGCCCATGTTTTCATTCAACAGACATCTATTAAGTATCTACTGAGGCAGTTAGATGACTCATTGGATAGAGCTTTGGGTCTGCAGTGAAAAAATATGAGTTCAGATTTGACCTCAGACGCTTATTAGCTGTGCGACCCAGGGCAAGTCATTTAACATCCGTTTGCCTAGGAGGCAGCTAGGTGGCTCAGTGGAAGGAGCACCAAACCTAGAGTCAGAAAGACCTCAGTTTAAATTTGACCTCAGACATTTAGTGGTTGTGTGACCCTGGGCAAGTCATTTAACTTCTGCCTTAATCCACTGGAGAAGAAAATGGTGAACCACTCTAGTATCTTTGCCAAGAAAATCCCATGGTCCATGAAGTCATGAAGAGTTGGACACAACAAAACAGCTCTACAACAATGCATATCTGTATAAATTGTCATAGGATTTTAACTTTTTAGATTAGTAAAGAAGCTTAGCATTCTGATCCATAACCCTCATTCAGTTGTTCCCTGATTCATATATAAAGTACCGCTTAGACCACAAAAAAAATGAAACTCTCAATTCAGCCCAAGCTCTCCCTAACTTTTCCATTGAATTGCTTCTTTCATTACCTCCCTGACCTCAGTAACTGGGAATGCCACAGCTAATATTTCAACCAACCCTCTCTCGAGCTTCCCCTTTAGAAAAATAAGCCTCATGTGGACCTTTATTTCCCTAGTAAGTTCAGCAGCACCCAAAGGATCCATTGTACTGGAGGCGAGCCTGCACTCTTATTAAAACCACGCATAAAACCTATTCACCACCTTTCTTCCATTGCCTGGTCCATGAGGTGAACACCCCATCTTGCATTTGTCAGCAGCTTCCAATGCCAAGACCACTTCTGTGATTGCTCCTTCTTTCTGAGTAGCCTGTGGAAGAATAAGCATCAGTATACCTGCCTATTGCAGTGGCTTACACTTGGTGTTGACCCCAGAATTACAGCCCCAAAAGGAAGCCTCAGGTATTTCTGCCTTCGTAACCTTCACAGTAAAATGTTTTAATGCATCAAATCATTTTGGGGAGGGGGGATTTTTTAAATTTCATTTTTCAGACCAGTCTTCTATGGCTCCCCTTCATCTCCTCTAAATCCTTTATTTGTAATACAAGTTCTAAGCCATTGCATTCTATTGATTAACCCCTCAAGCCCTGTGTCTTCTGAATTAAAAACACACAGCCAAGGAGGATGTGATTTCAGACTACACTCCCCTGAATTTTCCTTCAGGTAAGTGAAACATGACTATAAAATTAAGCTTTTATTGACCATTCTGATCGAAATAAACTCTGGTAATTGTGGAAGTTCTTACCACCAATAAAAAGGCAGCCAGCGTGTTATTAGAAGTACTAGAAAGGCAGGTACAGTGGGATTCTTGAACGTAGAACAGCGTAGATCTAGCCGGTGAGATAATTGAATTCATACTTGACTAAAAGTGTGCACAAAGTTGAAATGGAGGACATTTATGGGTAATTTCAAACACCAGGCCAACTTTTAGCCATGCTTCAGGGGACTCTAATCAGGCTAACCCTTGGACACTACATTGATCATCACCTTTGTTTGGGTATAATACAGGGGGTGTGGAACCTGTAGCCTCGAGGCCACATGTGTCCTTCTAGGTCCTTGGGTGTAGCCTTTTGACTTGAGTCCAAGTTTTACAAAACAAATCATTTTATTACGGGGATTTGTTCCATGAAGTTTGGATTCAAAGGGCTGCCCTTGAGGACCCAGAGGACCACATGTGACCTTGAAGCTGCAGGTTCCCCACCCGGGTATATTTTACTTCATATTTCACAGAATAATGCCTCAAGATGCCACAATCATTTCTAACGACCTTTATGGTCTTCCACAGCTAGGTGGTGCAGTTTATAGAACGCTAGGCTTGAAGCCAGGAAGACCTGAGTTCAAATTTGACCTTAGACGCTAACTAGCTGTGCGATGACCTGGGCATATGACTTAACCTCCATCTGCTTCAGTGTCCTCATGGGACATAATAATACCACCTATATTACAGGATTGGCATGAGGATCACATGAGATAATTTTTTTTAAAGCTCTCAGCACAGTGTCTGACATAGGTGATTGATAAATGTTTGTGCCCTCCCTTCACCCTCTTTTTCCTCCCCTGCATGGATGCTGGCAGCACCTCTGGTAACTTGGCCCTTTAAGGAAAAAAAACAGATTTTGTAGGGGAGGCCCTCCTCTTTGTCGATTACCACCAGCTTCTTGAAAGATTATTTTATAATTCAACCCATTCAAGGCTGAGATGTCCATGAGCTGAAAGCAATACTACTTTCTCACAAATTACACAATTCTGCTCAATTACAAAAGCTTCCTCTTAAGAAAAAATATTTCTAACACAATCATACCTTCCTAGGCATGGAAACATTCGAAATAGCTCTAAGCTCTTTGGGAAAAGATGCCCTATTATAAAAATCATGCTTGCTAGGAAATACGCTTTCCACATTGACTTGCTTCTGTATATTTGATTTCCTGCTTTTTTATTACTGTGGTTTTTTTTTTTATACTTTAGGGCAGAAATATATTAAGTATTCCTAAAATGAGAGAGACTAATAGTAACATTTGTTTGTAAGAAACTAGAAAAGTGGAAGAATGTAAATTAGAAGGCAAACTAGGAAGCCTGTTTGCTGACTTGGTCCCTTTATTCCAAATCCAAGCCCAAGAATCCATAAAGATATTGTCATCTAGGGAATTCCAGGGAAAAATGCCTGCTTACTTCTATGGACTCCTCTGCTCGTCTTCTTCCCCTCCATACCTCTTCCCCCTCCCCAGTTATTTCTTGGGTTCCAGTGTATTGGCCTTCATTCAAACACCTGGAGCAACCCATGTCTTACTTTCACCATAACTAATCTGATTATTGGAAAAACAGATCTGAAATGACTCATGCCTAAGCAAATGAGTATCTTTCCTAAATTATAATAATAATGGAACACACAGCTAGATGTCCTCTGAGATCTCTCCCAACTCTAAAATTCTGCGGGGAGGGTAGATGTGTGAATAATAAATACACTGTTGTATATTTTTAAAATAAATTAATTCATTTATTTTCTTGTTTACATCAAAAGCTTCTTTTTTCTTTTCTTTTTCTGGAGGGCAATTGGGGTTGAGTGACTTGCCCAAGGTCACACAGCTAGTTTTTGTGTCAGGTGTCTGAGGTCACATTTGAACTCAGGTCCTCCTGACTCCAGGGCTGGTGCTCTATTCACTGTGCCACCTAACTGCCCCCAATACACTGTTTTATATTATGGCAGCAGTCAGTTGGACCTGGAATTAGGACTACCTGAGTTCAGTATGATCTCAGACACCTCCTAACTGTGTGATCCTGGGCCTTTGCCTCAGTTTCCTCATCTGTAAAGTGGGGATAATAATAACACCCATCTCCCAGGGAGGGCAAATGAGGAGTTGAGAAAATACTCTTTGCAAACCTTTAAGTGCTGCATAAATGCTATTATTATTAGGCCAGAACATTTTTTTTAATGAGAGAATATATGAAAAGACTTAAATGCACTTAAATAGACTCTGCATCTACAATCAGTAGTAAATCTGAGAAATGTGAATGACAAAGTCAGGGTAGGCATAGGGATTCTTTCGGTAGGGAGATGATGGTAGGGTTGCCCTAGGCACTTTGAAGCCATCTAGTGGTAGAACAAGGAATGATGGAATCTGAGAGATGGCAAAGAACTGGGACTTTTATAGGATCTCAGAGATCATTTAGTATATAACTCATACAAAGAGGCTTAGAAAAGTGAAATAATTTGAATAAGGTCATGCTAGTAGAGCTGGAGCTCAAAATAAGGTCTGGTTGTAAAACCAGGGCTTTCCCCATTGTACAATATTGTCTCTAATACTAATTTGTACTGATACCAGGGTACAATAAACCCTATTTTTTAGTATCCAGGCTTGGAATGGTCTCCTTCCTTCTACCTACCTGTGGGATTCATCCTGTCAATCATCATCCTTGGATCATAGATTTGTACCTAGAAGGATCATGGGAATTTATCCAGTTGAAACCCATCATCTTACCTGTCAGGAACTTGGAACCCAGACAAGTTAGGATGCTTGCCCAAGGTCACATGGGTTTTAAATGGTGAGCCTAGCACTTAAACTCAACTCCTCCATATCTAAATTCAGTTTCTATCACTCCATCATAAAGCACAATCCAAACAATACCTCTTCCTTAAAGCCTTCCTCCCATTACCCTTGTGGGTTAGGACCTACAACCCCCAACAAGCTGCTCTTTTTTTTTTTTGCAGCTTTAATACATATAACTAAAGCACAACATTACATTTTTCTCTTTTGTGTCTTATTCCCATATCCTCATAAAAGACCTGTGAACTCCATGAGGCCAGGACTCTGTCTTAGGTAAACTTAGTGTATTGTATAATGGTTTGCATAGAGTACATTACATCCATGAAAATATTTATTCTTCCCACCTGGTCCCTGGCAAGCTGTATACAGTCTCTGCTTAAAAGCTGATTGTTTCTATTGGACAAACAGTCAGGGCATGCAAGGATCCAGGAGATCACCAACTTCTGGATCCCAGCCTTGTCCTCACCCTGTCCTTAAATGACACATTTTTGGAATATAAATTCCTTGACAGTTTTGTTTGGTCTTTAAGTCCCCAGCTTTTTGCGCATATCCAATACTTTACAAAGGTTTTTTTGAATTGAATTTGTGCATCAGAGTCCTCTAAAGAGATAAAACTTTATGCCCCAATTTAAGGAGGTGTGCTCGGTTCTGTGTGGTTTAATATTCTTATCAAAAGAATTGGATAAAGGCATAGTTAGCATGCCCATCAAATCTGTAGATGATGCAAAATGGTGAGAAATAGAGATAGATAACATTCTTTTCTCACCTGGCTGTGGCTGTCTGAGACTTCCATACCATACCCCAGGCAGTTCATTTTTAGGAAAACATCATCCTATAAGATCTCTTCAGCCTTGGTACTCTACCTCATCACCACCCAATGTCCTTCTGATGGGAGGGTGGAGCCATAGCCTCTCAACACCTCCATTTAAGGAGTGAACTCACCTCAGACCATTTTCTCATTTCTCACCTGGTTGCGTTACTTTGGGACTGAAGTGACGAAACCAGTACCCAAAAGGATATTGGCAGGCTAGAACTTTGGACTGACTTTTCATAAGATGTTCTATAGCTGCTTAGCATCCATAGAGGTTAAATAAAGGTTAATCAGTCAGACAACAAACATCTATTAAGTGCCAGCTACTGTACTTAGTGCTGGGGATAAGCAAAAGAGTCAAAAGACAGTCTCTGCCCTCAAAGAGCTCACACTTATAATATAATGGAAGAGACTACGGACAGGCTGTTTATAGGATTAATAGAATATAAAAGAGGAAAAGCACTAGAATCAAGAGGATTTTACAAAGCTTCTTTACAAATGTTATCTCATTGATCCTCATAAACACCCTGGGAGATAGGTGCTATAATTATACCTATTTTACAGATAAGGAAACTGAGGCAGGAAGAGGTCAAGTCAGCTGGTTAGTCAATAAACAATTAAGGATTTATCTTATGCTAGTCATTGTGTTAAGCACTAAGGACACACAAAAAACTGAAAGATATTGATTACTCTCAAGGAGTAATCTAGTAATCTACTCTCGCAGTCTAATGGAGGAGGCGATGTGCAAATGACTACGTACAAACATATGAGCTATTATAGCTCAGAATCACACAACTAGGAAGTGGCAGAGGCTAGATTTGAACTGAGGTCTTCCTGACTCTAGTTCCAGTGTTCTACCCATTGTACCTTTTAATTGTTTCCTATAGATTTACTTGGGTTAAAAAATCAGTGTCAAAGGTGCGAGATGAGGGAAGCATGGTTCGTCTGAAAAAACATTTGTGAATCTTTGTGGGCTACAGGTTCAATCTGAGTCAATCACCAATGTGTCTGTCAGATATATGGTGGCCAAAAAGTCAATATGATCTGTTTGGTGTGCTCAAAGCAAAAGCGTGGGGTCTAAGACTAGCGAAATGGTAATTCTGCTGTGTTCTGCCTTCGTCAGACCGGATCAAAAATATTGTGTTCAGCTCTGGTGGTACGACACCAATCATGGCAGCACATCTGAGCACTACTCATGTGAATAATTTCAAGGGTCTAATCATATAGCATAATGAACTCTCTCTTCGGCAACAGACTAAACATTGTTCAATGAAGCATAATTTTCATAGCAACATCCTTAAGCAAAAAAAAATATCATTATATATGTGTGTAGAATCATAGCATTCAGTATGTTGTACGGCACATAACATATATCATTGCATTCAGTAGCATTCCCTAAAATACTTGTTCATACAATCAGGGGGGTCCTAGGCTAAGATCTTCCCTAGCATTAACACATCCTTAAATAACGCATCCTTAAAAATTCCATGCCATCCACCCCTAGCTTACAGTAAGAACAATAGCCTTAATACCAAGTGTCCAAATCTTTCATCTTGACTCAAGGTTGACTCCCAAGTCCCGTTGCTCTTCCTCTGTGGGCTGACCACTCCCAACTCTCTCCTGGATTCACACGTAGGCAGCACTCCATTCCTTCTCCAGGTTTCAGCTCATGAGGATTGCTCTACTCCAAGCTCTTCCTGCTCCTGCTCCTGCTCCTGCTCCTGCCCCCAACAGCAGGCTCCAGGAGTTCCTGCCCACAACTTCTGTCTCTAGGAAAGCAAAGCTTAACAGAGCAACCGTACGTACTACCAATACCACCATCTCAATTCACCTCCAAAGTCTAGAGGCTGTATGTTAACAGCTCAGTTCATTTTAACAACTCTTACAAGGGGCTTAAGCTAAGCCTCCTTCCCATGGGTAGGTTTCTGCCCTATAGCTCTATTTGCTTTTACAGCTCAGAAACTCCTTCAGCAAGTCTGTCATCAGAGATCTTTTCTTTACTCTCAGAGGTCTCCTCCCAGCTCTTAGAGGTCTCTTCTCTTCATTTTCTTCTTCTCAACACTGACTCATCCTCTCAACGCCGGATCCCTTAATGTCTACTGTCTCACAACACTGGCTCTCTTGATATACAGTTCTAGTTGGTATATGATTGGCTAAAACTTGATACCCATGTCTGATTGGCTAGAACCTACATACTAGTCTCTGATAAGCTAGAATTCAATCCAGTGAAGAAATCTTACTTTGCTTGCTTTGCTTACAGGTGGGTGCTCCCATTCAATCAGGATGCTAAAAAGTGCAGGTCAAGAGATGGACTATCAGTATAATGAAAGGTCTTGAAAGAATATCTTATGAAGACTAGTTGAAAGAACTAGGGTTGTTTAACTTGAAGAAGAAAAGACATAGAGAAGACATGACAGCTCTCCTAATCACCAAATCTGTCTCTTTAGACCTTTCATATCTGGGGTTTGGGCATGCTGAACTTGAGATATCTATGGGACATCCAGTTGGAGATGTCTAATAAGATGTGGCAGTTAAGAAAGATTAAGGCTAGATGATTGATCTGAGAATGATCTGCATAGAGGTGATCACTGAATCTGTGACAATTAGTGGACTGAAATAGCATAACACATCCTTAGAAATTCCATGCCATTCACCCCTAGGTTACATTGACCTTTCATAGCTGGGGGGTTAGGGGAACTGGTGACCCCTGTGATCTGGAAAATCTGCATAAAATTTTTTGTCTCTCCCATAGAAGTCTGAATTTTTTTATGGGGTGTTTGCAGTACCTTGTTATAAAATTTGGGGTAAGTATTTGGTCATAGGCTCTGTGTCATCTGCTGGCCTTTGCGTGTTGTCTGTGGCTTCCACAAAACTCCCCAGAAAATTCCCATTTAATTTCTTACGCTGATGCATGATATAATGAAACCACAATGAGGAAAATTGTTTTGTGAAAGGGATAACTGTACTCATTGCCTCTACTTCTTCTCCTCTCACTCCTCAACAATTTCCAATATGGCTTCTGACCTCTTTGCTCAAAAGAAACTTGTCTCCCTTATTTACTGCACCTGGTGGTTCTTTCTCAGTCATCCCTGGTAACCTCTCTTCATCTTTCTCTTCCTTCCAGAACCTTCTCCCTGAGCTTTCATAACACTGCTGTCCCATTGTTCTCCTACCTGATGAAGGCTCCTTCCCAGGTTCCTTTCTAGCATCATCATCCTTGTCCCATACTTTATCAGTTGGCATACCATTTGGCTTTAACCTAGGCCCCCTTCTCTCTTTCTGTGTCTGTCTTCTCTCTCCCTCCTCCTCTTCTCTTTCTCTTCTCTCTCTCTCTCTCTCTCTCTCTGTCTCTCTCTCTCTCTCTCTCTCTCTCTCTCTCTCTCTCTCTGTCTCTGTCTCTCTCCTCTTTTCTCTCTCTCTCTTCTCTCTCTCCCTCTCTCTCTTTCCTCTCTTCTCTATCCCTGTATCTCTCTCTCTCTCTCTCTTGCTCCTCATCCCACCCCCACTCTCACTTTTATCCTTCTCCCTTTCTCTGTGAGCTATTTCAGTCCACCAATTCCCATAGATTCAGTGATCAACTCTATGCAGATCATTCTCAGGTCAATCATCTAGCCTTAATCTTTCTTAACTGCCACACCTTATTAGACATCTCCAACTGGATGTCCCATAGACATCTCAAGTTCAGCATGCCCAAAACAGAACTCATTCTCTCCTTCCCCCACCTTCTCCTCCTCTTGATTTTCCATTTCTGTTGAGGATGCCACTGTCTTTCCAATAACCCAGGCTGCAAATTTAGTCTTCTCAACTCTTCATTCTCCCTTGTCTATGTCCATTCAGTTGCCAAGTCTTGCCTTCACAATACTTCTGACATCTGTCCCCTTCTTTCTATTCATGTGACCATCACCTTCATTCAAACCCCCATGACTTGTCCTCTAGACTATTTTAATAGTCTCTTCATTGGTCTCCTTGCCTCCTGTCTTTCCTCTCTCCTCCAAACAGCTGCCAAATCGATATTCCTTAGCAGTGTCTGGAACATAGTAGGCACTTAAATACTTGTTCTCATTTTCCTCTTATATACACTCTATATTCTAGCCAAACTGGATTATCTTGCTTTCAATATCCTATACCTGACATTCCATCTACCATCTATATGCATTTGCTTCCAATAACTTTGCATGCCTAGAACATGCTCCCATACTCACTGCTGCTTTATAGAATCCACAGCTTTAAAAAAAAAACTCAGTTCAAGTACCACTTCCTCTAGGAAACCTGGCCTAATTTCCTCCCCATTCCCATCACCCCAGTTACTAGTGCTCTCCCTCTGAAAAGTATTTTTTTCAGTACTTACTTTTTTATATATACATACATAAGTATTATATATAAATAAATATATAATATAGGTTATATAACAAATTATATACATATGTAGAGATCTGTACTTTATATATAGTAAGTACTATAAAAAGGGCAGCTAGGTAACCTAGTGGATAGGATGCCAGGACTGAAGTCAGAAAGATACATCTTCCTGAGTTCAAATCTGACCTCAGACACTTATTAGCTGTGTGACCCTAGGCAAGTCACTTAACCTGGTTTGACTCCTGTGCCAGTATCTCTCATGTCATATAATCAGTTTGAAAGTTCTTCAGAGAATGCAAAATAAGCACATAACAAATATTTGTTGATTAAAAGAATGAGTGAATGAATAAATGAAATGGGGTAAGAGGACAAGTATTTATTAAGTACCAATTCTATGTCAGGCACTCTGCTAAGTACTTAACAACTATCATTTCATTTAATCCTCAGTAAATCCTGGGAGGTAGATGCTGTTATGATCCTCATTTTATAGTTGAGGAATCAGAGGCAGACAGAAGTTAGGTGACTGACCCAGGGTTACGCAACTAGTAAGGGTCTGAGCCTAATTTGGAATTCTGGTCTTCCAGACTCCAGGCAAGATGCTCTATTCATGGTACCACCCAGTTGCCTCTAGGCATGGATGGAATAAATGAAGGGGATTCTTCTTAAGGCAATAGACTGAGTCTTCACCATTTCTTTTATCTTTGAGATTGTGCAATTTTAATTCTTTGAAGATGTGACCCTGAATAAGAATCCCCACTGTAATACACACTCCAAAAACTTTTGAATAAGGAATGATGATGTCTCCTACTAAGGTAGCATGGGAATTTTCCTGAATGTCAAGTCCCCTAATAAAGCTCTAGATCCCCAAACACTACTTTTTTCTGGGTCATTGCCTAGGAATTCATAGCAAGCAGAGAGACCAAGCTCATAAAACTTTAGCTTTCAAATGATCAAGGCCCCATCCTAGGTATTTCTATAATTGACAGCTTCATGCTATGGGAAAAATCAGAGGGCATCATTTCTCCATTTCCACATTTCACTGGGACAGTCCTGCACGTGCCCACATTCTAACCAGTCAGCTTATGATGTGTGTTCACATATAAACAAACCAACCTGGTATTGGAAATTCCTGGAAAGCCCAAATTAGATTTTGTTTTCATTGCTTTCTGGGGTTCTGAATGAGATCTGCATTCCCATCCCTCCTGGTTCATAGGAATAGTGGCCATCCCACCCAACCCTTCTCATTTAACATATATGGAACTATCCAGCAACATATAGCTAGTATGTGGCTGAAGTGGGATTTGATCCATTTGATTGTGACTCTAGGCCCAGCTACTGTAGCATGTTGGTTTAACTAATAGCATTGCAGTAAAGCAGCAATTTTACTAAATTTAGCTATGTAAGTAAGAAAGACCAACCCCTCTCCTTCCCATCTCTTTTTATGCTCACGTCACTGCAATGCTCAGCTATATTCTCTCCCTGTGATCTTCTTCAGCATTTGGAGCCTTCTCAGCCTAGAATATACCTCCATCATACCAGCTCCCTGCTCTTATTGGTGAATTCCTCCTAAGGCTTCAGTTTTGGTGACTGGCCCAGGCGGGCCTTGCTTCGTTCTTCTCCCATACCTGCTTTCTACTCATAGGACTTGTCTACCACCCTCCAACTCTCCTACCTTGCCCTTCTCCTTCTCCTTCTCCCTTTCTATTCCCTTTTCTTGTTGTCTTCCCCTATTAAATTGTAAATTCTGCTAAAAAGAAAATTCTTTGTTCATTCAGACTTCTGACCTGATTAACAAAGCTAACAAAACCTGATTAACAAAACTCGAGATAAAGAAAACTTGAAAGGCAGCAACATGAAACTAATAGCTGGAGATCAGCAAGGGATTCAGCATGGAGCCAGCTTTTATTGATAACTTTCGAAATGAGATAAAGACAATCCAGATAGGTTCATGGTAGTGAAAAGGATGGGCCAAGGCCTCTCAGTTCCTCCCTGATTGCTTGTGATGTTTATTAGGTGGGGTACAAACATCACAGGTGGGGATAAGTGTTGAATAGCAGATAACACAAAAGCTACCAATGGGGTGATGCCTTCCCCAGTGGCTCTGCCAACACTGATTTACAATTTGAACTGAGAACAATGGAGTCGCCTAGTCAGTATAACTTTTAACACTCCCTACCAGCTGAGACCTTGCTACTTGTATTTGTAACCCCAGCACTTAGAATAATGCCTCACATGTAATAAGTACTTAATAAATATCTTGGGTCTTTCCTTGCATTTACTCAAGTGAAATCCCCTGAAGCTGAAATCTTCATTTCATACCTAATAATAATAATAATAATAATATATATAAACTTTCTTTTTTTTTTTTTTTTGCTTTTTTTTTTTCTTGGAGGGCAATTGGAGTTAAGTGACTTGCCCAAAGTTACACGGCTAGTAAGTGTTAAGTGTCTAAGGCCTGATTTGAACTCAGGTCCTCCTGACTCCAGGGCTGGTGCTCTATTCACTGCGCCACCTAGCTGCCCCAACATAAAGAATTTCTACAGTACTTATATGCTTATATGCTAAGTACTCTTCAATTATTATCTCATTTCATCCTTACAGCAATCCTAGGAGGTAAGTTCTATTATTTCTCCCATTTTACAGATGAGGAAGCTGAGGAAAACCAAGGTTTAATGAGTTATCCAGGGTCACAGAGAAAGTGTCTGAGGTTGGATTTGAATGCAGGTCTTCCTGATTCCAGGCTCAGTGCTTTATCCACTGAACCACCTAACTGCCCTAGCCTAGCCTGTTGTTATCTCCAAGGCTTTAAAAGCAGACTTGGAATAGTTTTACAGTCAAAAATGGCGTAATACTTAATGGACCAATACCACCAATGTGGCTTCCCATCCCTTCTGAACTAAGCTGATGAGTGAGAGCATCAGTTTATCAGAAGTGTCAGAGCCTGAGAATCTTCCAACATGTTAGGCCGAAACGTTCTGAAGTTACTTTGAAAGCTCGGTAGATTAATTACAGACCTTTGGGAGACCAGTTTCAACCTAAAATTGACTAGAGTGATTTAAAATCTTAACTAATGGCTCAGTGGTACCAAATTAGCCAAACATAGTCCTTTTTTTCCATGCTGTAGAAAATGAATTTCTCTCCTCATTATCCAATACTCTCAAATATTAGAATTTGAAAAAGCCAGTCATGGGGAAGATGAATGAATTCTGTTTTAAGACTAGAAGATGTTGATGATAAGTAATTTTTTTAAAGAAAATAATAACTAGCATTTATATAATGCTAGAAGGTAGGTCCATGGCACAGGAAATAGGATAATAGACCTGGAATAAAGAAGACCCAAGTTCAAATATGTCCTCAGACATCTACTAGCGGTGTGACCCTGGGCAAGTCACTTAACTGTTTGCCTCAGTTTTCTCATCTGTAAAATGAGCTGAAGAAGGAGACGGCAAATCACTCCAGTATCTTTGCCAAGAAAATGCTAAATGGGATCATGGCAAATGAGACACAACCGAAAAATGACTCAGTAACAAACGACATATAATGTTATAACATTTGCAAGGCACTTTGCATATATTAACCTATTTGATCCTTACAACAACCTTAGGAGGTAGGTGCTATTTTTATAGCCATTTTATAGATGAGTAACCTGAGGCAAACAGAGTTTAAGTGCCTTGCCCAAGGTTACACAGCTAGTAAGTCTCTGAGGCTGAATTTGAACTCATATCTTCCTAACTCCAAGTCCTGTGCACCATTTATTGCACTATCCCATCATTTTATTTGAACAAACCATTATATAGGCAGCATGAATGTAGAGAAAAGAAAAATGGCTCCAGAAGGTATCTCCCAATAGAATGTAAGCTTTGTGCAGGCAAAGAGCATTTGGCTTTTTATTCCAAGTATGTAGCACAGAACCATGCATATATCCAAACACTCAAAAAAGATTTGTGAGCTCATTGATTTGTGGTCCCTCCAATAACACTGATTGCAACTCAATGTGTGCATACAGTATGAACAACACTTGACAAATTTGTATTTGGTTGGCTTACATTAGAGCTAAAATATCTGGTTTCAGATCCTAGAATAAAGATGAAATGGACCACTTGTCTCCTACTAGAAAGGTGATGAGCTTCACATGACATGGCCAGTGTAGGAATTTTTTTTTTTGCCAGACTATGCATGTATCTATGTATTAATGGTTTTATGTTTTTTCATTTTTGAGCTGGATTTTTCATTTCATGTTTCATTTCAAAAATGGGATGGGTAATGGGAAGGACACATCAACAGAAGAAAATGAACAATCCTAACTCTGCTACTTATACCTTTTGTGACCTTGAGTATATTGTTTCAGTTCTCTGTGCCTCAGTTTCCTGATCTGTAAAAGGAAGAGGTTGTAGTAGATGATCTGTAAGATCTCCTCTAGTTATGAATCTCTGATATTATGAAATCAACTAAAAATATTTAATTAGTGTCTTCTGTTGACTGGATGTGAAAGAACAAGACTTCCTTAATCCATTCTTTTGTCTCAACACCTCAGATGGGTCTTTACTGCTGTGAAATGAAACTCACAAGGCAAGTTCTATTTTTTTTTTTGGCTTAATCTTTTAAATCCAGAACAGTTCCATGGAAAAATAAAGAAACAGTTTGTCAAAGACTTGTCACCCGAGATGGGTGCTTCCATGTGGAAACCAATCATTAATGGCTCAGTGGGAACTGAACATTTTTTCATTAAGATGTCTAATATAATTTCATCAGCCTAGAATTTATTCCTTTTTTTCTTCTCCTATTCTTTCTGGTTGGTCAGAGTCCAGTGGCTAGAAAGTCAACAGCTTTATCTTAGCATATACCCATGTCCTGTGCCCTTGCTCGTTTGTCTTGGCATTTTGAGATCTAGGAAAGGCATATGGTTGTCTTTTCTTTTGGAACTGGATATTTGATTCCTGGATGTATGATCTCCAAGTTTCCTATTCCTGTTGGTTATGACACCTCATTGTTATCCCTTCTACTGTTTACCCACTCCTAGACTTACTCAATTAAGTCACTTCTTTCAGTGAGCATTTGTTAAGGACCTATTTTGTTTCAGAAACAATTGTTAAAGACCTTAGCTTAAAAAGGTCAATATCTCCCACTGCATCTGGGCAATCTCCAGTCTTCTTGATCTTTATCTTTTCACTGGACCCAGATGACAAAGCAAGACTGGTGATTTTGCCCAGCCCTCCCTCACTTAAATCCGATTTACTTGCATGTCATGGCATCACCTCTCTGATATCATGGTCCTTTTCTAGAACAAAGGACAAACAACAACAACCACAACAAATTTGTGCCAGGTATGAGATTTGGATGAGAATACAAAGATAAGCATAAACAGCTAAGCCTTTAAGGTACTTATCTTTTAGAGGGGAGGGTATATGATGAATGTAGACAAATGATGTATACAGACAAATAAATACAAAATATATGCAAAATAAGGGATAAGAATTCCAGCTGAGATTTCATTGGCATAGGGAACTCCTGTCACTAATACAAATCAGGACCTTAATCTGAGAGTTGAGTAGAATGGTGTTCAAACTAGAATAGAATAGGGGCCACAAACTATACATAAGGATGTCTGTGGGTTATATACTGGCTTACAAAGCCAAATATGTACACTATCTATATTCTATTGTAACTTTATTTTGTTAAATGTTTCTCAATTCCATTTTAGTCTGGTTCAACAGTACTCTGGATTATTGCCCTATAATGTGGTCAAGATGGCCGCCATTTTGATCTCTCCAGGTTAGAGCACTGAAAGGTTTAGTTACTTGCCCAGGATCATCTGGTTAGGGTAAAAATGAGCCCATTATTCATGTCCTAAAAACAGGTAAAACTAATTCTTTTCTCTAGAAAATAACAAAAACAGGGACCCTCCCAGTCACCATTTCATTGGATATTGCATACTATAGGTCCCAGTACATAACAAGAAAAATTTGAGGAGGGACAAGTAGGAAAACTCGGTGGTCACTTTCTATTAGCTACAGAATTTTTTTTTCCTGAATGTTTAGGACCACATTGATAGATGTCCCAGAAACTAACTAGTAAGAACTGAGAAAAGTGACTCAGACTCTTTGAGACTCACTTTCCTCACTTGTAGAATGGCTAATAATAATAAGTACCTGAGCTACCTTAGAAGATTGCTGTGAGTGTAAGCTGTAACCTGTCATACTTAATTCCATGGCTATACAGACTAAGTTTAATATCATTATCCTTCTTATATCACACACACACACACACATATATTGTAGGGATATCTTAGCTCCCCCTCTAGGATATCTCAGAACCCAGCTCAAATATAGGTTTTTCTTGCCCAGATGTGGGGTCCCCAGATGCTGAACAAATCACTCAAGGTAATGCATACATCAGATGAAGGACATCCTTTATTTTTCTCCAGAGAAGATGTCAAACAACCAAGAAGGCTCATAATAGCCATAAAGCTGTTGGTGAGATTTATTTCCTTCTCTGGTGAGTTGCCACTCCCTAGAGTCCTAACGCCTTTCATAATCACAGCACTACATTGTGGTTTAGACTCTGCTCAGAAAGGAAAACCACTTGGGTTGCTAGTGAGGTGATCCCCTAATATCCCGAAGAGCCCCTCTTTTACTCCAGTGGCCATCAAGGTATCCATTCTTAGGTTACTACACTAAGGGAATCCAAGGAATATTACATGGTTAACTCTCTTCCCAGAGGACAATGTCCTGTGTGATAGCTTCTTTAAGTCCTCCAATTTCTAGTGTCTCCCCCTGATATAACCTCTTATTTTTGTGTGTGTGCAACAACTTGACCATGTAACAAAACATTGCCTGCCCCTTATGTAACATATATAGAAAGAAGCAGAGAAGTCCTACTCCAAGTCTCTAAGGACTGGATTTCTGTCATTGTTAATGGATGGAGGATGGTCATTGCTGGACCATCTTTCCCTTACTCTCCCATCTTCAAAAGGAATATTGAACTGGAGTCGTAATTAGTTTTTATATAGAGGACATTTTAAATCTAGAAGAATTATTCTTTTGGTGTTCAGGACATAAGCTACTTCCCTTGGTTGCTCTGAGAGGAAATAGTTCTGCCCCAGACCTGAAGGATCATTCAGTTTAGCTTTCCCTTCCCATCATAATCTTATTACACCAAAGTTAGTCATGGTTATAGAGCAAATCTATTCATCAGATCAAGCCAGGTAGACTGTAATCAGGAAGCTACACAGATTAGTTTAGGTGACAGAATGCACAAGAGTTAGCCTGGGAGTGAGATTAAATTTCAGCTCCCAGACAGGATTTTACCCAATGAATCCATTCTGAGTGATCTCTAGGGAAGCAAGTGCTGAGAATAAAGGGATGGGAGAACAGAGTGCTCTCTTGTCTAAGAACAGTGATGCTTCTGACATTTCTAGTCTCCTTACCATGCCCCCCACCCCTTCCCATGCCTTGCAGAGCTCCCTGCATACAGCAGGCAGCTAATAAATATTTGTGAAATATGCATATAGTACATTAAGAATGACACAGCTTTCTTCACATCCAATATCTCACTGAATCTCCATAGGAACTCTGTGAGGCAGATAATAATAAGAAGAATAATTATCATTTACATGGGCCAGCTAGGTGGCACAGTGGATAGAATTCTGGACCAGAAATTAGGAGGACCTGAGTTCAAATCCAACCTCAGGCACTCAATATCTGTGGGACCCAGGACAAGTCACTGTTTGCCTCAGTTTCCTCATATGTAAAATGAGCTGGAGAAGGAACTAGCCAACCACTCCAGTATCTTTGCCTAGAAAACCCCCAAAGAGGTCATGGAGAGCCCAGACGTGACTGAACAACAAAACAATTACATAATACTTTAAGTTTTGTAAAGCAGTTTATAAATATTAACTCATTTTATCCCCACAATAATCCTGGGAGGTAAGTGCTATTATTAACTTTAAATATGAGATTACTGAGGCATTCAAAAGTTAAGTGACCTACCCAAGGTCACACAGCTAGTAAGTATCTGAGAGACTAGATTTGAACTCAAGTCTTCCTGACTTCAAGCTCAGTGCTTTCCACTGAACCACCCAGGTAGGGATAGTACTATTATGTATATTTTTAAACTGATGAAACTGAATCTTAGAGATGAAACCAGATAGAAACTCTAGAGTGAGGTACTTAAATTTCTAGATCTAAAGCTGGAAAGAGACCTCAGAGGCCATCTAGTGTAACCCCTGTCTTTTTACAAATGAGGAGACTGACATCTAGAGAGGTGAAGGGATTTGGGCAAGGCCACACTGGTATTAAGCATCAGAATTGGGCTTCCAAGCCAGGGCTTCTAATTCAAAAGCTGCCAGTGACCATCAAATCCAACTCCCTCCTTCCGCCAAAAAAAAAGTCCCCCTGCAATACACTGGACACTTGTGTTCATCAGGCCTTTGCTTGAAGATTCCTAATGGCCAACTCCCCAGACAGTATAATCTGCTGATAGCTCTAATCACCAGGAAACAAACAAATGAAGGAAGGAATGAACAAACAAATACATTCACACAAATATGTATGTGTATGTATGTCTATATATATATGCATTCATATACATACTTGTATGTACATATACTCGCTCTCTCTTTTTTTTCTTTCTCTCCATATATATTGTTCTTCCATCAGGCCTACACCTGAACCTCTGCAAGTTTCAATGTTTCTAGACTTATTAGAGGAGATAAATGCTGTCACTTTCTGTGTCACTCATATGCCAACGGTCTACCTTGCATGGTTGAGTATAAGTCTGTAATGTCCTTGGGTAATAAGGAAATTTTGTAAATAATTTTTTCTTCTAGTGCCTTGAAAGGACTGTTTTCATATAGTGGGGACTCTATTAATGGGGGCCATCTCCAGGCATCTTGGTCTATATTTTGCCCCTGGATCCAGGTGGCTCTGGAGGATGAAGTTAGGCTGGTGACTTTGCACAGCCCTGCCTCACTTAAATCCAATTCACTTGCAAGTCATGACATCACCTTCCTGATGTCATGGTCGTCTTCAAAAAGGACAAACAACAACTTTATTGATATTTGCCAAGATGAATGAACAAATCCTATTAAAAAGTAAGGCTTGGTGGGATCCAGGCAAGAAAGACCCCACATACTTTCTGAAAAATTTCCACATAATAAGAAGAATGTTGGTAATCAATAAACATTTATTAAGCACCTACTATGTGTCAAACACTATGCTAAGCATGGCTCTCAAGGAGCTTGCAATTTAATGGGGGAGACAACAGGCAAACATCTGTATAGAAAACAACAGGATAAATGGGAAATAATTAACAGAGAGAAGGCTCTGGAATTAAGAGGAGCTGGGAAGGCTTCTTCTGAAAGAAATCTTATTGATTTTAAGATTTTAAGGAAAATTTCCAGATGAAGGCAGCAGGTCTGGTAAAGGGCTTTAAGGTCATGGTCTGTGAGGATCACGTGGAGGGGCTAAGGATGTTAAGCCCAGAAGGAAAAAAAAAGACTTAAGGGGCCCACACTAGCTGCCTTCATATATTTGAAGGGTATACCATATGAAATTAGCTGTAGTCTGCTTGTCTTCAGAGGGCAAAACCAGGATGAACTTGTGGATGTTGCTGAAAAGCAAATTTAGACTTCATATGAGGGGAAAAGCTCCTAACAATTAGGGTTTTTCTCAAGTAAAGTGGCTCGTCAGAGGCGTAGTGGGCTCTTCCTTGTTGGAATTTTTCAAGCCCAAGGCCAGATTGGCATTAGTCTGTGGTGTTCTAGAGAGCCTTTTCAAGGTCTAGAATGGACTAGCAAATCCTTGAACTCCCTTCCCACACTGAGATTATGAAAGAACACCCTAGAGCAGGTCCAGATGGCCCACTGGAAGGACTCAGATCATATGCTAAGATACTGTACCTGCAATGAAAGAGGAAACAAAAACAAAGCAGCTGAAAACAAAGCACAGTTTTCTCTCTGAGCTCTTCTGTACCCAGCCAGAAAGACAGCAAACTGATTGTGGGAAGGAACTTCCTGGCATCAGAGTCTTGGTCACGAGGATATGAGACAATGATGAGGTTGGGAGACAAAAGACACACATCAAAAAACTTAAAAAAACACAACCCAAGAGGAGTCCCTTAGTGCTCTCAGATGAACTGGAGAAGTCTGTGGCTGGTCTCTTTCTCAGATCACCTGCCTGTACACATTCCTCACCACTACAAACTGTTGCTAAGTATTTTTAGTGAGGCCAAAAGTTCCCTTAAGCACCGTAATTATCTCAGTTGGGGATGTCAGGAGAGTTTACAGTGAAAGAAAGCTCCTGCCTGCTGCAAACATGATAATAAGGTACATTCTGCTCTGTTTTTAGAGCTGTGGAACAGAAAGTCACTGCCTGCCGCTCCTACATATGGACCAGGGGATTCTATTGTCCTACTGGGAGCCATCGAAATAACATGTCTACTGCGGAACAGAGGAAGGTATTCGCCCTGCACCAATTACATCCTAGGAGGGAGCAAAAATGCATTCACATTTTGCAGAAAAATCTTTGCTCATTAGTTGCTGACTGCTGATGAGACTGTTGGTGTTGGGGAAAATGAAGGAATGCAAACTAGCTCCCCCAAAAGACTGAACAAAACCCTGAAGCTATTGAGAGCAGGGTGTACCCATAACAAAAAACCGTAGGAGGGTAGAAGCCCCAAGTCCAGCACTGACCAGCCACCCCACGTAGGACACTGCAAAATGCACACATGAGCAATGTCCCTGCTTCCCAGGAAAGACCCAAGTGAAGGCTCAATGACACATGCTGTACTTTGTTCTAGACAAGTGGTTCTCAACCTTCCTAATGCCGCAACCCTTTAATACAGTTCTTCATGTTGTGGTGACCCCCAATCATAAAATTATTTTCGTGGCTACTTCATAACTGTAATTTTGCTACTATTATGAATCATAATGTAAAATATCTGATATACAGGATGTATTTACATTGAACATGACCCACAGGTTGAGAACCGCTGTTCTAGGCAATGACATAGAAAAGGGTGCATGTGGTTGGCTTTATCCTGGGGGTGGGGAGGTGGTCGGGCTTTGCGTTTTTCCTCCCTGTGGCAGGGATAGGTGTTGTCTTTCCCCATTAGAACATATGCTCCTCGAGGGTAAGGGCTGACTTTCTGCTTGTATTTCTATGCCCAGCACTTGTCATAGTGATAGATAGCACATGGTAACTGCTTTCTCATCTATCTCTCCATCCATCTGTCACTCTACCATCTGTCAACTATCTGTCTATTATCTGTTGTCTGTCATCCATTGATAGATGTATTATCTGTTATATATCATTTGCCTATTATCTATCTGTCTGTCTGTCCATCCATCTGTCCACTCATCTATCTATCCATCCTCCCATCTGTCTTCTATCATCTCCCTATCTATCATCAATCTTTCTACCATCTATTTATCAATTTGCTCTCACCTATCTCTCTATTACCTATATATCAATTTTTCTATCTGCTATTTATAAACTACCAATCTATCATCTATCTGCAATTTATTTTCTTCATATCTATCCATCCATCCATTCATCCATCTATCTATCTATCTATCTATCTATCTATCTATCTATCTATCACCTATCTATCTACCTATCTATCTATCTATCTATTTATCTATCACCCATCCATCCATCCATCTATCTATCTATCTATCTATATCACCCATCTATCTATCTATCTATCTATCTATCTATCTATCTATCTATCTATCTATCTATCTACCTATCACCTATCTATCTACCTATCTATCTATCTATTTATCTATCACCCATCCATCCATCCATCTACCTATCTATCTACCTACCCATCTATCTATCTATCACCCATCCATCCATCTATCTATCTATCTATCTATCTATCTGTCTGTCTGTCTGTCTGTCTGTCTGTCTGTCTATCTGTCTATCTGTCATCTAATCCAAACCCCTCCTTTTATAGATGTAGAATCTAAGACTCATAGATGTCAAGTGACTTATGCAAGGTTACCTGAGCTGAATATCTTATTAGCAAATGTCAAGTGCTTATGTTCATACTATTTATGTATAGTGGGGATACGATTGGGTCGGTAAAAAGATATCTGACCTGCAAGAGCTTATACCAGGGTAGGGGAGATTTGCACTTATAACTATAAGACAGAATATGCTAAGTGACATAGTTTGGGTTTAATTCAATAAGCAGTTATTAAGCACCTACTGTGTGCCAAGCACTCTGCTAGAGGCTGGATATGTAAAGAAAAAAAAACAGTTTTTCCCTTCAGGAAGCCTCTGCTCTACTCGCAGGTTGCAATATATACCCTGGTAAGGAAACTAAAGAAATATACAAAATAAAGACACAGGAATCTCACTGGACTGGGAAATTAACAAAAAGGATGAATCAGGATAAATATCTTGTAGGAGGTGGTAATTTAGCTGAGTCTTAAAGGGAAATAAGAGTTCTATCATGAAGAAGTGATGAGGAATAGCATTCCAGTCATGGAAAACAAGCTTTGCAAGGGCACAGAGAATGGATAGAGGGCTGCTAGGTAGTGGAGTGGATGAGAGAACTCAGGGTTTTTATTCAGGAAGATTTGAGTTCAAATGTAGACTCAGACACTTACCAGCCGTATAAGCCTGGACAAGTCACTTGGTGTGTTGACCTCAGTTTCCTTATCTGCAAAATAGGGATCACAATAGGACCTACCTCCCAGGGCTGTTGTGAAGGTAAAATAAAGTGATAATAATAAAGTGCTTGACACACAGTAAGTACTATTATATAGTACTTTATAAGGTTATAAATAAATACATATTATGTTATATTATGTTATATTATAATATGAAGGTATGCATACTTTTATAAGGTTAACTACTGTTGGACACAATATTGTAGACCATGAACAGTGTTTGGTCTTACCTGGCTAAATGTAGTGTATAAGGAAAGCTGGTGTACGAGCACCAGAACTAGACTGTAACTAGTCTGTGAAGAGTATAAAATGCCAAACAGAAAGATTGGTTTTTATCCTAGAGACAAGAGGGAGCCATTGAGATTTCCTAAACTGGGGAATATCATGATCAGACCCCTTTAAGAACATGAATTTGACAGTCTCTAGAAATTAGAGCTGGAGGGGAACTTAGAGCTTATCTATGTCCAGATCAAAGAGCAGACTAAGTCACAGAGAGGGGAAATGACCTAATGTCACATAATAAGGGGGAAAGCTGTGATTTGAACCCATATCCCCCAATTTTTATCCTGAGGTTCTTTCCAATACTCCAAGAGACCTCCTCTGATAGTTTCAAAGAAGGAAAACTCACTTCTGGTTGAAGTGCTCAGGGAAGGTTTCATTGAGAAGAACATGTCTGAGTTACATCATGGAGAAGTAGAGATGGAAAAGAAGGGTATTCCAGATCCATAAAAGTGACCAAAAAGCAATCTATGGTCAGTATTCATTAGAAACTTGTTGTGTACTAGGCACTGTGCTAAGCACCAGTGATACAAAAAAGACAAAAAAAAATGTCGCCTGCTTGCAAGAAGATCTCATTCTAATTGTGGAGACAAACTTTAAAACTTTAACTGATGACATGTGTAATATATTCAGAGTAAATAGGAGGCAATCTCAGAAAGAAAGCACCAGAAAAGGACTGACTGGGAATGGTCTCTGGTAAATGAGGGGTGAGCTGTATTGAAGGAGATCAAGGAAGCCAGGATGTATCAGTAAGACGAGGCACTGAGTCAGGAGATGGAATGTTCTCTGAGAATTAGCAAGTAGGCCAACATGAATGGATTAAAGTATTAGAAGATGGAAAGGGGTAGCTAGGTGGCATAGTCGATAGAGCACCATCTCTGAGTTCAAATCTGGCCTCAGACACTTACTAGCTTTGTGACCCTGGGCAAGTCACTTAACTCTGATTGCCTCAACAACAATAAAAAAGACTGGAAAGGATGTTATAAAATGCTTTAAATTATAACCAGAGCTCTCTGTATGTGATCTTGTGGGTCATAGGGAAGTATCCTAGAGTACAGGATTCTTGAAGGCAAGGATTTTTTTTTATACCCCTGTCCTAGAAGAGTACCTGGTATATAGTAAAGATAGTTTCTAGAGAAGGGGGCAGGAAAAAGTCAGATCCGTACAAAAGATGAGCATTTTGGCACCTAAGTGAAGGATGGATTGCAGTTGGGAGAGACTTGAGTCAGGGAGACCTTAGAAACAATGAGCAATTCAATTAGATTAGATAAAATGCTTATTAGACACTTACTATATTTCAGGCAATGTATTAAGGTCTAGGAATACAAGTAAAAGGAAAAAAAGAGTATCTGCTATGTGTCAGGCCCTGTGCTGAGCTCTGAGGATACAGAAAGAGTCAAAAGATAGTCTCTACCTTCAAGGAGCTTACCTTCTAGTGGAAGAAGTCAATACATAAAAAGGAGCTGAAAGAGAAAGGGAAAGAAAGGTGAAAAGCAGTCCAGAGGATCAAGAGCTGAGCCAGATTTGAGGTAAATATGACCGGCACAAGTACTTTCTGAAATGAAACTTCCCATGAGGAACTCATCAATAGGGAAGAGAAACCACAGGGGCAGAAGAGTCCCAAACACAAAAGGCTGCTAGACTGGAGATATAAAAGTCATTTAGAGAGTAAGGCACTCTTGCTTTGGCTGGAAATTAAAGTGTACCTAGGGGAGCAGAAAGAAATAAAGCTAGAAAGATATGGAAAGATATTAAAGTCAAAAGAAGGGTCATTCAGGTCTGGGCTTTATTCACTAAGCCCCGCTGCTTCTATATAGAAAATATATACAAAATAAAAACAAAGTAATTTAGGGGAGCATTAGCAGCTGAGAAGACTAGGAAAGGCTTCACAGAAGGTGATGCTTGAATCTCAATGAAAAGTAGGAATTCTTAGAGGGAAGATGGTGGAGGAGGAGCACTTGTTTGGCATGGGGGACATGGAGATGGTAGATGGAACATAACATGTGAAGAAAATCAAAAAGTCAGTTTGACTGGACCAAAGACTGGGGATAGGAGAGTCATATATATGGTCAAAATATAGTTTGGAGCAAGGTTGTCAGAAGCTAAACAGAGGAGTACATGAGGCTAATGTCACAGATTGAGTACCTAGGACCATTGGTCCTAGAGGGTGGGTTAGGGGACAGACCTGGAAAAAGAAGGTTTTGTTGGTATAACCCATCCCAATTCCTGGAAACACAAAAAGGGCTATTTTTGTATAGAAAGGATACTACTTCTTTCATTTTTTTTAATGGCAAACATAAGAATTGAGAGTTGGCAGATCTGTGATGTACAGAGACAGGGGAAGATTTATGACTCACAGACCATTATACATTTCAAATGGAGGATGGATACATGAATTTCAGCCTGTGAATGGTTGCTTCCATGATTTCCCAACTGAAGCAGAATAATCCAGGCTACTGTTTTTATTTTTGTTTGTTTGTTTGTTTTTGCTTTTTGGAGGGCAGTTGGGATTAAGTGAAACTTGCCCAAATGTCACACGGCTAGTTTTTGTGTGTATGTGTTAAGTGTCTGAGGCCAGATTTGAACTCAGGTCCTCCTGACTCCACGGCTGGTGCTCTATTCACTGTGCCACCTAGCCACCGCAGGCTACTCTTCTACACTACCAACTCAGGGAAGGAAGGTAAGTTATTTACATTTGTAGCTCCTGTGTTAGAAGCCCCCTACTGACCCAAGGAATCATAGGATCATAGATTTAGAGTTAAAAGGGACTTTAGGGGCCATGGAATTACAACTTCCCCATTTTACAGATGAGTAAACTGAGGCCCAAAGAGGGGAAGTGATGTTTCCTTGCATCACCCAGCTAGTAAATATCAGAGTGAGTCAAACTCAGGTCTTCTTGACTTGATCCACCATGCCACCTAGCATCCAAGTTATAGAAATGCAAAGGGACCTTGCATTTCTATAACTTTTCGCCTTATCAGAATTGGAGGGGACTCCAGAAGTCAATAGGCCAGCCTCTATCTGAATGAGTATCCCCTCTACAACATATGTGATAAATGGTCATCCAGTCTTTGCTTGAAGATTTCTAGCTAGGAGAAACCAATATCCCTCAAGGACAACCACTTTTGGAATAATTCCAATTGTTAGGAAGGTGTCCTTCAAAATAAGCCTAAATTTCCTTCTGCTGCCCACCAATTGTCCTGTTTCTTTTCTCTGGGTACAAATAGAACAAACCCAATACATCTTCTACAAGACTACCTTTCAAACACTTGAAATCATCTTCCTCCTCTGGCCCTCCCTCATCTCCCTAACCTAGTCTTTTCTCCTCCTGGCTAAATATTTCCAGTTTTTCAACCATTTCTCACATGGCATGGAGTCAAGGCCCCTGAATCATCCTTGTCTCTCACTTTTGGCTGTTCTCCAGGTTATCAATGTCCTTCCAAAATACGGTGCCCAGACCTAACACGATACTGGGGTCTGACCAGTACAAAGTAAAACAGATCCTCACCCTCTTAATTATTATATGAGGAAACTCGGCATTATTTGCCACTCCTCATGAACACACTTAGGCTCATGAGACTTCAAACATCAAAGTTTTTACTTACAAAGAAAAAGGCAAGGAAGTAAGAAAAGTTAGCATTCATAGAATGCTCTCAGGTCTTCAAAGTGCTTTATGTAAATTATCTCATCAGATCCTCCTGTGGCCTAGAAATTATTGTTATCCCCATTCTATAGGCAGAGGCTTGAGAGTGGCCAGGGAACTTGAGCAGCATCACCCAGGTAGTAAATGTCTGAACCAGGATCTGAACTTTGGTGAATGTGCTGTCTATTGTAATATGGAGCTGCCTCTATGAAGGACTTGCTTTGAACTCCTAAAGACTCTTCAGAAGGTAAAACTGAGGCATAGAGAAGCTAAGTGACTTCCCAAGGATATATAGATAATAATTAGTAGAGCTGGCTTTTCTGACTCTCAGTTCATTTCTAGTTCTCCTGTACCAAGGACTGACTCTCTCTCTCTCTTTCTTTCTTTCTCTCTCTCTCTCTTTCTTTCTCTTCTCTCTCTCTTTCTCTCTCTCTCTTTCTTCTCTCTCTCTCTCTTACTCTCTCTCTTTCTTCTCTCTCTTTTCCTCTCTTCTCTCTCTCTTTCTCTCTCTCTCTTCTCTCTCTCTCTCTCTTCCTCTCTTCTCTCTCTCTCTGTCTCTCTCTCCGTCTCTCTGTCTCTCTGTCTTTCTCTCTCTCTTTCTCTCTCTGCCTCTCTGTCTCTGTCTCTCTGTCTCTTTGCCTCTCTGTCTCTCTGTCTCTCTGTCTCTCTCTCTCTGTTTCTCTCTGTCTCTGTCTCTCTGTCTCTGTCTCTCTCTCTCTCTGTCTCTCTGTCTTTCTGTCTCTCTGTCTCTGTCTCTCTCTCTCTCTCTCTCTTTCTTCCTCTCTTTCTCTCTGTCTCTCTCTTGTACGCACAATCCTGAGCCAGAAGAGACCTCATTGTAAAGATGAGGAAGCTGAAGTCCAGAGACATCAAGTTTCTCAATCAAGGCCATCCAGCTAGTAAGTAGCAGAGAAAAATCTTGAATTCCATTCAACAATATTCAACAAACATTCTCTGCATCTTCTCTGCCATGGACCCTCATTTCTATCTCCTCCAGTCTTTCCATCTTCATTCCTTTCTTTTTTCAATACATTTTCCCCTTAACGCTACCAGACAAAGCTTCTTTTTGCATTTATTTGGCAATGTTATTGATCTGCTCAAAAACCCTTCAGGGTCTCCCTATTGTTTCCCAACTGACGTTGGAAGTCCTTTGCCTGACGTTCCAGGCTCATCAGTCTCATGCATCATGCTCTTCCAGCCTCATCTTGCATGATTCCTCACCATTCACATGCTCCCTGTACATGCTCTCTGCTCTCTTTCCTTTATGATATTACTTTAGCTTTTCTCTACATCTGGAATATCCTACTTACCCCTTTGTCTTTTGTTGAACTCCTCCTTCACCTTTAAAGTCCGATTCTAATGTCCTGTCCTTCATAAAGCCTTTCCTATCATTACTGGAAATAACCTCCCATTTCAGACTGTGATTTTATGCCTTTTTCATGCACAGGTCTTATAATGTTCTATACTATAATGATTAGAAAATGTCTTATTCACCTTTCACCCATCAGACTAAAATCCGGGACTGAGGGATTTTTCAGTGTCTGGCCCTCTTCTTCCATTGGTGATTTCTTTCTGGAGCCTCCATTTCGCAGACAAGCTCAGGCTGGCCATGTTTAGTTCTCCTCCCACTACGCCTCTGAATCTATCCTTACTCCTATTTTTCCGCCTTCTTTGCTTGCTGTCTTCCACTATAAAAATGGAAAATCCTTGAAGGTAGGGACTGTCTTTCTTTTTTTGCTTATATTCACATCCCCAGTGTTTAGCATAGTGCCTGACCCACAGTAAAATGCTAAATAAATACTCATGTCTTTTTTGTATACACTGTTAGTGTCAATAAATACTTTGCAGGGCCAGGTAGGTGGCACAGTGAATAGATCACTGGCCCTGAAGTCAGGAGGATCTGAGTTCAAATTCACCCCCAGACATTTTATACTAGCTGTGTGACCTTGGGCAAGTCACTTAACCTTAATTGTTTTGCCTTTCCCCCTCCAAAAAAATGAATTCTTTCCAAATTGAGCTGAATACCTACATCCCTATCACAATACAGTAATCCATAGTGATGTAGGTAAGTCAGCACAGAATAGTATAGTGGGAAGAACATTGGCTCTGGAGTCAAAGGAACCATATTCTTTAAGTCCCAGATCTGGCATTTTCTTCCTGTGTAACTTCGAGCAAACCACCTAAACACTTTAGGTATCAGTTTCCTGATCTGTAAAATAAAAAGGGCTAGACTACATGGCTTAAAGATCATTCCCAGATCTAAACTCATGATCTTTTGATCCTTGATAGATGCTCTGGGCACAAATACAAAGGACTTCTTGCCCTTGAGAAGCATACGTTCAACTAGGAGGAAATGATAGTTATATGGTTTGGAAAATACAAAATATATACTAACTAAAAATGAAGTAATTTTCAGGGGGGGAAAAGGATCTTAACAACTGGGCAGACTGGGAAAGTATCGAAGATGGTCCTTCAGTGGAGCCTTGAAGGGATGAGTGGTAGAGGTGAGGAGAGAGCAAATTTCAGGCATGGGAAATAGCTTATTCCAGGGCACAAGGCACAGAAGATGAAATGTTGAGTTTGGACAACAGTGAGCAGATCAGTTTAGCCAGAAACCAAGGTGTGTAAAGGGGATCAAGGTGTAATATCCCAGAAAGTAGACTGGAGCTAGAGTTTGAAGGTCAGTGTGACATGAATGAACCTTGGAGTCAAGAAGACCTAGGTCCATCCCCCAACTCAGACACTTTACAATACAATAGTTTTGTGACCCTGGGCAAGTCACTTAATTTATTATCAAGCTCTGATTTCAGAATCCTACTAGAATTTCCTTTCCCAAAGATCTTTATGAAGATTTAGTAAAATTTACTAGGCAAAATAAGGACTCAGCAAACTTTAATGGGCTCTATAAAGATCAGCTTTTATTTCTATTCTGAAGGCTTGGCAGGAATTTACATCACCTACCTTCTTCTCAGGTCTCTGCCAGGCAACAATTATAGACTTGCCCTGATGCCCTGTCTCCTAGCCTCCAAGAACTAAGGCCAGTCAGCCTCCTTGTTACCATATTGCCTGGGAGGAGAAGAGTTTTCATTTTTCTTTCAAGTTACAGCCCCCTTCCACCTCCCAGCTCTCTGGGATATCTGAAAATCAGGCTACCATGGACAGAGCTAAGCCCTCCGCCTCCTCCCCCAACTCTCCCACTCTGCTGCAGTTAGCTGGAAGAAAGGCTGAGAATAATACCTACTGAACAGCCATAGGGCCAGAGAGTAATTAACAATTTGCTTTTAAGAGGAAACAGCAGCTAATGGGCCGGCTCTGGCCCTGACCCAGGCTCGGCCAAGGAAAAATGATACATGGAGGAATGGGGGAAAGGAGAGACTCCTCCTTCTCCCCTCCCCCTCCCCAAGCCCTCCTCTGCACAAGACATATCCTGCTCAGCCCAGCTTAACCATCCCACTGGCCTTTGGATACCAGGGCGATTTATGGGCACTGCAATATTTCGGTGGAAGACCCTGGCTGAGGAGGCGGAGGACAGCTCTGCAGGACAATTAGAATGAAAAACTGCTTTGCTTGCCTTTGGCAGGGTCCTCCTTCATCTGTCAAGCAGGAAAATTGATGCTGCTTTAAGAGCAGGATCCTGACTGGGAGAGAACCACAGGACTAAGGACCCAGTTGGTCAAGAAGTTCACTTTGCAGCTCTGCAGATGGTGCAAAGTGGTGTTCTTGTCCCCCACCCCCACCTTCACCTCTTCATTGCTCCATGTATGAGGATGCTGTCCATTTTGCAAGTCCTTTATAAGATGGTTCCTTTAGCCTCTCTGGCTCTCAGTTTCTTCTCCTACTGTAAAGAAGATCTGCCATGCAATGATCTCAAAGTTCCCTTCTGGTTCTAGAACTCTGATCCTGAAATAGGTCAATTTAATTAATGAACATAGACTGAGTAGAAATCAAGGATAGGGGAGGAATAACTGTACTTGGATCCTTGAAGGACATGGATTAAGAAGCAGAGATGAAGAGGGGTGGGAAATCTAGGCAGGGTGAAGAGTTTCCAGAAATGCATGGAGGCAAAAGATAGAATGTGGGGTTTAGGGGATAATTAGTGGTTCAATTTGGTTAGAATGTGGAATGAATTGTAGGGGGATAGTAGTAGTAGTAGTAGTATTGGTAGTATTGGTAGTTGTAGTTGTAGAAATAGTAGTGGTGGTGGTGGTGGTGGTGGTGGTGGTAGTGATAGTAGTAGTGGTGGTGGTGGTGGTAGTGGTAGTAGTAGTACTGGTGGTGGTGGTGGTGGTGGTGGTGGTGGTGGTGGTAATAGTGGTGGTGGTGGTAGTGGTAGTAGTAGTAATAGTTGTGAAGGTGGCATATTGGATAAAGTACTGCCAGACCTGGAGTCAGAAGGACCTAAGGTCAAATCCAGCCTTAGACACTTACTAGATGTAAGACCCTAGGCCTCTAACACTCACTCACACACACACACACACACACACACACACATTCCTGTTTGCCTTGGTTTCCTCATATGTAAAATGAGCTAGAGAAGGAAATGGCAAATCACTCCTGTATCTTTGCCAAGAGAACTTCAAATGGGATCAGGAAGAGCTGGAAACAACAATCACCTCTTTGTGTATTTTATATATTTTACATTTTTATAGCATTTTTATAGTACTTTCAGGTTTGTAAAACATTTTAGAAATTCATTGCGTTCAGACTTTTGGGACAGCCTATACCCCCAAAGAAGACAGATATTAAACTGTCTTGCCCAGGGTCTCACAGCTAGTAAATGTCTAAGGTCACATTTGAATTCAGGTTTTCCTGATTTCAGACCCAGACGTCTCTCTCTCCACCAAACCACCTACTTTTCCAAGTAACATGACAACCCTTAAATGGTTGTTTGGAACCCCCTAGTGGGGGTATTTTGCATTTCATTCTGAAAGGAAGAGAACACCTGAAGCTTTTAGGATGATAGGGTCGGGTCTGTGCTTCAAGAATAGACAATGGGTAGCTCAGTGGACCATGGATTAGAGACAAGGAAGACATTTCAACAGTCAAAGTGAGAGACAAGGAACACATTTCAACAGTCAAAGTGAGAAATGATGAGAATCTGAGCTAGGATGTTGGCAGAGATAGCAGAATCTGAAGGCAAGTAATAGGACTTATTTAAACTTTGCCTCGCACAGGGCTCTGTACACAGTAAATGTTTGTAGAACGAATAGAAGAATGAATGAGCCTGTTTATTTTTCCTGAACTTGCCTCCTCGCTCTACCCAACACACACACACACACACACACACACACACACTCACACACAATTTTCAAATACATAGGAACACAAACACAAAGGTATTTTCATTAAAGCAAATAAAGTTTAAAAATGCAAAGAACTTAATTTGTTAAATAGGATTCTTCATACTTATTGACCGTATGCTTTGGCAATCAGGTGGCCTAGATTCCAATCCTCACTAGTCAGTGACCTGGGGAAAGTCACTTTCCCCCTTTAGGCCTGAGTGCCCTTGTCTATTGGATATAGAAGTAGGAAGAAATAATCTTTTAGATCCAACATCATGTGGATCTATTAAGCACCTACTGTTTACTCGGCATCGCTCAGAAGGGAATGATGAGTTCATTGAAATCTGGACCAAGAAAAATAAGAAATTTTCCATCTTCCTTGAAGCTGGTTGTAGAAGATACAATTTAAGCAGAGGCTTGAAGGAAGCCAGGGTTTTTAAGGGGTGGATCAAGGCTGCCTACATCTATGATAGTTATCTTTTTCACATGCATCAATGAGAATTTAAAAAGAATATAGCCTCTCTGTTGGACATATCTGGACTGTGAAAATTCTCTCCCTTTCCCCACCCTCAAAAATAAATACCGGCCAAAGAGCGTCTCCTTACATCTTGAAGAACTATGTCTACTGTAGTCATTATCTTTATTATTATCATCAATGGTAATTTGAAAGGAATATATTCTCTCCTTTGGCGATATCTGGACTGTGAAAATCCTTTCCCACCCCTTTAAAAAAATACAGGCCAAGCAGCGTCTCCTTATCTCCCCCACCAGTAGCTTAATTGGTTGGGCTAATGCATCGATATGTTCACTAATGAAATGTTTCGTGCCATGTATACTCTTTGTGTATGTGCATGTGTGGGTGTGGAGGAAGCTCGCCTCAATCTACAAATCAAATTAAATAGCTCCCATTCCCTTCTACAGGCCATATCTTTTTTTCTTCTTCTGTGCATTCCATTATCTGTGTACGGCAGACACTGGCAGAGGGAAAAATGATGGGACCTTCTGAAAGAACTTAATGAAGTGACTCCAAAATATTGTATCAAAATAAATGAAGTGAATAACATTGGAGCTCCTTCCTGGGCCTCCTGGACACAGTCATCATACTTGGAGCCCCTCAAGGGAGTCAGTGAGAGATGGATGGAGGAATGGAAAGGGGGTACTCTAATGCAATGCAGGCTAGGAGACAATGGGTAAATGGAACAATGACATTTAATTGGAGCCATTCCAGGGAAAGGAAAGGGGGGAGTAAGAAGGAATAACAACAATATGCTGGAACCCCAAATGGTCTGTTTTGCTTTTGATTTCATAAGATAGCAACAGAAACAGCCCAGCACCCAGGGACTGAGCTTTTAATCCTTGCTAACTTGCTGCCCAGCAGAGTCTGAAAAAGAGGGAGAAATAGGCTCTCTTAACTGTTGCCTTTGGGAGAGTGTTATTCCTAAGTGAACAGGCCAATCTGGCAGCTGCATCTGTGCCCCTCGGGGTGGGCAAAAGATGGAATTTTAGAAGCTGATTGTAAAGGAGCATAAAACTCATTTGGACTGCAGTCTAAGCATGGGTGTGCTACAAAGAGAACTGATTTCAAGTTAGAGGATTTTAGTGTGAATCCTGGATCTACCACTATATGGCCCTGGGTGATTCAGTTCAATAAGCCTTGTCTCTGTTTTCAAAGAGGACGTTTGACATCAGGGGGTGATGTCTGGACTTACATGTGAATTGGATTTAAGTGAGGCAGACTTGAATAAAGTCATCAACCTCATGCTCTCTTCCTGAGTCATTGAAGCCCAATGGCAAGATAAAAGTCAAGAAGACTGGTTATGGCCTAGGATTCAGTGGATGACCTTGGTGACTTTGATGCTTAATCAAGCTCTAACCTCTCCCCAGCACCTGCTTTAGCTGCCTACATGGCCAGTGGAACAAATATCATCCACCTCTTCCACCAGGGGAAATCTTCACATGCTTGGGGTGGAATCCCCCTAACTCATCAAAAGATTTTGGCCTTTTGGTTACCTTCAAACCTGGTTTAGCCTGTCTGTCCAGATGGTTTTGCTGGGGTGTGGCTGTTGGAGCCACAGGTGAGAGTTGGGTGATGGTGAACACTAAAGAGAGTTGAACAACCATGAAAAAGGTTTTGCTCTCACACCAGAGATGTTATTCCTCTTTGAACACCTCATACAACATTTAGTATCTATTTGGTTCCAGGAACTGAACTAGCTGTTTTTCAGTTGTGTCCAACTTTTTGTGAGAACATTTGGGATTTTCTTGGCAATGATATTGGAGTGGTTTGTCATTACCCCCTCCACTCATTTTACGGATGAGGAAATTGAGGCAAACAGGGTTAAGTGACTTGTTCAGGGTCACCCAGGGTCTGAGGTTGGATTTGAACTCATGTCTTTCTGACTTCAGACCCAGTGTTCTATCTACTGAACCACCTAGCTGCCCTAGGCTAGGTGGTAAAGTTTCAAATACAAAACATTTCTTGCCCTTAATCAATCAATTAATAAGCATTTGTTCAGCACCTACTCCATATGGTCCTTTTCTTCTCTAAACTTGTTAGGCTCGGGAAAGGAGTTACAAAAGCAATATAGTCTTTGCCCTCAAGGAGGTTACATTCTATTAGGTACATATAAGACAGATGTATAGATAAGAAGTGGTGTTTTGAAACCAGATTGGGAGAGCCAATTGTTAAACTTTTAGTGTGATAATTAAACGTCCAGAATCAATCAGCAAACACTACAAATCAGGATTTGATTTATCATTTTTTGTTGATAATTTGGACATAAGAAAGTGATGGAGAAAAGTGAAGGCAGATTAAACTTATAAGAGAGCCAGTTACTAAACACTTACCCACACATCCCTGGTAGATAAGTAAATATAAAGCATATTTAAATTCATTCAAAAAGTTGGGAGAAGGAAAGAACACTAATAAATGGGGAGGTCACAGAAGGTCTTGTACAGGAAGTTGTATCTGAAGTACAAATTGAAGGAAGTTTAACCTCACCAGGTCTCCGTTTCCTCATATATAAAATATGGGGATTGGTGCAAATGATCTCTAAGGTCATTCCCCATCAAATATCTGTCATCCTATTATAAATGTGGGAATGGATTGAGTCATTCAAATTTCCCTTTCCTCCTTAAAGTTAGTGACAAAATGCTGTACCTTGATTCTTTTGTCAGGTAAGGACCAGAAGGACGATTGTTGATTAGACATGACCATGGCCTTTTCATTTTGGTATTTTGACTAGGTACGACATGAAGTCTACTCAAATTGGTTAAGTGACTCAGCCACAGTCTAGAATTCTCAGTTAACTATTGAGTTAGTTTGAAATGGTTGAAGACTTCTAGTCCCTGAAAAGGAATTGCTTCACTGAGAGAAGAGCCATGGCCTTGGCTTCATCTTTTGCTGTTCTGTCCCCCATTCCAAGTCCCTCGGCTAACATTCTTACATCTTCTGGAGGGTTTTGGACTTCCACTTGGCATTCTAGTAGTATCCCTAAAACAGCTGATAGCAGTGATTGATTACATTGGGAGTCAAGGGCAGACTGAAAAAAAGGAGATCCTAGGAACAACAAGTAGCCCAGCAGAAAAGCTATACAATATTTGAGGTGAGAATCTTGAAAAAAGGTCTTTTAGGAGTTGTTAGTTATACCCTTTTCTACAGTTACTAAAAGATTGAACCCACTTTGTCTTGGACTCTTTATTGGAAGGACAGTGATAGAAGGATACTGGTGGGGGCTCATGAAGTACAATACAGTATTAGAAAAGACATTTTCATCCCATGGTTAACCCTAAGGCCCCAAGTGGATTATGAGCTGAGCTCTGGGTATTTGACTCACCAGTGGGTATGGGAGTTGGGAGAGTAAGCCCTAGTATATATGCTACATTATGTTATCTTTTTAAAGTTTAATTTGCAAATTAACATTTTTCTCCATCACTTTGCGAAGTCTAGACAAACAACAAAACGACAAATCAAGTTCTGATTTGTAATATTTGCCCACTTCTGAGATATAAATATTCACAATGAAAACATAACAATTGACACTCTCGGGGGCGGCTAGGTGGCGCAGTGAATAGAGCACCGGCCCTGGAGTCAGGAGTACCTGAGTTCAAATCTGACCTCAGACACTTAACACAAAAAACTAGCTGCGTGACCTTGGGCAAGTCACTTAACCCCAACTGCCCTCCAAAAAGCAAAAAAAAAAAAATTAAAAAAAAAAAAACAATTGACACTCTCTAGCTATGCTCTTGGTGGTGTGTTCTATTTCCAGTGCTAGGGAGACAAGCTTGATTATTTCATTGATCAGAATTTTGATGACTTTCAGTGTTGTTTTTCTTTATAATTACTTGTCTTTCTGTCAATTGTCTTGCTTCTACTTACTGTTATCTGCAGCAGGCCATACAAATCTTCTCAAGTTTCTCTGAATCTTTCATGTTCATTATTTATTGTGGCATAGTTATACTGAGCTATATTCTTATGCTACAGCATTTTAAGCCATTCTCCGATCAATGAACATTCATTTTTTTCTAGACCTTTGCTATTCCCCCAAAAGTTAATACTATGAATATTTTTCTGTGTAGGGGAATTTTTTCTCCATCTTTCTAGGGGTAGGTAGATTACAGGGTATGAAAGACTGAGGCAATTTTCCCTGCATAATACCAAATTGTTCTCCAGAATGGCTAAACCAGTTCATAGCTCCATGATAGCATTATTTGTTATTAATATGCCTGTCTTCTCACCAACCTCCCAACATTGATTCTTTTTACTTTTTATCATATCTGCCAATTTGCAGGGTGTGAGATGAAACCTCGGAGTTGTTTCATTTGCATTGAATTGAATTCTGAAGGCAGGAGAAATAATTTTACTTACCCAAACCAGGCAGTGGACTTAATGAAAATGTAAGAAAATTCTGCCTCCTTTCTATTACTCATTGGTTAAGATTTCATGGGTATTTGTGTCATGGGACAATAGTTTCGGAGATGGATGCACCTTAGAAATTAGTCGAACATCCCAGTTTTTACAGATGTGGAAAATGAATGTCATGTACTGAATAAAACATTAGAATTGGGGTCAGAGGATGTGGGTTCAGCTTTGCTCCTTATGACCTGTGTTATCTTGGATTTCAACTCTTTGGGTCTGTTTCTTCATTCACAAAATGAGAGAGTTGGATTAGAGACAGCACAGTGGATAGGGTGCTAGACCTGGAGTCAGGAAGACATAAGTTCAAATCCTGCCTCAGACACTGCCAGTTGTATGTCTCTGGGCAGCTCACTTATCTGCCTCAGTTTCTTCAGCTTTAAAATGGGAATCATAATAACACCGACTTCAAAGAGTTGTGAGAATCAAATAAGATAATTGTCAGGTAGTTCAATGCTGGGTATATAGTAGGTGCTTAAAAATACTTGTTTTCTTCCATTTCCTTCCATTCCCCCTTCATTTACTTAGACTCTATGATAAGCACTGGAGATACAGAGAAAGGCAAAGGTTTTGTCCCACAGGAGACAATATGCCAACAATTATGTGCAAACAAGATATAGACAGCATAATTTGGAGATATTCAATACAGGGAAAGCATTAATATAAGAGAGACTGGGAGTGCTTCTTGTGGAAGGCAAGATTTCAGCTGGCACTTAAAGTAGGGAAGCCAAGAGCAGAGAAAAGAAAGGAGAGAAATCTGGATAGTGGGGAAAGGCAGTGAAAATTCCTAAAGTCTTACGGGTCTTGTTTGAGGAACAGCAAGAAAATCAATGTCACTGTATCACAGAGGACATGGGGGTGAACAAGGTGAAAGATTAGCAAGGTATGAAGTGCTTCAAATGAGGAGTGCATATTTGTTTCTCGAATTAATAGAGAGTCACTGGAGTTTGGGTAGGGAGGTGACATAGACTTGTGCTTTAGGGAAATTGCTTTGTCCGCTGAATAGAGTAATAGACTGAAGTAGGGAGAGACTTGAGACAGAAAGATGACTAGGAGGCTAGTGCAACATCTAGATGTAAGGGGATGAGGGCCATAGTGGTACCAGAGTCAGAGGAGAAAAGGGGGCATATTTGAGAGATACTGCAAAGGTGAAATTGGCAGACCTTGGCAACAGATTGGATGGGCAGGGAAGAGAGAGTGAGAAGTTGAGGATGTAGTCAACACAAGAACCACTGGCTATGTGTTTCAGTGTAATCCCTATTTATATGTTTCTTAGGGATGGAGGAGGTACGTGCAAGAAGGTCAAAGCTCAGTGTCCAAGTACTTCTTGATAACAAAATCACTTATAAAATTACAGCTTCTTCTAAGTGATTCAGAAAGACCAAGGCATTTGATACCAGAGTAGAGGAAGATCTAAGTTGGTCTGGATAATAATTATAATTAATATCTAATAGGCCCAGGGAGATGTAGTTAATAGGGATCATCACAAAGCTAATAAGTGCTGGTACTGGAACTCAGGGCTCTGGATTCTTTGTCTACTGCCCTTTCTGCCCTTTCATGCCATTTCAGACACATCAATTCTACCATCCTCACACATTCTGTGCTCTGCTTAGAATACACCCTTATTCTGCTCCTTCAGAAAGAGAATTTTAAAAAAATTAAATATTTTTTATCATTAAGTTGATATAATTGATCTCAAAGATGTTTTTATTGTCTGATTGAGTGAGTAGAAACTTAGTAACAGTGAATAAGGAATTATGGCCAACCAAGAGGCCCCACAAATGCTCCTTTTTCTCCAAACTGACAAAGAGCAATGTGGACCTATTCCTTCCTTCCCAATTCTCTTTATGGTACTGTGGTGACCTTCCTATCTCACCTGCCCATGTCTGCAGTGAGGCCTTACTTGGCCTTGCCATCATCAGTGGGTAATCAGCAGCCTGTCCAAGACAGATTGGAAGGCTGGGAAGAGGACAGCTTTTCACCTGGAGCATTTAGGAATGGATATTAATCACCAGGAAAACTCATTGTTTTCTGCAGGCATGAACTCAATAGGAACCATCTAGGTACAGCTCCATCGGAGCAACTGTATTCTTTTCAAGATACAATATAAAACTAAAAAAAATATTATTTAACAGATTAAGGCTGAATTGACTCTTGGCAGTGATGTGATGGAAACCAGTGAGTGTGTGTGTGTGTGTGTGTGTGTGTGTGTTTAAACTGGGATGATCAAAGAGTCTACTCCCTTCATTGAAAGATGTGGAAAATATCAGGATATCAAGAACCTGTGAATTTCTCCACTGATTTGGATCAAAGTGTTGGAAGAAGACTTAGGATGAACTGACTTCAAATAATTTGTTAGCTACTGTGAGATAGAATTCCTTTCGACCCCTATTCTATTCCAATCAGTATCATTCAATCTGATATGATTCCATGGGGGCAGTGATTATAAGTTCCCTATAATAGGTCCGAGAACTTTGAGCTTCATGTTGTAAGTTCATTTGCTCAACCATAGGAAGCTAACGAGAGGCCAGCCACCCTTGTTTTTCCTTGTTATGGTGACCAAGTTCGGTGTGACTCAGTTACATGGAAGGTCCCCAACTTATTTTTGTACCTTTAGAACATCCTCTCTTGTCCTCCATCTTATCATCATTTTATTAGCACTTAGTCAATGGAGATACCCCATGCTTTTTCCAACCCAAGACCCCCATACTGATATACAGTTGATGCATCATTTTTGGTCCACAAAGCTATATATCTCAACCAATGGGATTCTGTACTTTGTATAGGCTCTTCAGAATATTCAGGTATCAAATCTGCTATCAAGTCTTATAAAAATAAGGCCCTGGAAGAAGGGGGCATCTCAGATCACAAGGTAGATCTGAAGTCCAATTCATTAGAGAGGATCATGGACCCTTTAATTAAGTGTAATTGGCTCAGAGCTCTGCCTCAGTGGTTTTTCTTATAGGTTGGGCAAGTTTAAACATTGCACTACATAACTCTGGACAAGTCACTTAACTCCTGTCTGTCTCAGTTTCTTCAATTATATAATAGGAATAATAATAAATAATAATAATAATATAATAATAATAATAATAATAAAATCACCTACCAGATTAAATGAGATAATATTTGTAAAGACTTAGCACAGTGCCTGGTACACAGTAGGCATTCAATAAATGTTTATTTCCTTCTTTTTTCTATAATGTATAGTCTTTGGGAGTCGTTTGAGGCTCAGAGAAGCTAATCACTTTACCTGTGGTTGTTCAGCAAACAAGCATGTGAGGTGAGGTTTGAACCCAGGTCTCCCTGACTGTAGATCCAGGGCCTCTCTCCATGATGCCATGTATCTTCCCTTTGTTTGGAATAAGAACTCAAATTCATAGATTGTTTTTAGTTATAAAGAAATCAAAGCTGTCTATAGTCATGAAAAAAATGCTCTAAATCACTATTGATTAGACTGCAGTGATTCTCAACCTTCTTAATGCCGCAACCCTTTAATACAGTTCCTCATGTTGTGGTGACCCCCAACCATAAAATGATTTTCGTTGCTACTTCATAACTGTAATTTTGCTACTGTTATGAATTGTAACGTAAATATCTGATATGCAGGATGTATTTTCATTGTTACAAATTGAACGTAACCCACAGGTTGAGAACTGCTGGATTAGAGAAATGCAAATTATAGCAACTCTGAGGTACCGCCTCACACCTACAGGATTAGCTAATAGGACACAAAAGGAAAATGATAAGTGTTGGAGAGGATGTGGAAAAATTGGGACACTAATGCATTGTTGGTAGAATCGTGAACTGATCCAACCATTCTGTTTTTTTTTAATAGGGGCAATTGGAGTTAAGTGACTTGCCCAAGGTCACACGGCTAGCAAGTGTTAAGTGTCTGAGGCCAGATTTGAAATCCCATCCTCCTGACTCCATGGCAGGCACTCCAACCATTCTGGAGAGCAATTTGAAACTATGCTCAAAGAGGAATCAAATGGGGCAAACCCCTTGATCCAGCAATACCACTACTAAGTTCGTAGATCTAAGTAAGTAGATCTAAAGATCGTAAGATCTTTCGAAAGGGAAAAGGACCCACATGTACAAAAATATTTGCAGCAGCTCTTTTTGTGATGATAAAGAAGAAGAATTTTTTTTTTTGGAGGGGGAAGGCAAGGCAGTTGGGATTAAGTGACTTGTCCAAGGTCACATAGCTAGGAAGTGTGTCAAGTGTCTGAGGCCAAAGCTGAACTCAGGTACCTCTGACTCCAGGGTTGGTGATCTGTTCACTGTGCCACTCAGCTGCCCCTAAGAAGGAGAAATTGAGGGGATTCTCATCAACTGGGGAATGGTTGAGAAAGTTGTGGTATAGGAATGTAATGGAATACTATTGTAATGAAATGACAATCTGGTGGATTTCAGAAAAACCTGGAAATATTTACATGAACTGATGCAAAGTGAAAGGAGCAGAACCAAGAGAATATTATACATAATAGCAGCAATGTTGTGTGATGATCATCTGTGAATAAATTAGCTCTTCTCAGAAATACAATGATCCAAGACAGTTCCAAAGGACTCATGATGGAAAATGCTATCCAGAGAAAGAACTGATAGAGTCTGAATGCATATTGAAGTATACTATTTTCACTTTCTTTATCTTTTTCATAGTTTTTTTTTCCTTTTTGGTCTGTTTCTTTTTTCACAACATGACTAATATAGAAATATGTTCTACATGATTACATATAACCAATTTAAAATTCTTACCTTTTTAGGGAAAGGGAAAGGACAGAGGGAGGGAGAAAATCTGGAACTCAAAATTAAAAAAAAAAATGAATGTTAAAAATTGCCTTTACATGTAACTGGAAAAAATAAATTACTATTTGAAAAATGAAAAGAAATGAAATGAAAAAATGTGCTACCCCTTAGCATCTCTATCTTACTTCAAGGCTCAGTTAATTCAGGTGCCTGCAACCATCTACATTAGCCCTATCCTGATTCCCCAGTTGCTATAGCCTCTGTGATGAAATGAATTGTTTTGCATATATTCTGCATTTACTTATTCATATGGACATTGTTTCCTTCCAATACAATGCCATTTCCTCTAAGTAAGAGATCCTGAGTTTCTCTTTATGTCTCCACTGCCTAACATGGTACCTGACACAGAGTACATGCTTAATAAATGCATGCCAAATTGAAATTAAATTGATGTGAGACACAGAGAACTAGAGTGCTGGACACAGACACAGAAAGACTTGGGTTCTAAGCCTTTCCCTGATGCCAACCACTTAACTTTTGTAAAGAACCTCAGTTTTCTCTTCTATAAGAATTGGGACTTCAAATCAACCTTTAAGCTCCCTTCTAGTCTTAAATTTGCAAATCTGAGATTTGTTGTGCAGTCTCAACAACATCTACCAACTGAATGGACATGGTAGGATGAGGGAGGAAGGGAGAGGGCAGGGTCAAGAATGACTCTGAGAGGGGCGGCTAGGTGGCGCAGTGAATAGAGCACCGGCCCTGAAGTCAGAGTACCTGAGTTCAAATCCGGCCTCAGACACTTCACACACACACACACAAAAAAAACTAGCCATGTGACCTTGGGCAAGTCACTTAACCCCAACTGCCCTCCAAAAAAAAAAAAAAAAAAAAGAATGACTCTGAGATACCAAGTATGGGTATTTGAAAGATGATAGCGTCCTTGGAAGAGCTGGGAAAATAGGAAGGGGAGTACATTTGTGGGGGAACACATAAGAAGATCTCTTAATTGTTGATGGTCCTTTCCTCAGTCCTCATCCTTCTCAGTCTCTTTAAAACAATTTGGCGCTGTTGCCCATTATCTCCTTTTAGGTACACTCTCCTCTCTGGATCCTCACCCCTCTCCCCAGACTATTTCTGAGAAGGAACTTTCCATTTCTGTCCCAGTCCTCATGCAGGGCTTTTGGGAAAATATCTCCTCCTGAGGCTTGGTTGGCTTGTACGTTAGCATTTACTTTTCACCCAACAGCAGAAAATGACTTGTGAGCAGTCTTCAATAATGTGTGATGTGTAAGAGCAATTTTGAGAACTGGGGAGGGATTTCCTGCAGGCAGGTGGGTAGAGGAAAGAGGAAGAATCCAGTTAGAGGGTTCTAGCATGGGGAATATCTGTAGGACTGACATCTTGGATTCTATTACTGCAGACAGAGGGGAGAGTTTAAATTCAAGATGCCTTTAGTAAGTATCTACAAAGGACCAGGTACTATATTAGACATTAGAAATACAAAAATGGAAAACAAAATAATACCTTAAACCAGCCTCTAAATAATAACTTTTTTTTACATTTACAAGAAGTCTCATGCACATCCCCTTCTCTCTACTCACATAGCTACTACCCTCATTCAGGGCTTTATCACCTCTCTATTGAACTACTTCATGAGTGTCCTTGTTGGTCTTTCAGCTTTCAGCCTTCCTTCTCCTTGACTCGGCCTCCATAGTGCTGTGGAACTACTATTTCTAAAGTGCAAGCACAACCGTGTTACCCTCTGCTCAAGAAGCTGCAGTAACTCCCTCTTACCCTTAGAGAAAATACAAACTCCTATGTTTGTATCTAAAACCCTTGACCATCTGGCTTCAGCTGAACTTGAAAGTTTATTGCGTGTTGCTCATTTTTACTATATTTTAGTGAAATTGTTTGCTTGTGAAGGGGTAGGAGGATTATTGCCCTTTATTTACTGTACTTGACCAAAGTGCCCTATCAGATGTTGCCCAAACTCTTTATTTCATTTCCTTTCTCCATGCCTTTGCCCAAGTTGTGCTCCATACACTTCCTCCTTAGTTCTTCATCTTCAAATCCTTACCTGCCTTTAAGTCTTAGCTCAAGTGACATCTTTCAACAGACTCTTTTTCCAAGATGGTGATACTGTTCTTCTAATCTCTATTTTCTCCACTGCTCCTTCCACTCCTTTATTACTTTGTACATAGGCTAATAAATCTAGAGGTAGAAGGAACCTTGGAAGTCATCTAGTCATGGGGCAGCTAGGTGGGGCAGTGAATAGAGCACTGGCCGTGGAGTCAGAAGGAACTGAATTCAGATTTGGCCTCAGACATTTGATACACTTATTAGTTGTGTGACCTTGGGCAAGTCACTTAATCCCCAATTGCTTTGCCTTCTCCCCTCCAAAAAAAAAAGAGAGGAATAATCTAGTCTGACCTCCTCTTTCTATAGACAGGACTAGAGAGCTTAAATGAGTTGGCCTGGTCACACAGGTGGTAAGAGGCAGAGCTGGAATTTGAACCCACATTCTTATTTTTCTCACTTGCCATTCTTGTTGCTTCTATTACTCTGTTCTCCAAAGACAGCCACCAGAGGTCATATCTTGGAGGACCTAAACCATTTGACTCTGTTCTCTCTTCAGACTGTGTGTCCTCACCTTCATCCTGGATATTTTCCATTCCCTTTCCTCCTGCCTTCTCTCCCTTTCACCTATTGCTTTGAGAGCAGTAATTAAACTACCATGGCCTCTGGATGGAGAGTATTAATGAACTGCCCTATTGTTCCACCTTTGTGACTTCCTAGATCATAACTCTTTTGTTTGACCACTACTCTCTTATACGTATTGTCTTTCTTTAGCGTACAAGCTTCTTCTTCTACTACTTATTTTTTTTTAGGAACAAATGAACATAATTTATTTGTATAAAATGAACAAAAACCAGCTGGGGTTTTTTTACTTCTTTTTCTGAATGGACATCTGGGCAATAGCCTTCTGTGCTTTATCTGCAACATCAGGGGAGGCTGGTGGATTACCCTCTGATGATACATTCAACCAGTTCTTTTGCTCTAATTCTACAGTGGTTACTTCTAAAAATTTGCACCTCTGCTTTTTTTGGGGGCTTCTCACTGTCTTCCTCTTGATTGAATAGATCTATTTTAATATGAGCTCCTGAAAGGGTCTCCATGACTGGAATCCTCGATCCTTTCTTCCTTATGAGGGCCCCCACAAGCTGAGCCTTGACTAGGAACTGCAGAGGGCCTTTTTCTTGGGGCTTGGGTCTTGGTCTCTGAGGGCGCGACTGATTATAGTCTTCTTGAACAGGCTCATTGCTCTTGGTATCCTCGGGATGCAGGTGAAGCAGGCCTACAGCAGAGAAAAGACTAGAGCAGTGGTTCTCAACCTTCCTAATGCTGCGACCCTTTAATACAGTTCCTCATGTTGTGGTGACCCCCAACTATAAAATGATTTTCGTTGCTACTTCATAACTGTAATTTTGCTACTGTTATGAATCATAACGTAAATATCTGATGTGCAGGATGTATTTTCATTGTTACAAATTGAACATAACCCACAGGTTGAGAAACTGCTGCTCTAGAGTATAAGCTTCTTGAAGGCAGATCCTGTCTCACTTATATATTTTCATCCTCAGCATGGCACTTGGAAAATAGTAAATAAAAATAATACTATAGAAGTAGTTTCATTCATTTATTCACTCACTCATTCATTTAGATTCCTTTCCACCATTTTATACTTTGTATATGTATTGAGAGGGTGGACCACTCCAGGATTTTTGCAAAGAAAACCCCAAATGGGGTTACAAAGAGTCAAACATGACTGAAATGACTAAAAAACAAAAATATATTTTGTATTTACTTATCTGTGTACATTCTGTACCCTCTATAAAAGAAAATGATCTCTTTAGGGCAGGTATTTTGTTTTCGTTTTTGTATTTCTAGTGTCTAGCACAGAGCCTGGTCCATTGTAGATACTTAACAAATGCCTCTTGAATTTAATGAAAAGCTAGGAAACAGTCTCCTCTCTGTGTGCAGTAATAGAATTCAAGATGTTGGTCCTGCAGATATTCCCCATGTTAGAGCCCTTTAACTGGGTCCTCCGTCTTCTCTCTACCCACTTTCCTGTAGGAAATCCCAGCTCTCAAAACCAGCCATACAAATCGCACATTATTGAAGACAACTCACAAGTCATTTTCTGCTGTTGTGTGAAAAGTAAATGCGAGTGTACAAGCCAACGAATACTTGGGACTATTCAATAATGCGGAATATTCTGAATTTTGGCTTAGCAAGTTAATGTTACTGTTGAAAGAAAGGCCATTCGAACAAGCTCTGACCTTGGTGGTCTGATCAGTGGAAGCAGGTGAATGCCAAATGCTAATGGGGAAGCTATTGATTAGGTCTGGTGGGAGGAAGGAAGAACAGTGGGCTGTAAATGTTTATTAATGGCCAGGGAGGGGATGGAGGTTGGATTTTCTGGCAGAAGATGAAGGGCTGAAAAATTAAAGCTAGAGAATCATAGAATTTAGAGAAGGGACCTGTGAGATGATCTCTTCCAGCCTCCCAACTAGTGCAGAAACCTTGTCTACAGCAGTTGGAAGATGGTGGAAAGTGGACGTGACTGGTAGTGAAGCTATTTGGCTTTTAGTTTCAGGCCAAGCCTGAAGTAGGAATTTTGGTGTCTAGGACAACTTTAGTTTAGGGGAGGAGGAGAAGCAGAAGATCATCTGGTCTGGTTTAGTGTAGTTTCGCCAGGAAACAAGACGCTCATCTGTCTTTGTTCATTTACCCCCTAATCTCCAGGGGGAGATTATGTAGATTATATAGATGGCAGGGAGTGTGGAGACTATGGGTAGGGAAATATCATGGTGATAACAATCTACATGACCAGGGGATTCCAGGGTAGAAGTATAATCCTTTAGATCAGCGTTTCTCAACCTGTGGGTCGCGACCCCTTTGGTGTTGAATGACCCTTTCACAGAGGTCACAGGGGTCACCCAAGACCATCAGAAAACACGTTTCCAGTGGTTTTAGGAACCTCCTCTATCCGTCTCCAGGTGGGTCCGCCCACATGCAGACATACCCACATGTGACTATTAAAGAGTCCCAGCATTAGGAAGGTTGAGAACCACTGCTTTAGATATTGGTGCCCTGAGCCATGGCCCTGTCTACCCCACCAGACTTGTAACCCTCATCCCAACTTTGTCCCTGTGTTACCTTAGACAAGTCATTCTCCTCTTTAAAAGGTACTTATTTTTTTTCTCATTCCTTACACATATGACTCTGGACAAGTTAATCAATCTCCTTTAGCCTCAGTTGCAGCTAGGTGGCACAGTGGGTTGTCTGCTGGGCTTGGAATCAGGAAGACTCATCTTTTATGAGTTCAGATCTGGCCTCAGACACTTACTGTGTGACCCTGGGCAAGTCACATAAGCCTGCTTGCCTCAATTTTCCCATCTTGAGCTGGAGAAGGAAATGACAAACCATTCCAGTATCTTTGCCAAGAAAAACCCAAATAGGGTCATAAAGTGTCAGACATGACTGAAAAACAATGCAACAACAACAACAACAACAATAACAATTAGCCTCAGTTTCATTATCTGTAAAATGAGAATATTGCATCTACCTCCCAAGGTTTTTATGAAACCTTATAAGAAAATACATAAAATGATATGCAAACTTTAAAGCACTGTGCAACAGCATCAGCCTGCATCCATGTGGTGCTGAAAGTTTGCATAGTCCTTTGTAAGGACTGTTACTGCATTTCATCCTCACAGCAGCTCTGGGAGGTAAGTGCTGTTATGATCGGCATTATACCAATGAGGGAACTGAGACACATGAATGACTGGCCTACGGTCCCATAGCAAGTCAATGTCCAAGATACAATTTGAGTTGAGGTCTTCAATATTCATCAGCCCTGGAGTTAGGAGAACTTGAGTTCAAATTCTTACACTTATTAGCTGGGTGACCCTGGGCAAGACCCTGTTTGCCTCAGTTTCCTCATCTGTCAAATGAACTGGAGAAGGAAATGACAAACTAGACCAGTATCTCTGCCAAGAAAACCCCAAATGAGGTCACAAGGAGTCAGACGTGACTCAACAACCACAATTTCCATGTTCTTAAGTCCAGTATTCTATCCAAATGGCAATGTTGCCTCCCTACCAACCCCACACTCCTTTTGTTTGAAAACATCCTGATCCCCTAGACAGTAATTCCTAAAGGGAAGAGAGGATACATGCAGTATATGTAGTTCATTCACATGCTAAATAGATGGATGCATTTCTAACAATGTACACAGATCCTTCCTCTTTACATGGTTAGTAAGAAAAAATAATAAGAGATTATTTTATTTTATTTTTAATTTGTATTAAAAAATTTTTTTTTGAGGGCAGAAGGTAGGGCAATTGGGGTTAAGTGACTTGCCCAAGGTCACATGGCATGTGTGTGTGTGTGTGTGTGTGTGTGTGTGTGTGTGTGTGTGTGAAGTGTCTGAAACCGATTTGAATTCAGGTCCTCCTGATTCCAGGTCCAGTGCTCTATTCACTGCACCACCTAGCAGCCCCAATAATAAGAGATTTTAATCATAGCAGGAGCTGATATTTGCATATCAGTTTAAGATTTGTAAAGGATTTTTGCATATATTATTTCATTTAAGTGTCACAGCAAACCTTTGAGGTGTGTTTCATATACCCATTTTTCAGATGAGTACACTAAGGCTTAGAACAGTTAAGTGACTTGCCCATGATTTCACAGCTAGTAAGAATTAAAGGAGGAAGGGAAGATTCAAATCCAGGTCCCTGTTTTCTCTAGATTCTTTTCAACCCAATCCAAACCAAGGTACTTAACATCCACTTCAGACAGCCCTGATCACTGATTCTCTGGATACTACACTGGGAGATCAAGAGACACCATTTTCCTGCCTTATTAGTATGCTAGAGAAACCAGTGATTTTGTTGTTAGGAATGCATAAAAAGGAAGGATCAGGAGCTGAGAGCAGGAGCTGGAAGGAACCTGAGAAGCCATCTAGGCCAACTCCTCTCATTTGATGCAGTTAGATGGTGCAGTGGATAGAGCACCAGGCCTGGAGTCAGGAAGACCTGAATTCAAGTTTAGCCTCAGACACTTACTAGCTGTGTGACCCTGGGCAAGTCACTTAACCCTGTTTGCCTCAGTTTCCTTATTTGTAAAATGAGCTGGAGAAGGAAATGGTAAACCAGTCCAATATCTTTGCCAAGAAAACCCCAAAAGGATTCATGAAGAATTAGACAGTACTGGAAAAACAATTAAACAATTTGTTTTACAAAAGGAGAATCTGAGGCCCTGGTAAGTTAAGGGATCCATCCAAGGTCACACAGCTAGTTTCAGAGGCAGATATATAGATCCAAGGACCTAAGGACACAGTCATCAGCTTATCAGAAAAAGCAAGTAGGTCGTTGACATCATTGGCTTCAGAGGCATGAGCTGCCCTTGACATATGTGGCCCAACCCTACTCATTTCCTACATGTGTATGGCTTCAAACATGGCCCTACAAGGGGGTTCACTCTTCTGGTGCCTGGTCACTGAGCAAATCACCTTGAAGCCAGATGAATGGGGCCGAGTGGAACCAAGGAAGGTGGGGGACCTCTTTCCTGGTTATTTTGTTTTAAATCCCACTTGCTTATATGTTAACAGTAGCAACAAAATGGCTCTTCTTCCTCCTTGTGAAATGGGGGGGGGTGATCTAGGTGGCCACTAAGGTCCTTCCAACTGTAGGTCTCTGTATGCTACACCTGGGTGCCAATGCTGATTTATGTCTGCTCAGCTCCTCTCCTCTTCCCTCTCCACCTCAACCAAGAAGATAAACAAATTCATTTCAGCAGGTGAATAATCATTAATACAAATAACTCAGAATCCCCCTAGGATCCACATATTATCTTATTGATTATTTTGCTTGTTATTATATATTATTTATTTAAAAATCATTTATTATTTACATATCTGTTGGGGCTCTTGTTGGTAATGGGTTGAATTGGTCCTCAGCTAACAGGAGGCCCGTGATCACCTCCTGGCAGAATGCAAAGGTTGCACCTGTTTGCGATAAGCAAGATTATCTCTCTGCCTGATTGGCTCACTGTGGCGAGGGCAAGGCCAGGGGAGGGGCCCTAAGGGGCCCTGGAGAAAGGACTTAAATACAGGCTACCCGGAGGCAGAAGTTCCAGTCCCACGCCAAGCTTAGAGAATGAGAGGGAGTTCCAGCCACGCCAAGCCTAAGAGAAAGTAGCAAGAAGCAAGCCCTGTGTCTTAAGTTTTCTGTGCAGCT
>CM053594.1:34352022-34379833 GCA_028646575.1 Pseudocheirus occidentalis
CGGAAGCCGGGGATGCCCGAAGCCTGTTGAGGAAGGGTATAGGTGAAACCTATACAGCCTGACCCCCAAAACCTGTAACACATATCATTACTCATTATTATGAGATTATATTTTAAAGTAATATTTATAAAGCACTTAGCACAATGCCTGACATACAATAAGGGCTTAATAAATGCATATCCCCTTTCTTGTTCCTCTTTCCTCTTTCCTCTTTTTATTATTGTTATCTTTGGAAAACAGCATCTTAATAAAAGAAAATGGAAAATTCTCAATGGGCCTCTTGATGGATGTTTAATTACTGAAAGTCAGGAAAGATGTCCTTGGTCTTCTTTTTCATTACACTCCATATAGCTAAACATCCAAAAAGTTATTTGGGATTGGAGCCAAATGGAGTTCCCTGGGACGAGCCAGCAGAGACAGTGACAGGGTCTCATCACCTGACTCTGTCAGGTTGAGGGCAACATTTCAGCCTCTGCTGAATATTTTAACATCATTGATGCGACCATTAACCCAGTAAGGATAGAGTGAATGCTGGCACAGGTCAATTCATTGCAGATTCCCTCTTTTCCAGTCTAGGTGGGCATGGGTCAATGTTTTACTGCTCAGGCTCACTGTCCTCTTCCTTGTCACTGTTAGAGAATCCTCAGGGTAGACTTACAAATGAGGAACCTTGAAGCAGGCAGACTTGCTCTCTCTCATGTGTCTATAATCTCTCCTGGGCACAGAGAATCTACAATAGAAGAAGAAATCAGGAGCAGGTGGCAGGGGATGAGGGCAGCGGGGCAAGCATCACCACAGGCTAAGCCCAGGGAACGCTCCCCTTACTGGGTTAGGTGGTAGCTGAGGCAGCCTTCTTGTACAATACTCCTGTGCACACACTCTGGGATTCAGCCAAGTTGTCTATGGCAGAGGCTTCTCTTCCTTCCCTCACCCTGCATCTCATCTCTCCCCCACCTCCAGATGGTTTGTCCCAGGGACATGCTTGAAAGATACTGCTTCAGTTTCAGGAAAACTTAATCAATCAATTAGAAATAAATCTGAGCTATTGTCCAGTTTCCTCCTTTGCCTAACCTGTCTGAAAACAATTCCTTTCTGGGCAGCATCATCTTTGTTCACACATGGCCTTCTGTCTGTCATTTCCAGTCCTTTGCACTGGAGGGTCCCAGGCTTGGAATACACTATCTCCTCATTGTATCCCTCCCTTTCTTCTAGTTACAGGTCAAGTCCCACCTTCTATATGGCATCATTCCTGTTCTCTCCATACCTTGTGTATCAAGAGAATGGTTGATGAGAGGCTCCTCCTCAGAGCCAATACAGTGTATTTCACTGCTGAGTCACATGGGGAGGCTTTGTGAGTTAATTTTTGGTATTGCCTGATGACACATAATGAAAAGCCTGATTCTCCACTTCAAGAGACGTGCCCAGTTTTCCTCTCTGCTAAGTACATGGCAAACAAAAGAATATTTTATTGGTTGCTGAACTGGAACTGTCTCTATTGGGGCAACTGGACCCTTTTTTTTCCTTCTCTGGTATCAGTGAAGAGAATGAGTTGCCATGGGCATTCATGTGGAGGTGGGACCTTGGGCCCTTTCTCAGAGAAATCATGCACCTGTGGTCCTCTTGAGGCTGAGAGGGGGAGCGCTAGCACCGGGCAGTCTGCTCTCCCCACCCACACTGACCTAAATTCTCAAGCACATGCCTCTGCCTTTGTTTCTTTGAATCCTATCTTGGGTGAAGGAATACTGGAGATGGAGACAATTTAGGCTATGATCTTGTGAGCTTGTAAAGGCCACCAGAGGTCTGGGAGCAAGAGTTCAGATTGGAGTTTTCAGCCATCTGAGCCTGGTCCAGCAGGGTATCCAGGGAGGCCTAGAACCCAGCCTGGCAATGAATTGATGCTACAGCCAAAATGCTGGTTACTATAAGAGGGAAGGAATCATCCATTCACTGTTGCATTCTACAGTGAACTTGGTGGGGCATATGCTTTGTGGCAGCTTTTAAAAACCTTGAGTCTATTCTTGAGGACTAAAATGGTATAGGGAAGAGTATTGGGGGGGATATTTATGCTTTTGTGTTTGAAATATCTTCTCAGTAAATATCCCTTTTTAAAAGCTGTTGTTCAATTGTGTCCAACTCTTCATGATCCCATTTAGGGTCTTCTTGGAAGAAATACTGGCGTAGTTTGTCATTTCTTTCTCCAGCTCATTTTACAGATGAGGAAACTGAGACAAAAAAGGTTAAGTGACTTCCCCAGGGCCACACAGCTAGTAAGCATCTGAGGGCAGCTTTGAACTTAGATCTTCTTGACTCTATGTTCAGTGCTCTATCCACTGCACCACCTAGCTACCCTTGTAAAAACTGATTGATATTAATTAGTTGAAAGAAAGTAGGGAACCAATGACCAGCAATTGATATTGGAAATAAGACGCTGGAATGGAGGCTGAAGCTGATAGCATTAGAGAAGGTTTACTCCAACCCTTGAGGAGTGCTCCTCAAGCCCTGAGGAGGAGATAGAATTTTGTTCTGGGTGAAGTGACTGTCAATGTAAGAGTTGGGATAAAGATGCCCTATGTCATATGGGCTACATCCATATTTAACTCCCCCATATTTAAAGTGGCATAGCAGATAGAACATTGGACCCAGGGTCAGGAAGATCTGAGATCAAATTCAGCCTCAGACACAAGCTGTGTGATCCTGAGCAAATCACTTAACGTCTGTCTGCCTCAGTTTCCTCAAATATAAGATGGGAATAACGATCACACCTAACTTCTGGAGCTTTTGTGAGGAACAGATATAACAATTTTTGTAAAGCACTTTGCAAACCTAAGCACATTTATTTTCTATGTACTTACATGTATATTTGATGTCTTCCATGTTAGAATATGCATCACAGCAGTCTTTGTGTACTTATCATCTAGCACAGTTCCTGATACATGGTAGGTACCTAATAAATGCTTATCGGTTGACTTATTTCATACTAATTAATGAACATATTCTTCCCCTAATATAATATAAACTCTCTGAGGTCAGGGAAAATTTTATTTTATTTTATATTTTTATTTGTATTCCCAGTGTCTGGCACAGTCCCTGACATGAATTAGGTGTTTTTTAATGCTTGGTAATTAATTAGAGAAGGAACAGGATGCTTAAAATAGTTCAGTTCAACAGAAAATTATTAAGAGCCTATTTTGCACAAAGAACTATGTTAGGTATTGAGGCTATCAAGGCAAAAATAAGAGTTCCTGTCTTTGAGGGACTTGTGTTCTACTGTGTGAAATAGTGGGGAGGGACTGAGCTGTGAATCAGGATAGGCTAGGTTGAAATTCTGTCTTGAACATGGAGTCTTGTGGTTAGCAAATGGACTTTGATGATCAAAGTTCAGCCTGGCCAGAAACCTACTCATCTCCTGTAAACTGATCAGACTTGCCTCCTTTTGAAAGACTCCTCCTTCTTCTGAAAGGACCTGCAGGTATTTGGTCAGCTGCAGAAGACTGCCAAGGGAAGGTCTCTTAAAGGGATGGTATAACGGTGTGCCAGTCCCCAAATCCATCCTTAAGTATGTACAAGCTGTCTTAGCCCTAGGCTGTGGACTCTTAGAAGCAAGGATAAGTAGACCTCTTGGGAAGGTGGTTCTTTTTGCAGAGGCAAAGGGATCTGTGAAGGTGGAATGACCAAGAAGGATGTCTCAGCATCCTATTCCCTTCAGTCAGACCTTTACCCTTTTATCACCATGGACAGAGACAGCTTCAAAGCCTATTGGAAACAGAAAGACAGCAGGGATGGGGATGCAGAAAGCCACTTTTTTGGGGAACTGAGAGTCCAAGGTATGGAAGGAAACCTAGAGCCATTTTTCGCCAAGAGGGAACAGAAATAGAATCACAAACTTAGAGCAAGAAGGACTTAGGAAGAGATCATTCGAACCAATGGTTTTATTTTATATATACAAGGACAAGGAAATCTAGGAATGAAAAAACAAAAGATATCAATAAAATCTATTTTAAAATGGTGGAAAAGAGATAGATAGATAGATAGATAGACAGATAGATAGATAGATGATAGATAGATAAATATACAGAGAGACAGACAGGTAGGTAGGTAGATAGATAGACAGACAGACAGACCGACAGATAGATAGATAGATAGATAGATAGATAGATAGATAGATAGATAGATAGATAGATAGACAGATAGATGATAGATAGATAAATATACAGACAGACAGATAGGTAGGTAGGTAGATAGACAGACAGACAGACAGATAGATAGACAGATAGACAGATAGATGATAGATAGATAAATATACAGATAGATAGATAGATAGATAGATAGATAGATAGATAGATAGATAGATAAAGTAAATAAATATGAGGACACAGAGGCCCAGAATGAAGAAGTAATTTTCCCAAGGTCACAGAAAGAACAAATAGCAGAGTCTGAGAGTATGGGAGCAGTGCTGGGTTGGAATGTCAGAGAACCAGGGGTTCCAGTTCTAGTTCTGCTTTTGACAACTTAAGTGACTCTGAGGAAGTCACCTACCTTCAGGTGTTTTCATTTTTAATTTATAAAATAAGGTGGTAGGACTAGTAACCCCTAAAGATCCTTCTAGCCCATTGGATTTTAAATCAGAGGCTTTAGGCTAAAAATCCCATTTCTGCTGCTTACTTACTACTAGTGTGACTTCACGTGATAAAATCTGATTCCCTCTGGGTCCCAGATTCCTCATTTGGAAAATGAGGTCAGACAAAATCATGTCTAATGTATGTTCCAGTGGGAACTCTATGATCCTAGTTCTGTGGGTTCTTAGACTCTGAAGCCCGTGCTCTTTGGGGCCTGGTAGGGGAGGAGATCAGCCCTGGCTAGTCAAATAAAGTGAGATTTTTGCCTCCTATAGAGCCCAGTGTATAGGGTGCTGGTTTTGGAGTCCTGAAGATTTGTGTTTGAATCTTGCCTCAGACCCTGTAGCTTTGTGACACTGGGTAAATCACACAAACTCTCAAGGCCTCAGTTTCCTCATCTGTAAAATGGGATAACAACAGTACTTTGTAGAAGAGACAAAATGAGCTAATATATGTAAATTGCTTTGCAAACCTTAAGATGCTATCTAAATGCTGTTGCTTATGCTGTTGTTATAACTATTTAAGGCTATTTGGGGTCATATACTAAGCCAGAAAAAGAACAAGGCCTGACCATCAGCAGAGCACATGGGAAAAACCAGGCTCTTGGCTCAGACTTTTGCTACAAACTAACTACAGAGGAGCCTTGATTAGCAATGCTGACTAATTAATCCCCCAGTCACTAGATCAGTGGGAGAGGCACATGCTTTTCTTAAACTTTCCATGGGAGGCAGGATTAGAATTTATCAGCTTCCCCCCACCCCTCCCCGTCAAATGTGTTCTGACTCCCTTGTCCAGGACCCTGCAGACCCTAGAAGAGTCTGCTTTCCATTGCTTAGATAATGATCTCTTTTCTCTCCAGCCTTTTTTTCCATTAAGAAAATTGCAATGCAATGTTGTATTCATTGACCAACCACTGAAGGAGTTCTCCCAAAAAAGATCTAGGCTTCTCAGTGACTACAAATCCCATATATGCCCATTCTGTGACATGCAGGCAAGAGCTAGGGCAGCCTTGGGCTGCACTGAGACATGCTATGTCTTGGACTAAGGAGATGATAGCCCCAATAGCTAATGAAACTTTTTATTCCATATGAAATTGTCATGGCTAAAATGTATGCTGATTAAATAAAATGTCAAAATTTTCATTCAATTCATTTCTTGAAAATATGCAGAGTTAATGAGATTTCCTATGTGTCCAGACTTTAGGGGCACTCTGTAGCTTGTAGGCCAGACCCACCCAGTGGTCATCTAGTCTTTTCTCAAGGGCCTCAGGGATGGGGAGCTCCCAGCTTTCTGAGGCAGTTTACTCCATAAATGGACCACTCTAAATGTTAGGAAATTCTTCCCAAAGTCTAGCCTAAATCTGCAGCTTTGACCCACTGTTTTTGTTAAACTACAAAGAAGGTCAAAGACAACAAGTATATTCCTTCTTATAGCTCTTTCCATACTTGAAGATAGCTATATGTCATAACACATATGCCTCTATTTCCATCCCCCACTTCTCTTTTCCAGTTCCTTTATCTGATTTTAATATGGGGTGATCATAAGGCTTTTCATCATCCTGGCTCACCTTCCCCTGGACTCTCTACAGTTTATCAGTCAGTCAACAAACATTCATTTATTAAGCACCTACTATATACTAGGCACTGGGCTAAGGGCTGAAGATACAAAGATGGGTGAACATTAGTACTCGATCTCAAGGAGCTCCCAGTCTAATGATCTGCCTTAAATAAGGCACCCAGAACTGAACATTATTCACCAGATGGAGTCTGGCCAGGGGAGAGCAGTGAGAACCTCACCTCCATATTCCTGGACATTGTAATTTTCTCAAATGAAGTCCAAGTCTACACAAGCCTTTTTGGCTCTCATATTATTGTTTATTCATATTGAACTCACTGGCTACTAAGCCCCCTATATTTGGACTACCATGTTCTATTCTGGGTGGCACATTTTAGAGAGTACAGCCTTGGGAAGTAGAGCATGAAAGTATTATCATACTCCTGTTACAGATGAGGAAATGGGGACTCAGAGAGATGAAGTGACTTTTCCAGAATTACACAACTGCTAAATGACAGCCTAGGGATCTGAATAGTAGTACAGCAGGAAAATCCCTGGCTCTGGAGTCAGAGGAGTTGGGTTTCATTAATTTCTCTGATACTATTTGAGTGGTCTTGGGCATGTTTCTGGGAATCAGTTTCCTCATTTGTAAAAGAGAGAAGTGATCTACATGGACTCTTCCTTAGAGATTTGTGGTCTATGAACCTTATTCAGTGCCTGGCATATAGTAGGCGCTTAATAAGTGCTTATTGATATGTCAATGAACCAAGGGCTATTGAATCCAAATTCTGATCTTTCCAGCTGAAAGTTCTCTTTTTCCATTGTACCTTTATAGAATTGGTGTCAATCCTTTATTTTCTCTATTGAATGGTAAACTCTTCCAAGGAGGGACCTTTTGTCTCTCAGATATGACGAAAAATTTCACCACCATTCTAGCTATCCAAAGTATGGGCACTTCCTTGGGTCTTCCCGGGGCTCTGACTTTAGCATTTAGTTCTAAAATGGAATGCAGACCGTTTTCCTTCCTCCCCTTCTTCCTTTCCTTCTTCCCTTCCAAGGGAGAGCAAACTCCTCTGAAAAGATTCCATCATGACAATTGTAGTAGACTGCAAGCTTAATATGAGTCAGGTGTGTGATATGGTGAACACACAGAGTGATTATATTCCAGCCCAGCTGAACTACTGAACTCTATTCCCCTCCTCCAGGCTTTTATCCAGGTTGTACTTAATGGCTGAAATTTTTGTCCAGGTTGTATCCAATGGCTAGAATATGTCCGCCCCTTCATTTCTGTCTCCCATAATATTTATCTACCTTCAAAGCCCAGCCCAGGTTCCACATCTTCCATGAAGTTCTCTCAGATCCTTCTTAGGCAGCGGTCTTTCACTTAGTTTTCTTTGTGTCATATTTATTCATGTAGCCAATAGATTGTAAGCTCTTTGAGGGCAGGGGCTGTCTTTTGCCTCTTTTGTGCTGTGGCATATAGTAGATGCTTAATAAATGTCATATTTATGCTTTTTAGCTTGCTTTGTATATTTTTGTTTGCATGTTGTCTCCCTTACTAGATTGCAAGCTCCTAGAGGGCAGGGACTGTCTTTTGCTTCTTTTTGTATCCCTAGTGCTTAGTACTATGCCTTGTACATAGTAGATGCTTGATGAATGTTTATTGTTTGATTGCACATGTTGTAGGCACCTCCTGAATGTAAGCTCTAAGAGGTCAGGGATTGATCTTGTCTTTGCATCCCCAGGGGGCCTTGGACATAACAGATAAATTATTTGAATTAAGTTCAAATTCTGTGGCTCCTTGTGCCTCTAGAATCAAAACCAAGCTTTTTTCTTGGTGCTTAAAGCCAAACCTACCTTTCTAGTCTTCTTATAGATTACTCACCTCCAAGCTAAAATCTATGACCCAGCCAAACTGGTCTTGCTGTTCTTTGTAGACTACGTTCAATCTCCTGTCTCCATCCATGCCTTTGCGTAGTTTGTTTTTGCTCTCCTTCTTTAACTCCACCTCTTAGAATACTTAGTTTTCCTTCAAAGTCCAATGAAAATGCTCCTCCTTATGCCTTTCCTGATCTCCCAAGTTTCTAGTGGTTTGAATTTGTTTTGCATATATTTGCATAAAGGGTTATCTCCCCCTATCAAATGTAAGCTCTTAAAGTGTAGAAAAGCCTTCATTTTGGTATTTGTGTCCCCATTTCCTATGATAGTACCTGCCTGGCACATAGTAGGCATTTAAAGTGCTAGCTGAATAATTGGATGATTGATTTCAGCTGAAGAAAGGCTTATTTGATCTTCAATTTTATTAAGAGGTCTAGCATTCAGAGCAAGGTAGATAGTCTCTGCCTGATTCCATCAGGAGTATTGTCTGCCATAAGCAGGAGCGATGCCAGAGGAAGACAAACTGAATAGTGAAATGTCTCAGTTTATTCCATAAGGACCCACTGAAGGAACTGGAAATATTTAGTCTAGAGAAGTCTGAGGAGAGATATGATAACATATCTTCAAGTATTTGACCATCCCTTCTTTGAAAGGTAGTTAGATTTGTTTCTGCTTGACTCCAGAGGGCAAAAGTGGGAACTATGGGAAGAATTCAGAAAGAGGCAAATCTAAGCTTGCATCACCAAGCTAATAATTCTAAAGGAAAATGGGCTACTCTGGGAGCTGTTGGATTCCTTCTCATTGGCTGTCTTTGAGTAAAGACTGGATGAACCCTCATCAGGGTTAACACAGAAGGAATTCTGGTTAAAACATGGGTTGAACCAGCCAGCCACTTAGGTTTCTTACAGCTCTGAGATTCTGGAATTCTGGGTTTCCTTTAGAGAGTTTTCAATGATCAGCCCAAGAAATCCTTTCAAATCATTATTATTGCTAGGATGGCAAAGGACAGAATAGGGAAGCAGTGAGAAGATAATGCCTATACTTGGTAAAAAGCCAAACAGCATCATTCATTCACAGTTATGATTATCATGGGGGAGGGGGCCGAGAGAAAAATAGACTCTTCCTCCCCTCTAGTTTTCTTCTATAGCCTGCTTTGCCCTGTGCAAGGTGTGAAGCCAAGTGTGGCCTAGGGCCTAAGCTCAAAAAGCTCTTGTTCAATGAGCTACATTCCTGGAAGGCCTGTCAGGCTTTAGTGAGCCCTAATACCTTCCCTCTTGAGCCAAGTATACCAACTGGTGTGCATGTCACTTACCCAAACTCAGCCATTACGCTAGCCTAAAGCCACAATGAGTTCAATTAACTGCCAGGGCCACTAATTAGGGCTGAAAATGGAAGGACTGCTGTGCACTGGTCTCCTCTGCATTTTAGTTCCATGAATCTGAGGTCCAGTTGGCTGGAAGCCATGCTCCCTGCTAGCTGTCAGCATAATTGGGAAACAGGAGGACAAAGAAAGATCTGAGAGAAACACTGAAAAAATTGGACTTAGTGGGGGTGTGCTAACTAGTGCTGCTTCCCTTTTGGCTCTTAGTTCTGTTCATTTGGAGCTTTCTAAGAGTGACTGCTTGTATGTGGGCTTGCCTCCCAGGTAGCTGGAAGGAGCTTTAATCTGTCACTTTCTGTGAGGCCAGTACATAGGATTCTGGCCTTTTCCAAGTTGGGGGGAATGGAGAGAGAGAGAGAAAGAGAGAGAGAGACAGAGAGACAGAGAGAGACAGAGACAGAGAGAGACAGAGACAAAGAGAGACAGAGACAGAGAGACAGAGACAGAGACAGAGAGAGAGAAGGAAAGAGAGAGAGGAAGGAAGGAAGGAAAGGAGAGTTGGAGGGAGGGGGATTGAGACAAAAAGAGAGAAAAAGGGAGGAAAGGAGAGAAGTAGGGAGGGAGAAAGGAAGGAAGAAATGGAGGAAAAGGGAGTGAGAAAAGAAAGAGGGATGGAAAGGAAGAGAGAGAGAGTAAAAGGAAAGGGAAAGAGAGAGAAAGAAAGAAAGAAAAAATAAAGGAAGGAAAGAAGCCTAGCTTTTCCAGTGTCCCAGTGACCTGGAAAAAGTGGAAACTATTCCTCAGGTATTTCTCAGTATTTTATTTCCTACTTAGAATCCTCTCCTTCCTCCCTCCCTCCCTCTGTTCTTTCCTTCCTTCCTTCCTTCCTTCCTTCCTTCCTTCCTTCCTTCCTTCCTTCCTTCCTTCCTTCTTTCCTTCCTTCCTTCCTCCCTCCTCCCTCCTCCCTCTCTCCCTTCCTTCCTCCCTCACTCCCTTCCTTCCTTCCTTCCTTCCTTCCTTCCTTCCTTCCTTCCTTCCTTCTTTCCTTCCTTCCTTCCTCCCTCCTCCCTCCTCCCTCTCTCCCTTCCTTCCTCCCTCACTCCCTTCCTTCCTTCCTTCCTTCCTTCCTTTCTTCCTTCCACAAGTCTTCAATAAGATTCTACTGTGTGTCAGGTACTGAAGATACAAAGAAAAACATAAAACTGTTCCTGCCTTTAAGGATTTTTTTTCTTGGGGGTAGGGAGCAGACAGGAAGGAAACAAACATTTATTAAACATCCCATGCCAGATGTTGTGCTAAGTGCTTGGCAAATATTACTTCATTTGATCCTCACAACAACCCTGTGAGGTAGGTGCTCGTATGATTCCCAGTTTACAGTAGAAGAAACTGAGGCTGAGGGAGGTTAAGTGACTTGCCCAGGGTCACACAACTCATCATTGTCTGAGGCAAGATTTGAATTCAGGTCTTCCTGACTCTATGCCTAGTGCTCTAGCCACTGGACCACCTAGCTAGGTATGTGTGAATGTTCAACTGTATAAAGATAAGCGAATACAAATATTTATATAGAGAAAATCTCTGTCTACCTCTCTTCCTTTTCCTGTCTCTGTTTCTCTAACTCTCTCTGTCTCTCTGCTTTTGTCTTTGTCTCTCTGTCTATCTCTCTAACTTTGTCTCTCTCCATCTTTTTAAAATTAGAAACTTAGAGGTGGAAAGAAACTTACTGTTTAGTCAGTCCCTTGATTCATGCCTGAGCATTCTTTACAATATTCCAGGTTCTATTTAAACAAATAAAGGAATAGTTCCTTCTACCAAATATGAATGATTTATGACTCTCCAGAGATTGGCAAAAATCCTCACATAAATATTGAAAGCACCTTATGTGATCACACAGCATTGTTTCCAGAAACCATTTGAGTTAAAGTCGTAAGGTCTGAGTTCAAATTCTGACCCTGACATTTACTCGCAGAGTGACCTTGGATATCTCAACTTCTCTGGATCAATTTTTTCAGCAACAAAATTAGGAAGTTGTACTAAGCTATCTCTAAGGTTCCTCCCAGCTCTAGATCTATGACACTTGGCCTATGTCAGTGGATAGAGCTCTGAACTTGGAATCAGGAAGACCTGGATGTAATTCCTACCTTAGATACTTTCCAGCTGTGCAATGCTGGGCAAGCAGCTTCACCACTCTCAGTCTCAGCTTCCTCATCTGTAAAATGGATAGCAACAGCATTTATCTCACAGGGCTGTTGTGAGGGTCAAATTAAATTTTATATGTGTGTGTGTGTGTGTGTGTGTGTGTGTGTGTGAGCTTCACAAACCTTAAAGTATTACATACTTTTTCTTTGCTTTTATAATGCTTAACCTTCATAAGGATGAGATGTGAGTCCCAAGTACGTAAATCTAGTACTTTAAATTCGTAACCTGTCCACAGAACATCACAACTGGGGTTCTGCTAACAACATTTCTAAGGTTGCTGTTGTTCGGTTGTGTCTGACTTGATCCAATTCAGGGTTTTCTTCACAAAGATACTAGAGTAGTTTGCCATCTCCTTCTCTAGCGTATTTATACAGGTGAGGAAACTGAGGCAGACAGAGTAAAGTGACTTCCTAGAGTCACACATCTAGTAAGTGTCTGAGGCCATATTTGAACTCAGATAGATGAGTCTTCCTGACTCCAGGTCTGGCACACTATCCACTGTGCCACCTAGCTGCTTTTGAGGGTTATTTGATTTACATTATAAGCCTGGGAGATAGTGCTTTAGGTCTTATTATCTTATTATTATTTTATCTTTTGTTAATTTATTTTATTATTTATTTAAATTTAAATAATTTATTTGAATAATTTATCGATTAATTTATCTTTTATTAATTATATCTATTGTATTATTTTTATTTACTTTATTATATAATTATATCTATTGTATCTAGTTTATTAATTATATCTATTATTTTATCTTATTATTATTTTACAGTTGAGGAAACTGAGTTGCAAAGAAGTGAGTGGCTCTCCCAGGGTCATAGAGATAAGTATCAGAGACAGGGTTTGCTCCCTATCACCTGGTCTGAAATCCAACAGTCCCTCCACAACTATGGAAACAAAACACAACTTTGACATCAACAGAACAAGAGAACATTTTATTAGGACCCTTCCAGAATTTTAGCTTTTCCTCTAGCTGTACACATCTAATTCCAATTGTCAGAAGCACTTGGCCTTGTTTTGGACAACCACAGAATCCCATCTCAGAGCTGGTAGGGATATTGGCAACCATCTTGCCTTGAACAAGAAACTTGAACATCCTATACTTGAACAAGAATCCCTAAGATATTGTAACCCCAAAGTTGTCATCTCCCTTTTGTTTGGAGTCCCAAGAGAAGCTATTACTTTCCATCGTGGCCCATTCTGCTTTGAGAAAAGTCTAACGTTGAGTTTTGTTCTCCATCAGTCATTCTCTGGTAGACAGGGTCTTAATTTTTCATTCCCCATGAGGCCATTACATGGGATCCTAGGCTTTTATAAGTTTTAGGGGGAAAGAGAGAAAGAAAGGAAAGAAGGAAGGAAGGAAGGAAGGAAGGAAGTGAGGGAGGGAAGAAGGGAGGAAGGGAAGAAGGGAGGAAAGAAGGAAGAAGAAAGGAAGGAAGGAAGGGAGAAAGAAAGCAAAGAAGAAAGGAAGGGAGGGATAAAGAAGAAGGAAAGGATGAAGAGAGGGAGAGGAAGAGAAAGAGAAAAAAGGGAGAGAGATAAAGAAAAGAAGGAAGGAAGAAAGGAAGGGAGAAAGAAAAATAGAAAGAGAGGGAAGGAGGGAGGAAGGAAAGGAGGTAGTGAGGGAAAGAGAAAAAGGAAGATAGAGGGAAAGGGAGGGACAGGAAAAAAAGGGAGGATGCCCAGCCTTTTCAGTGTATTAGTGACCTGGAAAAAGTGAATTAGCCACTGTCACTATGTATTAGCTTTTTCATCCACCTTGGCAACTGCTTTGACTCCAGATCTCCATATCCAGCCTTGAATTTATTGGGATTTTGCTTTCATAGGATTTAGAGCTGGAAATGACCTTAGGGATCACTGAATTCTAGACTCAGAGTTGGAAGGTGTCTCCGAGGCCACGTTGTCAAATTCAAGAAAGACTCTCTTCTACAACTCACTTCAAAAGCTGCCATCCGACCTTAATGAGAATACCTCCAGAGAGGGGGAGTCAGCACGTCCTCAAGCAGTTTATACCACTCTTGAACAGCTCAAATTGTTCGGAAAGGTGTTCTGACTCTCAGGCTTAACTTGACCTCTTTCTGGTCGTTGCTCATTTTCTTTGTCCTGGGTGAGAAGCTTCTCAATGCAAATCAAGAGAACATTATCTTTCTTTATATGTTATTATATATCAAGATACATAGCTTCACATATTCTATCGTTGTGTTGACTCCTTTAGGCTCACAATTCACTACAATCCTCAGATCTTTTCAGTTGGCCTGATATTCAGCTATGTCCCAACCTCGACTTAAGAAATTGGGAGTTTTTAGATGTAAAAATATTCCTACCGAGAGAGCAGCCTTTTCTCAGAATGGGTCAGGAGCACACCATCCTTTACACATAGTAAACACTTGATAGATGGCTTCAGAGTGACTAAATGGAAGTAAATACAGGACAGAGATTAGAAATAACAATGAGGCTCTGTGGAAAGAGTAATGGAACTGGAGTCAGCGCACCTGGGTTTAAATCCTGACTTTGACACTTTCTCTTATGCAACCTCTGCTGTCCCTTCATCTCTCTAAATCTCATCTATTAAATGAAGGGGGTTGGACTAGATGACCTCTAAGGTGATCTCAATTAACTCAACTGTAAAATGACCTTAGAGGTCATCTGGTCCAATCTCTCAGTTGATAAATGATGAAACTGAAGTCCAAAGTTTTCAGTAACATATCACAGTCGTATAGGTAATAAATAACAGAGACAGGATTCAAACCCAGGTTCTCTGTTTCCAAACCCTGCTGTTTTCCTAGATCATGTTTCTGTATTTTTTTTGGGTGAGGGGTACATTTCTTTATTAAAAATGACACATTTTCATATTCAACATAATTACTTATGAGCTAGAAGGAACCTCAAAAGCCAACTAGTCAAACCTTTTCATTTTTCAGAATGGGAAACTGAGGCACATAGAGGGAAAGTCACTTGCCTAACTTGAAGCCCATATGCAAATAGGTGAATAGTCTGCATTTTATCATATATTATATTATAAGTTGTAGAATGGGTCTTGATCTGCCTTGGTGGAAGGGCTTTCCTCAAGAAACACTCTTTATACCAATAAACTCGCAGCTACTTACCAAAAAAAAAATCTGGAATAGTGTATAAAGTGCTGAAGTTGGAATAAGGAAGACTTGAGTTCAAATCCTGCCTCATATATTTACTAATCATGTCATCCTGGAAAGTCACTGAACCTTTTTTCAGCCTTAGTCTCCTTAACTGTGAAATGGGGATAATAATAGCACTTACCTCCCAGGGTTATTGTAAAGAGCAAATGACATGATATAAGTAAAGTGTTTTTGGAAGCCTTAAAGTGCTATGTAAATGTCAGTTATTATTATTTTATTATTACAAAGCATCTCCAGTAAACATACTAGATTATTTTATTTGTCCTGGGTTGCACAGAGAAAGAAATAGAGCTGAACTTTGAAGATGGGTCGTCTGACTACAGATCTGGCATAATTTCCACTTTTGTTGTCGTTCAGGGATTTCAGTCACGTCCGACTCTCAGTGACACAATTTGTTCTTTTTATCAAAATTACTGGAGTGGTTTTCAGTTTCCTTCTCCAACTCATTTTACAGATGAGGAAACTGAGGTAAACAGGGTTAAATGACAGGGCCAGGGTCACACAGCTAGTAAGTGTCTGATGCCAAATTTGAACTCAAGTCTTCCTGATTCTGGGACTAGTGCTCTATCCACTGCACCACCTAGCTATCCCCCATTATTTCCACTCCACTCACTATGTGAACTAAGAGTTTTCTTCTCAAATTGTACTTTCCCACTAAATGCCCTGGAAGGCACATGTCTGGGTGTGTGCACTTTCTTTCTTTGAGAAATCCAAATATGCCAATTTATACTGAAGATCTCTCATCATCTAGGCAGGCAGACCCCTCATAGAGGGGCTTCAGCACCTGCCTCACCCTGCCTACCACTTACTGTCATCTCAGGCACACTCAGCAGGCTTTTAGTAGGGATGTACATATGTGATTTATTTGCAAATACTTTCCAATTCAGAATGAGAGCCTTGCTGCACCGTGCACTTTGTCATCGAGTGTCAACATCCTCTCCACATGAAGAGCATCATTACATGATGTAAAGGTTTGTAATTAGATTGTGCACAGATCCTTATATCTGCATTTTCATTTACTGAAAACCAGAGCCTTGGATGGCTCACTGAAAACTGACTGCCAAGCCTTTCCAGGGGACAGTGTGCAGAAAAGAGGGAAGAATTGAAGTCACTGAATGCAAATTTTATTTACAGTTAGTATGTTTATAAATATATATTACATTCTTACAATCTACAATATATTCTAAGTATAGTGGATTCTGACTAGAGAAGTGATGGGGAGGGGGAGAAGCAGTGAACCCAATGGGGCTGTGATGAGTGAAAGAGACATAAAGAAGTAACTGATCCAAAAAAAACCCCAACCCAACATGGGAAATGTGTGTTGGGTATAAAAAGCAGCAAAACCAAGTTAGCCGGTTTTAGGACTAAAGTAAGTGATGTCTGGATATTAACACCCCAATTTAGGGACAAACTTTCTCTTCACCGTCACCTCCACCTCTTAGGATTCCTAATTTCCTTCAATTCGCTGGATCAGGTGTCAAGGATACCTTTCTTGATCCCTAACAACTCTATCCCATCATCCCCACCTCTTCACTAAGCTGGCAATGCTCATTTCCTCTTGAAATGAATTGCTGTAATAACCCTTCCTGATGGACAGCTTATAACCCTGTAAGTAGATCATAGGCTTCTGAGGGCAACGACTAAAGCTTTGTCTTTCTGCACCCTAGCAGAGAGTTCAGCTTCATCAGTTAAGTCAACAAATAGTTATTAAGTGTTTACCTGGCATTGTGCTAAGCCCTGGGGGTGCAAAGAGTTCCTCCAGGAACTCACTTCCTAACTGGATTAAAGTAAGGAAGAAGTACAATGACTTTCTGGTAGACAAATGGTTTTATTAAGCGCTGAGTTTCTCTTCCCCACATACACATTCATACTCTCAGACCTGGTTTTCCCATCTTGCTGTCTACGGAAGCAAGTCTTCAGATGTGAGATACCATAGGGAAGACTTAGAAATGGCTAAAATGAAATAGCTTAGTGATCTTTCTTAGAAGTTAAATGGAGTTAAGTTATTTTGAGCTCAGCATGAATAACACTTATCCTTCCCCTCTATACCCAATCAGCTACTTTATTAAAATAACCACATGGGAAGCAAATATCAAGTGATCCCAGAGGCTTGGTAGAAGGAGTTCTGCGAAATGATGCAGAGTTTGGGGGTGCGGGGGAAGGGAAGGGACATACAGGAAGGTCAAGGATGATTTCCCAACTTAGCAGAGATGTAACTAGGAACTGTTACTCAAGGAAAATCCATCTGGATAGAAAGGTTGGGAGAGGAAGAGTTTGCTTCATTTAGGTGCAGCTCCCCAGTGGGTTTAGCCCAAGCCCTGGGGCTGGCAAGCAGTTAGGGTGGTTATGCTATGCAGAGAGCCAGAAGTTTCAGGGATCACAACTGAGAGGTCCATGGTACGGAGCAAGATGCCAGCTCTTCTTGGCATACTCATCTCATCCTAATTCTACCTCTGCAATCCAGAAAACCCTCACTGAGGGCTGTAAAGTCCCATGTAACCAGTGACTAAACCCTAATAGAATGGTAGGATTGTGTATGAAGTGTACAAATTGAAATATTAGAGATGGATGGAGTGAGGTTGCTAAAAAGAAACTGGTTCTTTGAACCTAATTGGAATTCTGTGTCTGGTAAATTGATGCCAGTGTGACTCTCCCTTACTTTAAAAACTAAAGACTACTCCAAAGCACCCCATGGAGTTTATTTCTCATTATCTTATTACTCATATGGTTACATGTTATCGGAACGCTTTCCCCCTTTCTCTATGGGGCAATAATTGCCTGTTTTTTTCAGTTACCAAGGAGATTCCCCCCTTTGAGTCTCTGGGGAGTATGAAGTCACAACAGTCACTTCTCTGTGTCTAGTGTGAAACCAATCTTTGTCCATTATCAATAATGTTCATGGCTAAATTTTTTTAAATTTTAGCTGGTGTGCTTCCTTTCATTGATCCATTAAGAAAAACTGACCCTAAGTCTTATTTTTTGTTTTCCTCCACAGTCTGTATGGGAGCTACTTGGACTTTGTAATATCCAAATTGCTACATTTATTTTTTTTTTAAAAAGAGATTGATAGAGAGAATAAGAGAAAGAAAAATTGTTCTTTCCTGGAAAAGTTCATTGAATCAAATATGATTATTGTTTCCAGTTGTGAGGATCTTGCCAAGCTTGGCAGACATCAGATAAACCTAACTTTAAATAACTCTTTTGGAACGAGAATTCCTATGTTAATTGACTCCTGGACTCCATCCCGCTGACTTCAGGTGGTTTTCTGGTCCTCAGCTGATAATGTTGCTCTTCTCTTTTCCTGCCAATTTACTTGCTTTTGAGATGTCCTTGTGCCCCACTACCCCAAATTAAAGGCAGAAGGTGAGCGGAAAAACAAATATTCACCCATGTCCCGTTACACCTTTTCATGTAACCTTTCCATGTAGTTTGTCAATTCTTTACATTCTCCTAGATCCATATCTTGGCAAACCCATTTGATGTCATCCACACTGCTCATCAGGATGGAGTTAACCGTAGGGCATCCCTCATCTGAGGAAATGGTGGTGAAGGTCGTAAATTTTACCCTTTTTCTCTTAGAGGTAGGGGAAGCTGTGGGTTCACTTTTCTGGTCTTTCCCATCAGCAAATGGAGATTCAGAAGTCTTGAATACCTGACCATTAAGACTCTTTTGGGAGTTTGTATTGAGGAGATACTTACTCTCCTCGAAATCTAGCCCTCGGTCAATAGCAGTGATCTGCTCTTCCTGTGGGGACGGAAAATTCAGTTGATTCTCCAAAAGTTCTGTCCGGTTACTTAACCCCACCCAGTCGTGTGAATGACTCAGGCCCTCTTGCTCCTCAAAAGGAACCTGCTTATGTCTGTATTTCAATGCAAAGGTCACACAGTTAATTAAGAAGACCAAAATAGCAAGGCAAAAGACACCCAAGAGAGCATACATCCCAATTTCTAAGTCACTTAAGCCCCGGGGTGTCTGGACTAGGTCATTCTCCTCCATCTCTCCATTGTTCCTTGGGAGATCAACTTGGGCAGGGAAGCTGGTGAAGTCCATGGGGATGGTTTGAAGGTGGCTATTGTCATCGAAAAGATTTTCTTGTTTATTCTTCTTCCAGAAGATAGACCTGTCTGTTGTGGCTCCCCTGCCTTCCATGCGGTCCATGGAGAAATTGCTGAAAAACTGCCCATCTGGCCTCATTCTTTCTTGCCAGGTTGTTTTAGATCTCCTGTCACTGGCATGGGTTTCCAGGTGACCCCTTCCCCCATGTCTGCTGTCACTGGTGTTGGGGTTGGCATCATTCTGGCCAAACTTAACTTTGATATTTCCTGTCCCAACAGCCAGCACACTCTTCCTCTTAGATTTCTGGCATGATTCACTGATCACCATTTCTACCTTCACAAGGGCACCCTGTCCTTCCTCCATTTCAGCAGTAATAAAAGGCCATTTGAATGTGGGGTCTTGGTGGATGGAGACCACCTTCTCATCAAGGGATGTCACCATCAGAGAGAAGTCCTTTACATCATAAATATCCAAGGGCATGACTGAACCATCACTGAACTGGATCCAGCAACTTATGGCAGCTTCCTGTTAATAAAACACACATACAAATTAAAAATTAATGAAACATAAAAGTCTTACTGAGGCTTAAGCCTCAAGGACCTACCTTCTGAGGACAAAACTAGGAGTAATCAGTAGAAGTTGGGGAGAGGCAATTTTAAATTCGATTCCCGGGAAATTTTCTAACAACTAAAGTGATCAAATTGTGGGTCTGGGTGCCTAGAGTGGATTACCTCTCACTGGAGGTTTTCAAGCTCTGGAGGACCCCTCACCAAGGTTGCTATAGACAGAATACTAATCTACCCCAACCCATTCCACTTTGAAACATTCCAACTCAATCCAACCCAAACCACTCCAACCAAACACAATCCAATCCAATCTGATCTAATTCAATAGACATTTATTCAGTGTTGCTTATTATTAGAAAGACACGTTGCCAAGCACTTAGGATTCAAAGAAAAAAAGTCCTTGTCCTCAAGGAATCTCTAGTCCATCGGGAATGGGGAACATAGTAAGTACGCAAGTCAGTAAATATGAAGAATCTACAAAATAACAAAATAATTTCAAGGGATAAATATTGTTAATAACTGAGGGGATCTGGAAAGGCATCAGATAAAGAGGTGATGGTTGAGCTGTATTTAGAAGGGAGTGAGAAATTATAAGACACAGAATTGAGGAGAGAGTGGATTTTATTTCCAGAAAGACAGGTGTGAATGTGTGGACTGCGGGGGCAGTGGGGGAAATTGAACAAAATCATGGAGGCAGAAGAGAAAATGCCATGTACACATTGGAGTAGATGAACTCTGAAGTCTCTTCCACGCTGAAATTTTGTGACATTGTGATTCTTTCTCTGTGACTGGCCCTCATGCCACAAGACAACAGAAACACAGAGGGTGAACTGTTGTATTCAGTGGACATAAAAGCCAAGACCTACCCTGGCTAAGAAAGAATATGAATTTCTATGAAGACATGAAACACACAGCCAGTTTTAAATACTTGGTAATAAGATTTGTTTTTCCTCGAGGTGTTAAAAGAAAGATGTGTCCCCTGGGCTGTATGGCTTCTACTTTTGCAGGATAATAAATCACATGTCAAAATGCATTACTGGTTACTGGGGTTATTTACAAGTGCTATGTGCTTAAGTGAAAAGAAAACCACAATATTTACCACATTATTTTATAAGCTGCTTTAATACAAAGGTTCCACTTATTACTCATAACAAACAGCAGAAGACACAGTCTGAGAGATGATGCCCTCATGGTGCCACATTTCCTGGCTTTATTAGGTCTCGACTACTATGTAGGCACAGAAGTACATTCTGTACGAGCCCATAGTTTATGTGCTTTTTGTGGACACTAACAATCAAACCAGCCTGACTCAGAGCTATCTTTTATCTTGTCTGCAGACTTGGCATCTTAGGGCCAATGACAGGCCAGAGAATGGGTGCTATTTCACTATTTGGAATATTGGCGTTTTCAAGTCCCTTTGGTGAATCAGTTGCTTGCTCGGGCAGGCCTAGTCAGAGCAGATAATAGTCTTCAGTTTCCAGTGGTTCTAGGAATTTTAATAATTTTAACTAGGACAGCCTTCTGGCTGAGATTGATCATACGCTCATCTTTGAATGTAATAATAGCTGGCATTTCTATAGTGCTAGAGGACTTGCAAAGCATTACACGTTATCGACTTTGAGCCTTCCAACAATCCTGTATGGTAGGTGCTGCTATTACAGATGGAGAAACTGAGCCTTGGGGAAGTTGAACATATAATTAATAGGCATCTAAGTGGCATGGTAGATAGAGCAGAGCGCCTGGAGTAAGGAAGACCTGAGTTCAAATGTGGTCTCAGACACTGCCTAGATGTGTGACCTTGGGCAAGTTGTTGAACACCGTTTGCCTCAGTTTCCTTATCTGTAAAATGAACTGGAGAAGGAAATGGCAAACCACTCTAGTGTCTCTGCCATGAAAACCCCACATGGGGTCATGAAGAGTTAAACACAACTGGAAAGCAGCTACGATATAATTAATATCTGTCTAGGGCAGGGGTGGGGAGCCTTTGACCTCAAGGCCCCCTAGGTCCTTAAGTGTGGCCCTTTGACTAAACCCAAGCTTCACAAATGGCTCCTTGAAGTTAGGGTTCTGTCAAAGGGCTGCACTTGAGGACCTAGACGGTGACATGTAGCCTCGAGGCTGCAGGTTCCCCACCACTGGAATCTAGAGAATCAAATCAACAAGCATTTGTTAAATGCCTACTATGTGCCAGACACTAAACTAGGCACAAAGCGAAGAAAGGTTAAGTCCCTAATCTCAAGGAGCTCAGTTTAATGGGGAGATAACATGCAAACAGCCATGTACGAACAAGATGTATACAGGATAAGTTACAGCTAACCTCAGAGGGAAGGGGTAAGCATTAAGGGGGACTGGGAAAAGTTTCTATAGGAGATAGGGTTTTAGCTGGGATTTGAGGGACTTCAGAGAAGCCAAGAAGTAGGGATTAGTTTTTTTTTCACTTCTCTGAGACTCAGTTTCCTCACCTGTAAAACGAGGGGGATTAGACTAGATGAGTTCTGAGTTCTCTTCTAGATTACCTATGATCCTAAAATAAATAACTTAGCTCTTCCTATGTTGCTACAGGGCTAAAAGTGCCCTTAGGGCTCTCTGACATGGGCATTCCTGGTGGGCAGAACCGCTGTCACACCATTACAGTTAGAGCTCTACAGGAAATCAGGGAAGAAATTCAAATGCATTTTTCATTCGTTGCAACTGAAATGTCAGAGCCAAGTTGCATGCTGGGTCTAAATGCCATCAGACCAACTCTGGAAGAGATTTCAAGGTAGCAGGTTCAGTTCTTTATGTCAGCAATGGATTAGCGTACTGGCCTGGTTTCCAGCCAAGGAACATCAATTTCTGAACTCTTCCCAGACAACACACAGGAAGCTGATCTTTATCACCTAGTAAACATAGCCTCACTCTCAATTTCTCACTTGGGATCTATAGCTTGGTTGTCTTGGAGGGCCCATGGCTGGCCCTCAGCAAGAATTCTGATCAGTTATGGGCATCATTGACACTCAAGTGTTTTTTGGATGGCAGCCACTGCCTGAAAAGCCAGTAAGTTTAACCAGAGCAAAGCAAGATTAGCAAACACCTGGTCTGTGAGCACTGAATGGGCACAGCAAAATGGGGAGGAGGTTCATGCTATCTAGGTACTAGCTTCCTACTACCTGACACTCCTTCCTGAAGGAACAGTAGCTGAAAGCTTTAACCAGCTAAAGCCTAGGGAAGATAGATGGGGTGCCTGGGGAAAGACCTGGGGGGAACTGGCTGGCACTGGGAATCACAGGATCTAAAACAGGAAGGGTGAGTGGTCTATTCCTTTCAACAATATTCAAGATGTCTTGGGTTCAAATCCTGCCTCTGATGCTTGTGAACGATGTGATCCTTGATCAGTCTATCAACCACTTTCAGCTTTAGTTTCCTCATTTGTAAAAAAGGAACAGCCATATCTCCAGCCTCCCAGAGTCGTACTGATGCTCACATGAAATAATGCATGAAAAATGTTTCACAAACCTTAGAGTATCCTGCACATGGCAGCCAAGTGCTTATTATATGCAAGGCACTGGGCTAGAAACTTGTATTACCAAAAACAACAACAAAAACAATGGAACAGTCCCTTACCCTCAAAAAGCTTCCATTCCATAGAGGGAGTTTGCGGGGTGCGATTAGGCTAGATGAATATATGTAGAGTAATTTCAGCAGGAAAAGATCAACAATTGGGAGGAAATATTTTGTGTAGGAGGCCAGATTTCATGGAGGAGACTCCTGAGATGAAGACTGAAGGAAACTAAGCATTCTTAAGAAGTGGAGGTGAGGGGGGAGTGTACTCCGAGTGATGGGGTCAACCCTTGTCTAGGCAACTCTGTGCAGGAGATGGTTTATCAAAGCAGGGGGAAGAGCTCTAAGCAAGTCTGGCTAGAACAGAGTGCACTAAGAGGAGTAGGGTGAAGTCTTACGGAAGTTTAGGCTAGAGCCAGATTGCGGAGAGCTCTTAATGAGTTTATGCAAGAAGACTTTCTAGAAATACTCCTAATTTATTTATATACATATGGATACATATTATATATTATATTTACAGATATATACTTATCGCAATATGTATATGCACACATGAATATGTATATATACACATATATGTGTGACCATGGTGACCTATATGTTGCATGTTTCAATACACACATATACACATATACAAGCACACACATACAGATATACACACAGCTCTATGTCTATCAGTATTTATATTTTTTCACTCACACATACATACATACGTAATTCTGCTGGTGCCAGCAAACTGGTTTATAATCATCAAATTTTCAATTTTCAGACCTCAGAAATTGGCACATGGTACAAATAAAAGTTTAATTTATGGTTTTGTTGATTGTCTAAATTGAAGAAAGTGCTCATACAATTTTAATTCAATATTGAAAGTGTCATGCACATTTTTTCAGTTTCTTGTTAAACATCTACATGCATACTCCTCTATGTGTGTATATGGTTAGAAAAATATTTAATGCAAATATGTATATATTTACATAAAATGCAAGTGTGTGTTTACATAAAATATGCACACATTTACATAAAATGCAAATATGTATGTATTCACATGAAATTTAAATATGCATATCTTCACATGAAATATAAATAATATAATATATTCACATTTGTGTCTCTGTGTGCACGTGTATGTGTGTGTGCATATATGTACATAGTTGTTTGCATGTGCTTCTCCCATTAGATTGTGAGCCTTTTGAGGACAGTTCTGATACATAGCGCTTAACAATGCTTGATGACTTGATATTCTGTCCTAGAGGCAATAAGGAATTGCTGAAGAAAAACAAATAGATGAATGAATGACTGGATGGAAAAGTATTTGTCAAGCACTTGTTCTGCGTCAGGAACTCTGCTAAACACTGGCAACCCTAAAGGGAGGACAGTCCTTGCCCTCAAGAAGCTTACATTCTAATAGGAGAATATAAGGCACAGAGGGGAGCATGAAAGGGTTGTGGTGCTGGTATGGTGCCATGGTTTGATAATGACTGGGAACTAACACAATAACTGGGTTTGTGGCAAAATCTTTTCAATGGGGGAGTGATGTGGTCAAATCTGTGATCTAAGAATGGTCATTTGGCAGCTACTGGAAAGGGAGACACTGGCCTATCCTATGGGTCTTCCCCTGCCAGGAACAGGTTCCTGCATTGCCCCCTACAATCTTTCTGGCAGCCTCCTCTTGAACGCCTGTGGTGCTGAGGGGGTAATGAGGGTCTAATCAGGCTGGATCTTGGGGATGTTGCCCCATAGAATGGCCGGGAACCCTGGTACCTGTTTAGGTGTCTGCAGAAGCTCCTGAGCTATGGAGGTGGCAAAGATTGCTCGGTTGCTTCCTGGACTGAGCTGCAAGGAGAGGGAAAGCCCAGTCACCAGCTGGACCCCGAGGTCCGTGATTGTCACCTTCTCGTCCAACACGGTCACTGTCTTCTCAGCCAGGATGGCATCGGACAGCGGGGACAGGATCTGAACAGAAGAATCAGCAGTAGAATTATTTTTAAAAAAATTTATTCCTCTCTGAAAAGCAATCCCTGCAGAAGCAATACTTTCTGAGAAAAACAAAAAAGAGAAAACACATGAACCAGAGTTAATGCCAATCAACCTTCTATTCAGTGTTGCAATATTAAAGGGAAACATCATCATTCCTTTCTAGGAGTAGAGCAGAGAGAGGGATTGGGGCTCAGGAGACTGAGCTTCTAACTGTCATTAATTAGCTCTGTGACTACAGGAAGGTCACTTTACCCCTGTAAGCCTCAGTTTCCTTATCTTCAAAATGGGCATAAAAACACTTGCACTACCTATTTTCCAAGGAAGTTATGAGGGAAGTGTTTAAGTCACAGGTTAGATCTGGAAGGAATATTAGACTTCTGCCACTTATTAATAATGGTATTATTAATGATAGCTAAAATTCAAAGTTATACATCGATGTCATATTTTAATGTATATCATATACACATGTAGAGATGCAAAGCACTTATATAAAAATAGCTATCATTTATATAGCTACATGTATTTATATATTTTGCATCATATATTTTATGTATATTATATACATATAGAGAGAGAATGCAAAGAACTTTAATAACAATAATAATAGCTAACATTTATGAAGCACTTTAAGGTCTGCACAGCACTGTTCACACACATACATACATATATACATACATACATACATATTTGTTTTTTGGAGGGGAGAAGGCAGGGCAATTGGAGGTAAGTGACTTGCCCAAGGTCACACGGCTAGTAAGTGGTATGTGTCTGAGGCTGGATTTGAACTCAGGTCCTCTTGACTCCAGGGCCAGTGCTCTATTCACTGCACCACCTAGCCACCCCACACTGTTCATATGTTATCTCATTTGATCTTCACAGCAATTCTGTGATGAAGGTGTTTTTATTATTCCCATTTAACGGATGAGGAAAGTGAGGCTTAATGAAGGTAAATAATTCATACAGGGTCACACCACTTGCAAGTCTGAGGTAGGATTTAAACTAAGGATTTCCTGACTCTAGGGCCAGAGCTCTACTCAATGCCACCATCTAGCTGCTTACAGCCATTGTTTCATTTGATTCTTACTATGTGATCTTGGATAGGTCATTAAACTTTTCTGGACCTCAGTTCCTCAACCATAGAAAGAAGGAGTTGGACTAATGGCCCCTATGACTCCTTCTAGCTCTTAATCTCTGATCCTATGATCCTAAGTGGCACGTCTAGGATTTGAACTTGGATTTCTGACTCCAAGTCGAGCCTTCTTCCCACTTCACCACAATGGGAACTTTTATTCAGTATGTATTACTTTGAATACCAGCTAGATATGCTCTATTTACATTTGGAAATATTATTCATTGCTGGATTAAAACCTGTCCTATATCCTAATAAGACTGTAAATAATAAGATTTAATAATCAATATGCATCTAACATTAATTAACAACCTATATCAATAACTAATAATACTTTGATTAATTGATCATAAAATATCATTAACATATAATGGTTACACAGCACTTTAAGGGTTGCGAAGCACTTTATATCTTTCATTTGACCCTCACAACTGCCCTGCGGATTTGGTGATATTATTATGTTCATTTAATAAATGAGGAAACTGAGACTTAGAGTTGAAATGACTTGCCCAGGCTCACAACATAGTTTGTTAGTATCAGAGGCAAGATCTGAACTCAGATCTTACTGATTTCAAGTCTAGCACTCTGCTCATTGTACCATCTAGACATAATATTCTTTCTCTTCCCCAATGTCAGTGGTGTTGTGTAACTTTTTTTTTTGGAAAATGTACAATTTTGGGGTACAATTTGTACAATGAATTTAATGTCTATCTCATTAGGTCTTTTGCAAAGAATCTTGGACCATCTCCAATCATCCTGATCGATATCTGGCCACTGGATCCAGATAGTTCTGGAGGAGAAAGTGAGGCCACAGCCCTCCCTCCCTCAAATCAAAGTCAATTGCAAGTTATGTCACTATATCCCTGATGTCATGATCCTCTTTGAGAATGAAGGACAAACCACACAACCACAACAACCACAAGATAACGGGTCACATGGAACAGGTATTGGAATAAAGATTCCCTGGGGGGATCCTGTTGGGAAGGACTTTTTTTTCTTTTTCATAGCCTGAATAAGTAAATGGGATGGGCTTGTGGCTAAACAGTACTCTTTGGAGACTTACTTTTCTGGATTGAATGTATTATAATTAAATTGTTGCTGAAAGCTTGACCTCATAGACATCTGTCTTTCTCTGAATTCCTTTTCAGAACCGCCGAGGAGATTAATGAATACACATGTCGCATTTCACCTCATGACCTCAAAATCCTTAAGCCTTGCCACCTAAGTTGTATAGCTTCATCCAGCCACCCTCATCAGTTCTCATGTCTGACTTTGACAGGGATAGATGAGCAGGTGTTCTAAGGTGATGGCAGATGAGAAAACTTGTGTCATAAGGGGACAAGGAAGCAATAAGGAAAAAAGAAACACTTGATGGCCCCAGGGACAGAAGACTAACAGTACTCTTTAGTAGCAACCCAAGGATGGTTTTATTTTTTTAATGTGAGATTAGAGAGGCCATTGTTCTAGCATAGCATACAAACAGGACTCAGTATTTCTCAGTGGAAAAGTAGATATATTTGGGGATCTGAGAAAACCTCTGAATACTCTATAAAATAAAGTGTTCCAAATTTCTGAAATTTATATCACAAAAGATGGAAATGTACCATCTTTTTAATATCAGTACTTTTCCAGTAAGGCAACGAGTCATGGAATCCCATAGAATCTGATGAAAGTCATGGGTCACACAAAGGGCAACAGTAGTAATTGCGTGGAACATGAAATTAGTGAAAACTTCTCAGTCTGGAATGTAACTCCCCCCCCCCCTCCTGAGTGTCTACCCTCCCCCTTCTCCTGTCAATTACTTTTATCTTCCTTT
>CM053594.1:34380333-34417314 GCA_028646575.1 Pseudocheirus occidentalis
TTATTATCTTTCTTCCTTCCTTCCTTCCTTCCTTCCTTCCTTCCTTCCTTCCTTCCTTCCTTCCTTCCATTCTTCTAGGGCAAGGTAATTGGAGTTAAATGACTTGCCCAAGGTTACACAGCTAGTTAAATGTCAAGTGTTTGTATGAACTCAGGGCTGGTACTTTATTCAGTGTACTACCTAGCTGCCACAGGGTGTCTATTTTCAATGGTAAATTCCTCAAAGGCAGATATTGGGTTTACACAGCTCTCTTTATATTGACTAGACTAAGGTATCCTTTTCTATTAGTTGCTTTAGTGGAAAGTTTTTGATGGTTAAGAGTGTGCTCCAATCAAGCACCCTCAAAGTTACCTAACTTGTGTGGATAGATGAGAGTTTTTCAATTTTTCTATGGAATTATATTAAGACCAGATGACTGTACTCAGAGTTTGTGATTACCAGCCATGTATCTGCAACCCAGAGAATGCCTGCCCCTCCCCTTTCTCTCTCTCTCTCTCTCTCTCTCTCTCTCTCTCTCTCTCTCTCACCCCTCTCTCTCATTTATTTCTTTATTTATCTACTTATTTATTTAGTTACTGAATCATTTATTTATTTATTTATTTTTGCTTTTTGGAGGGGGGAGTGCAGGGCGATTGGGGTAAGTGACTTGCCCAAGGTCACACAGCTAGTAAGTATTAAGTGTCTGAGCTTGGATTTGAACTCAGGTCCTCCTGACTCCAGGGCTGGTGCTCTATTCACTATGCCACTTAGCTGCCCCAAACCAGCTTTTCTTAACTTTAAATCCAGGACTCTCTCCACTGTGTCATGTTTTCCGGTCCAGAAGGAGCAGTAAATGGGCAATATTTTAATCCAGAATCTCTGAGTCCAAAATCAACACTTTTTCCAATGTACCATATCAAAAGTGTGTGTGTGTGTGTGTGTGTGTGTGTGTGTGTGTGTAGGGGCTAAGGTCTGATAAAACCTACCTCTTATTTGAGACAATGGGGACTCTCCAGCCCTTAATCTGGTTGAGTTCTGTGTCAGAGACCTCAATTTGGAGTGGTAGCCGGGGCGCCCACACAGTCATCTGCAGGGGGCTGCTCAGGTGCTGGTAGGTGAACTTTACCACAACATTCACTTTGCCCTTCATTTCCTTTCCATTGACAAAGACATAGTCACATCTGTCAGATACCTGAAACAGAGGGAAGGGAAAGAAAGGAATGAGACTTGATGGAAACAGACTACTAAACCCTTTGAAGTCAAGGCTGTTCTACTTTCACCTTTGTGTCTTCATCACCTGGCACACTTCTTGACACATAGTAGGTGCTTCATATATATTTATTTATTGATGGATCCATTTCCCAGGGTAATGGGAGAAAGAAAAGGGGGAGGGAATAAAAGGAAGTATAATATCTCTGGATAATATTAAACTATCACTTTGAAGTGTAACTTAATTGAAAAAATAATTCAACATACATTTGTGAATAACCTACTAAATGTAGAGCACTGTCCTCGATCCTACGAATTCAAAGACAGGAATGAAACAGCATCTGTCCTCAAGGAGCTTACTACATTCTCTCAGCAGATACAATATGTACATAGATACACACACATTTTAAGCAAAATCAATACCAGTTATTTGAGGGGGAGGGTATACATGATTCAATAAAAGTGTATAAATACTACTGTAAAGCCAAGCATGAGCAGCTTTCCAGAGGACTGCTGCTGTGAACAGCTTCAGAGTTTTGATTAGTTAGTATAGTGAAAGCTCTATTTATTTAGTAATAAACTAAGACAAAACATTGATAGAAATCAAAGTACAACATTCACAATGTTATGACATAAGTTATCACTAAAGCAGCCACATAGTTTTCACCAAAGTGGCCACATAGTTTTAAACAAAAGATTTCATTCAGTAAGTCCTTAACTCAATTTTCCTTAAGAAGTAAGCCTCCTTAAGCACTGGTTCTCAACCTGTGGGTTGTGACCCCTTTGGGAGTTGCCTAAGACCATCAGAAAACACATATTTCTGATGGTCTTAAGAACTGAGACACGGCTCCTCTATCCATCTCCAGGTGGGTCTGCCCAGATGCAAATATGTCCACACATGGCTATTAAAGGGTTTCAGCATTAGGAAAGTTCAGAACCAGGGACACAAAATACAAAGGTCAAAGTTCTCCACCCCTAGATCATATTGTCTTAATCTCTCAGTCAAAAAGTCTTCTTTGTTGGTACAGGATGCAGAGTACAAAGTCCTCCGACTCCTAGGCCATAAAAATCATGATCTTTCTCAGTTTGTATTAAATAACCAATGAGAAGTCTTTTCTTCTTGACCCGAGGCTGGCTGTCAGTTTCCATGGTTCCTCTTCCATGGTCCCAGCTCCTGCCTGAATCTACCCAACTGTCACCTGGATTAAAGGGCAGAAGCTCTCAGTTCCTTGTCCAGCTCCTTGTCCAGTTCTTTGTCCAGTTCCTCGTCCAATTCCCATTCCATATAGAAGCTTACAGTATTCAGTCCACCTCAGGTCCTTCACAGTTTCTTTTTCTGGGAAAACAAAGCTCAACAGAGCCAAAACAACCTTCAGGCACATTGCCAGCACCATCGTCAATTCACTGTCTGCCTGTGAAATCAATAGAGACCCACAAACAAGGTCCAAGAGGTCAACACAAATCATCAGTAAAGTCTCAGGATTTTCAAAACCCTCCTCCAGGACTTCTGTAAACAGACGACCAGAAAATTCTCTTTCAGGGCTTCCAGTAAGGTACTAAGGCTTCTGTACAAAGTATCACAAACAAACATCAACAAAGAAAGGACAAACATAGAGTGCTGGAATGCCACAAGTTTTCTCCTTCTTGACTCTGCGATCACAAGAGTTTTCTTCTCAGTTGTTCTCAGTTCTGCTCTCTCCAGCCTGGGCCTCCCCTTCCTGTTGCATCAGCAACAGGAATTCACAAGTTATGGGTTTCACAAGTTCTGCTTCTCAACAAAGACTTGCTATAATCACAGGCAAGAACTGAAACAAGGTGTTAACTACTTCTTTGCTTGCCATTACAGCTATGTACAAGTGAGAAACAATGTGGCATAGTTAATAGGGGGCCAATTGTGCAATCAGAAAACCTGGGTTCAAATGTTACCTCTGACCCATTCTAGCTGTGTGACCATTGGCAAATCATCAAATCTCATACTGTCCCAGGAAATTCTTTCAATCTATAAGTTATAAATGAGTTGATGAAGTGTCAGGAATTCCTGACACTGAAAAAAATGTCACAGGTTAAAACCAACTACTCTTCATAACTCCCTCCCCAGTGGTGTGTTTGAAGCTAACGTAGGAGGAGTTGATTGTTAAATTTACAGTGTGAGCATTTATATCTTGGAAATCAGCAAATCTTATAAATCTTGGCTTGGTTTACGATTTCATTGATTTGTGGACTTAAGAAAGTGGTGAAACCATGTAAAAATGCAGATTAAACTTAAAAGTAATGAATACTTTCTTTTGAGAGATAATTATTGATACACCACTGCCCATCCCTCAGTGTGCTGGCTATTGAGGCTATAAAACCAAAATGAAAATCAGTCTCTGCCCTCAAGGAGCTTATATTCTACAGGGATATCTCCTTCAGGATTCCTTTACCAAACTAACTTGATCGATTGATTTATCTATCTATCTATCTATCTATCTATCTATCTATCTATCTATCTATCTGTGTCTGTGTGTCTATCTTATCTATCATCTATTTATCTATTTATCATCCATCCGTCCATCCGTCCGTCTATCTGTCTGTCTGTCCGTCCATCTATCATCTATCTATCATCTGTCTATCTATCTATCTATTTTATCATCCATCTGTCCATCTACCTATCTATCTATCTATCTATCTATCCTTCCTACCTTGGCCCTTAGACTCAGTTTATACAGAATATTTTAGACCTACTCATCTGTTATCTCTACATGATCACTTCCATATGGCACTAGCAGTGACACCTCATTGTGTCAATGTCCATTCATATCTGTCATCCAGTGATAACAGGTCAAACTAATTTCAAAACTATATTCTTGGTAGACCTAGTATCTGCTTGGAACCTGTAATTCAAGGATAAAAATTATATAACCCCTTCCTTCAAGGAGCTTATGTTCTATTTGAGGTTGGGGCAGGATATAAAACATGCTATAATAAAGGGAGGCAGGCCAGGCCTGCAGTCAGGAAGACCTGAGTTCAAATTTGGCCTCAGACACTTACTGGCTATGTATCCCTGACCAAGTCACTTTACCCTGTTTGCCTCAGTTTCCTCATCTGTAAAATGAACTGGAGAAGAAAATGGCTAACTCCTCCCATATCTCTGCCAAGAAAATCCCAGATGGAGTCACAGAGAACTAAATGTGACTGAAACAAGTGAACAACAAGAACAAATGACATAGGGTCAACGATTCAATGAGCATTTATAAAACACATACTATGTGCCATACACTGTGATAAATGCTGGAAAAAGAAATAGCAGCAGAAATAAAGACAGTGGAGTGTGATAGGGACAAAGGAAAGACACAGAGCATTGGTTCTCTACCTTCCTAATGCCGTGACCCTTTAATACTTGTATGTGGGTGTATCTGCATGTGGGAGGACCCGCCTGGAGACAGATAGAGGAGTTGTGTCTCAGTTCCTAAGACCAAAGGAAATGTGTGTTTTCCAATGGTCTTAGGCGACCCCTGTGAAAGGGTCATTAGACCCCCGAAGGAGTCACAACCCACAGGTTGAGAACCACTGACATAGAGAGATATATCAGAGCACTAACTTTCTCAAGGGAAGGGAGTTATTTTTCATTGCATCCTTAATTCCCAGGACATATGTGAATGAATATGGACTTTCACTACCATATGCAGATTGCAACCCATTCAATGCTGCCTATTGTGTTGGACTCTTGTTCAGGTCTCAATTTTTGCTACATGAATGAATTTGCTACAGGCAATGGACAATGTGAAAAGGGGTGACCTTTCTTCATTTTCACATCATGAGGATACTGGTAGACTATACAGACCATCCATGGGTTAACCCTTATATAGGATCAACCCATGTTCTTTTGATGGATTTGACTTTCTGGTGTTGGGATTTGGTTTTTTCTGATTTCTGAATAAATGTTTTGCTTCTGTCTTCTACATGGAGTCTGTTACACTTTGCAGTTAAGAACTATGCCAGCATATTTGTAGTCACTGTTGGCACTGTGAATATTGCATTGTTGCTATACTCACTAGGTCAGGTGTATCAGCTTCAAATAGAAATAGATCCCAGCAGTGTATTTTGCCTTAGAAACCATGAATCAGCACTATCTGTGTTCTACTGTGTTTTTACATTGTTAAAAAACATTCCCCAATTACATTTTAATCTGGTTTTGGCACTGGGGGATGAAAATTTGACATCTTTTATCTATGAGATTTTGTTGTTCATATGTTTCAATCATATTGATTCATTGTGACTCCCTTTAGAATTTTATTGGCAAAGATACTGGAGTGATTTGTCCTTTTCTTCTCCAGTTCATTTTACAGATGAGCAAACTGAGACAAACAGGGTTAAGTGACTTGCTCATGGTCATCAGTTAGTTAAATATTCAAGGTCACATTTGAACTCAGGTTTTCCTGACTCTAGACCTAGTTCTCTATTCACTGTGCCACCTAGCTGTTCTATTAGAGGCTCATTTTCAGTTCCTCAGAAGTGGTGGTGTTCCAAATCTCACATTTAGGACTGACCATAGGCATTTTTCAACCATTTAGTCTTTCCTATGTGAAGAGTTACTTTTTTGTTCAAGGAACCTCAGTGGCTCCATCACCTTTAGATTAAAAACAAAACAAAAACAAAAAACAAACCAAACAAACTTCTGTTTGGTATTTAAAGTCAAGGACTATCACTACCATTATCATTAACTTCATCATCATCATCATCATCATCATCATCAATAGCTAACATCTATATAGCACCTACTATGTGCTAAGCACTGTGTTAAACACTACAAATAATATCTCATTTTATCCTTAGAACAATCCTACAAGGTAAATGCTGTTATTATCCCATTTTACAGTGGAGGAAAATGAAGCAAAAAGTAAGGTTAATTACTTAAAAGAAAATGGCAAAGAAAGGATTTGAACCCAGATCCCCTGACTCTACATCCATTATACTTTCCATAAACATGACACTGCTTTAGTGTCATTGTGTTTCCTTTTAGGTCATACACACATGAATGAGCATTTAGCAAGGCCAAGTGCCAAGGAGGGCTGCTGGGCTTTCTCTGTTGCCTCTCTGGTTTTCAATTGGAAGACCAGTGTATTTTGATTTTCTGATGTCAAAAAAGAGTCTTTTCTCTCTCACTCACTCTAAATATCAGCTACGTCATCACCTATTGCTGGTGGCCATTTCCAAGAGCAAAATTGCTACTCAGCCTTTGGGAGAGCTTAAAGAAAAAAACAAGGTAGAAATAACTAGGTTCAAATGTTATAGGAGGCAATTCCATGGAAGGCTGCTTTCTCTAGCTGAGGCAGTGCCAGTGGAAAAAAAGAAAGAAACAGGAGGCAATGTTTTATAGCTTAATATTCAGAGGAGAAAAATCAATAATTAAAAAAACCAGAAATAATAATAATATTCCAAACATAGATTCATTTATCAGTTTGAGATGTTCGTAGTCTTAAAATTCCTGCCAAAAGAAAAAGTACTTAAGCCTGATTGAAAAACTTAATGAAACAAGTTCAGGAGGATGGGCTCCAAGGCAGGGCATAGCTAGATTTCTCCAGGCTACAGATTCTGAAGCATTACTTAGGTGCCACCAGCAACACACATCATGAGGCCTTTTTTCAGATCCTCTTGAAATTTTTTCATATTTATTTTGTAGCTTCCATATTTAAAAATTTCTAAGAGAATGTAAGCTTCTTGAGGGCAGAGAGTGTCTCATTTTTGTCTTTGAATCCTTAATAACTAGCACAGTGCCTGGGAGCATTTTTGTATTTTAGTCATTTTTCCAGTTGGGTCTGACTCTCTGTGACCCCTTTGGCGTTTTCTTGGTAAAGATACTAGAATGGTTTGCAATTTCCTTCTCCAACTCACTTGACAGATGAGGAAACTGAGGCAAACAATGTTAAGTGGCTTATGTGAGGTCACACAGCTAGTAAATGTGTCAAGCGTGAGTTCAAATTTGAACTCAGGTCCTCCTGACTCCAGGACAGTGCTCCAATCACTGCACCACCTGGCTGCCCCCAGATCATCTCTGAATTTTTGTTTTGTGCCTGAAGGATAGTAGGGGGACTGGAGGTCTCTATTTCAGTGCCATAGGGAATGCATGGTTAAATAAACAAACAACAAAACAAATGAAAAAACTCCTGCTAATGTAGGTCCACATCTTAGTCTTATAGAGTTGCCTAGAGCAATGAGAGGTTAAGTGATTTGCCCAAGGTCACACAGCCAGTGTGTGTGGACTTATGCTTGTGTTTCCAGGCATTGAGACCCTATCAGTAGTTCTTAACCTGTGGGTTGCGACCCCTTTGGGGATCAAATGACCCTTTCACAGGGGTCACCTAAGACCATAAGAAAACACACATTTCCCCATGGTCTTAGGAACCGAGACACTGCTCCTCTCTCTGTTTCTAGGTGGGTCCACCTACATGCAGATACGCCCACATTTGAGTATTAAAGGGTTGTGGCATCATTAGTCACAATGCCCTGCTTCCTGTCATGGTTAGTCCTGGAGAGTTCACAAATTGCATATGCCTGTATGATCTCCTATGAGATATAGGCAGGGTAAGAGTTATTCTCCCCTATTTTATAACTGAGGAAATTGAGGTTTATTGAGGAAAAGTGACTTGTCCAAAGTCATGATGCTAGAATGTGAGAGAGGAGTGATTCAAATCCCCATCTCTTACTCCACATTCAGTGCTCTTTTCATCGCAAAGTAGTGTCTTTCAGCAAATAAGAGTGCATGACTATTTACTTAGGTGAGGAGTAAGAAAATTCCATTATTCAATAAAAATGATGAAGAGGCACAAAGTACTTAGCTTAATGTGATTTTAAAACGCCATGGTTTTAAAAATTGGATGGCTTTTTTGATGACAGTGATGAAGATAAAGAAAATGATGACAATGAGGATAGCATTTTGATACCCCTTTAAAACACCTTGCACTTTTAACTGGGGTTTGAAAAGGCCCCAGGTTGTTGTAAAGCTGTTCTAATTCTGGCCAGGTGTGCTGGCTCAGAACCTGGGTGCTTTTAGAATGAAAAATTTCTTGCTTGGTTGCTTCCTGTCAGCCATGTGTGTAACTAAGGGCTCATCTGCTTTGGAGATAACAAAATAACCCTCTTATTGGCCACTGAGCAGGAAGGGCTGATGATACAGCAGCATTTAAAAAGGGGTGTTTCTTCCCTCTGGGTCTCTTTGCTTCTTCTCTTCTGGACTGTGGGTCAAGCTGCTTCTTTTGAGGGGTGAGAGAAATGCAATTCAACTTATTTGCTGCTCTGGCAACCACGTGGCCATAAGCACATGGTGGCTAAAGCCCATGTCCTGCCCAGGTGATCCTGATTCTTGATTTTGGGATGTCTTTTCTCTGTTTTCTGATCTTAGGTGAATGAGCCTAAATCCTGAGATGGACATGTCCAGCTCCTGAAAGTTCAAGAGTTTTGGTGATTCTGGGTCCTCCAATCAGTGCTGAATGGTGGCAGAGAGAAGAGATTGTGACAACTATTTTAGCATTTCTTGGAGAAGGTCACCACCAGTAGGAAAATGAACTCAGTCCCTGGTTAGTCTTGCCAGAGGAGAACTGCTGGGAGAACAGTGCCAAGCCAAGGTGAAATGTGGGATGCCTATTCAGTAATCCCCCAAATTGCTTCATTTCCTGGCATTTATGACTCAACCTCCCAGCAGATTATAAGAGGAGTTATAGCTTTGATTGCTTAAAGCTTGTAAATGCAGGCTGTGATTCTTTTGTGTCTCTCAGCATTTCTTTTGTAGAAAGGAAATGAGTTTCTGTCTCATTTCTGATTCATATTTTACATTGATTCTTTTTCTATTCTACTCTTTTGGGGAGACCCTCAAAATGAGTCAAAACCTAAGTCCTTAGGCCCAGAAGTTATGACTATTATTAGACATTATCTCAGCTAATCCAGATTTGTTATTTAGTAATGAGAACAAATGAAATGGGACCAATCTTTCCCAGTGATTAAGGGAAAAGTGAAGGAGAAACATATGGTTGTTCCTAAAAGTTAAGAACTAGCTTGTGCGTAACTTTGGGAAAAGAACACTAGAGAAAGTTAGGTATAGTTGTTACCTTAAGGCACTTTCTATCTAACTGGAGCAGAACGCTAACTAGGGCATGTAAATAATAATTCCAGTGGTTAGCATTAATATAATGCCTTAGGGTTTGCGAAGTATTTAAAAACATTAATTCATTTTATCTTTGTAACCACCCTGGCAGATATGCATATCCCTGTTTTACAGATGAGAAAACAGGCCGATAGAGGTTAAGTCAAGAGAACAAGTACTTAGTTAGGTGCTTAGCTAGAGACTGTGCTAAAAGAAATAAACGAAAAAGAAACATAATCCCTGCCCTCAGGGAACTTCCATTCTAACTGGGGAAAATAACTCTTTCCCTAGGAACCTGAAAGGTGGGGGAGCGCAGGAAAGAGAAGATACTAATGTGGGACCTTGGTGGGAAAAGTCCACAGAGTCAGGAATAGAGTCTTGAGGAGAATGAGGACGTGTTTAGCTGGGGCACTTTCCTGAAGAATCTGACCAACTGAGGTTAAGGGAGGGATTTCTAGAGGTGAAGTGAGGGTCAAAGGGGAGGGATATAAAAAGGCGTTTAGATTTATGGGAATGGGAGAATAAATGAGGGATCCTTGGAGGAGAAGGTGAGGGAATAGAGGTATGGAAGAGTGTTTAGATTTATAGGAATGGGATAATAAGGGAGGGTCCTTGGTGGGGGGGTAGGTTAAGTAATAGGAGGGCAAGGTAGCAGCTAGAAATAAAATAGAGGGGTCAGGAGGGATAGGTAATAAGATATATGCACAAACATAAAAACAAAAATCAGGAGAGGAATTTGTTAGGGAAAGTATATGTCTACATATACATATTTATGTATGTGTATATATATATATATATGTATATGTGTATGTAAATATATAAATAAATATATTCACACTTAATTGTCACCTTTGAGGGTAGGGCATGGGAGGAAGGGGGGAAAAGAACAAAGTAAAAAGCACACAGCTGAGAACAAAAGAAAACTTAAAAGGAAGCAAAGAAAAGATAAACAACTCTGAACACGATGCGTAGTATTTATTTTATAGGTTTCCTTGAAATGGCAGTTGTCCTGATCCATATCTAGCCACTGAACCCAGATGACTCCAAAGGAGAAAGTAAGGCTGGTGATTTTGCTCATCTCTGCCTCACTTAAATCTAATTCACGTGCAAGTCATGGCATCGCTGTTCTGATGTTATGATCTTCTTCCAGAATGAAGGATAAACAGCAATAAGAACAACAATAACTCTGTCCCTAGTGTAAAAATTCCTAGTTAAGTTTCTGAAATAGAGAAAGGACATAAACACACACACACACACACACACACACACACACTCACACATGCGCCTATCATCCAAGACCTCCAACAGAGCAATAAAGGCAAATGGATGGCTTATTCAATACAAATTGAGTCCAAGAGCACTGAGGGTTTGCTTTTAAAAGAGTAACCAGAAGTGAATACAGCTATTGTAGAAAGGCTTCTTTAGAGACTGGGGAGCAGTAGAAAGAACAACTAGAATCAGACTCAGAAGGGCTGAAGTTGAATCCGTGCTCTGAAAGTTCCTAGCTGCCTAACTATTGCCAAATCTTTTTTATCTTTTTCCACCTTGATGTTCTCATCTGTAAAATGGAGAGAAAAAGGCATACACTATCAATCTCACAAAGGGGTTGTGAGGAAAACATTTTGAAAAACCTCAAAGTTCCATAGAAATATAAACACTTATTAGTATTTTAAGGCACGAGCCTCGAAACAACTCCTGGACTCAAGCCCCACCCCTGACACTTACTTGGGTCACAGATAAGTTATTCAACCCCTGACAGCATCAGTTTTTTTCCTTTATTAAATGTGAATAATAGTAGTGACAGGTAGTGGTTTAATGAACAGAATATGCCTTGAAGCCAGGAAGTTAATCACAAGTCAACAAACAGTTGTATTATGACTTGGCCCCATGCAACGAATTTGTTGTTCAGCCATTTTCAGTCATATCTGACTCTCCCTGATTCCATTTGGTGAAGACCCTGGAATGGTTTGCCATTTCCTTCTCCAACTCATTTTACAGATGAGGAAACTGTGGCAAATAAGGTTAAGTGACTTGCCCAGAGTCTGAGGTCAGATTTGGATGAAAGAAGATGTCTTCCTGACTCTAGACCAGACTCTCTATACAGTATGAAGCCACCTAGCTGCCCTCAGCTGCGAGTAGGGAATAGAAATATAAACAAAAAGGATGGCCTGCCTTCCAGGAGCTTATCTTCTAAAGTGAAAAGATAACACAAAAAGGAAAGAAGGGCAGGTGGGAGGGCAGAGGAGGGCATCAGATAAGAGAGAAAAAAGTTCAGAGAGTGAGGAGCAAAGTCTGGAGAGGAATGTCTGACCTGGGCACTTCTAGGAATTCTGGAAGGAAAGGACTAATCAGGGGCAGGAGCTTCAGGAGCGGAAGGATCTTCAGGGTGAGAAGGCTGTTGTGAAGAAAGAAGACTGCAGAATCAGGAGCTTAGTACAGAAAGAACTGAAGGAGAGGAGACCTGGGTTTAAGACCTACTTCTGACACATACTGTGTAACTCTGGGCAAGTCACTGATAATGATGGTAGCACTAGAAAATGCCTTAAAGTTTACAAGGCATTGTAAAATATTATTTGATCCTCACAAAAACCCTGTGAAGTAGGGTCTATGGTTACCCCCATTTTACAGATGGGGAAACTGAGGCAAACAGAGGTTAAATAACTTGCCCAAATTGACACAACTAGTAAGTATCTGAGGTGGGATTGGAACTTGTCTTCCTCAGTACCCTGATAGGTCTTTTAAGACTATAATTTGCAAAGCAGCTGCTGATCTGCATTGTCTTATCAGTGGAGTTCCCTAGGCCAAAGAAATACTAGGGTCAGTCCCTAACCCTAGTAATAATTGTACCCCTCTAAAGATTTTTGTGAGGCTCAGTCAGTCAGGCATCATGTATTTATTACCTACCACCACTGTGCTATTTTTTGGGGGGGATACAAAGACAAAAACAGAATATTCCTTGCCTTCAAGGGACTTGAGTTCTATTGGGGTGTGCATCACGGACACCTAAAAGCAGGAGTATGCTGGAACCAACATTTACTCCCCAAAGTTGGTTTCTAAATTTTCACTATGAGTATTTGCACCTTGGAAAGTGGCAAAGCTTGATTTATTGTTTTATTGATTGCATAGACTTAAAGAAGTGGTGGAGAAAATGTTAATAATGCATATTAAACTTAAAAGTGGGTCATGCTTGCATTTTTTTCCTTTTGGAGAGCCAGGTAAATATTTACCAGCATACCCCTTCATACAAATATATATGTAAAAATATGATATATAATATACATAAATATAGAATATATAAATGTAATTAAAATAAGATATATTATACATAATAAAATAAAATAATTATATAAACATAATTTATATGTAAAATATATTATCTATATAAAATATACTTTATGTGTAATTATATGTAATATAAATATATAATTTATATATAAAATGTATAATCTATAAAAACATTTTATATTTGAAATATCTTTCTCCCAGCAGGTAACTTTATGGGAGATAGCACTAGTAGGCAATGAATACAAACTTTTTACAAACCTTAAAGCACTCTGTACACCATACCCACACTCACATGCATGTAATGTATGTCTATACATATACAGATACACACATTTACATACATATACATGTATAGACAGACATATACATATATACATACACACATATATGGTACAGTGGATAGAATGCTGGGTTTGGAGTCAGCAAGATTCATCCTCCTGAGTTCAAATATGACCTCAGACACTTACTAGCTGTGTGACTCTGGGTAAGTCACTTAACTCCATTTGCCTCAGGATCCTCATCTCTCAAGTGAGTTGAAGAAGTGAATAGCAAACTATTCTAGTATCTCTGCCAAGAAACCTCCAAATGGGGTCATGGAGAGTCAGAAATGGCTGAAACAATTGAAAAACGACCCACACATATGATGGGCAATATGAGCCCATCAGCTTGGAAAGCTCTTAGGACAGGAAATACTCCACCAACATAGATGGCAGTCCACCTTCCACTCATTAGATATGCTCTAGAGAGTTTCCTTGGGCACACAGAGGTTAAGTCACCTACCCAAGATTGCCCAATTAGTGTCACCAGCTGGATTTGAACCCAGCTCTTATGGACATCAAGGACAGTTGTCAATAAGCATTACATATACGGGATCTATCATGACTGAAGCCATGATTTACTCCCCTTGAAGACTTGTGGGGCAGGGGGAGAGACTTTGGTGATGGGGTCTTGTCTTCTCATTCTGTCCTTGGCTGTATCTCATAGCTTTACAATAGTACACCACATTTCTGATCTGTTGAAATTCTTAGGACTTAGTCATTCGTATTACCCAAAGTAGATCTGCTCTACTCCTTAACAAAAGGTTTACACCTTCATTTTTTAAGAAAACACTGTTTTGCCTCATGCTATTTAGTGCTCATCCTACTTTCTCATCAGCTTCTACCATTCTGACTCATGAAGCCATAGCAGCAGATCCTGAAACTAAGAGCAGACTAAGTTACAGAAATCATTGTCTATGGTTTGATTTACTACAAATGTGGGCATGCTTGAGATTGGGCAATGGAGAAGATTCCTATGACCCTGTTTATATTACAGCAGTAATGGTGATCGTATCTCATCTGACAAAGATGTGGGAGTATAAGTAGGCTGCAAGCTCAACATTAGTTGGCAGCGAGCCATGGCAGCCCCAAAGGCCAGTTATTTCAGGCTACATTAAGAGAGGATTAGGTGAAGATACTGATGCACTTAGCTCTTCAACACTTCAATCAGGGCTTGGTTGGCCACTTTTCAGGGATGGTTATAGAGCACATGACTGATTTTGATAGAGGGGGGACTGGACACTTCCTAGGCATAGTCAGGATATGTGGGATGAGACCATATTGACTCACAAGTCTTAGATCACCAAAAATGAAGAAAATGCTTGATGCCCACAACACAGTGGGCATCAATGCTCCAAAGGCCAATTTTTCAGTACCATAGAACTGCATTTTTAGAGTGGAATGGACATTTGAGGTCAGCAAGCTCAACTCCTTCATTTTACTAGGGAGAAAATTGAAGTCCAGAGATTTAGTTTACTAAATCACACTAAAGGGAAATGAGAGAGTGGGGATTCTAAATGAGGTTTCCTTCTGTCACATCTAACATTCCTTTTACTGTCCCATTTTGCCTCTAAAGGAAAGGAAGGAAAACTAAAATGTTTACACATGGCAGTGGTACAAAAAGGGAATCTCCCCAGTTGAGCAGCCAGGTCCCCTTCACTTCTTTTTTTAGAGTTAATTTATTATTTTTAATTTCAACATTCACTTCCATAAGTTTTAAATTTTCTCCCCCTCCCTCCTGTCCTCTCTCTCCAAGATGACATATAATATGATATAGACTCTACATATACATTCCCAGTAAACCTTTCTATTTTTACCTTAGTCATGTTGCAGAGAAAAATTATAATGAATGGGAGAAACCATGAAAAAGAAGAACAAAACAAAACAAAAAAGAAAATTCCTTCACTTGTCCAGAATGCAGGGGCTATACTGAAATCAGCTAGCAAAAGCCAACTGTTAGATGTTCATTCTGAGCACCGATGCCTTGGAAATGCTACAAATCAGAACTTGACATAGTTTTGTTGTTCATCTGGCCTAATAACAGGATGGAAAATGTTAATAAAAATGCAGATTAAACTTTAAAGTGTGTCATGTGTACGTACCCCCCCAGAGAGATGGTAGTTCATTTATCTGGGTACTCTATGCTCTTCAGAACTGCCTGCTTCAAAGATATTTGAGTGCTCACTCATGAGCTCCTGGAACAGGGAGGATCATCCTGGGCCCAAAGCTGTATAAACACAGTAGATCTACAGAGAAATTCTTTACATTCTCCAGAAGGCAGAACTGGATTATGTGGGGAATACACGAATGATTAAGAAATGGTCCCCCACTTCATGGAATTCACAGTCTAATGACTAAGAGAAGACACAATACAAAAGTTTAACAGCCCTTTTAAGATTTATAAAGTACTTTCTTCACTACATTTCTGTTAGTTAAGTGGAGTGTATATGACTATCCTCAAATTAGATGAATAGACTGGAAAGGCATGGCAAATCTGGACAACATACTAAAAAGCACAGACATCACCTTGTTGACAAAGGTCTGTATAATCAGAGCTATGACGTTTTCCAGTAACAATGTATGACTGAACATTGCAGAATAGATGCTTTTGAGTTGTGGTGCTGGAGAAGACTTTTGAGAGTCTGTTGGGCAGTAAGGAGATCAAATCTGTTGATACTTAAAGGTTATACATTGGAAGGTCAAATATCAAAGCGGAAGCTTAAATATTTTGGCCATATAATGAGAAGATGGGAGTCATTGGAAAAAAGTGATACTGGGAAAGATTGAAGGCGAAAAGACAAGGGAATGGCAGAGGATGAGATGGATAGAAAGTGTCATAGAAACAATGAAGATGAGCTTAGACAACCTTTGGGAAATGGTGGTAGATAGAAGGACAGTGGTGTCCAAGGGGTCACGAACAGTCATACAACTGAATGACTGAACAATAATAACAAAAGAGTTGAGAAAAGTAAAGGGATTTGCCTAGGTGCACCCACTTTGGAAATGTGAAACCCAAGTGGGTTCACAGTCAAGATCACTTGACTCCAAATTTAGGGCGATTCTTATTTCTCACATGCTTTAGATATATGATTAAACATTAGGCGACATCCTCAAATATTTTTTATTGACATCTACATGGTGCACTGGAAAAAATGCTGGACCCAGAATCATAGAGACCTGAGTACAAATCTGATCTCAGAAGTTTACTGGCAATTTGAACTTGGGCAAATCTAATAACTTCTATCTGCCTCAGTTTTTTCATCTGTAAAATGGGAATAACAACAATAGCACCTGCCTCTTAGAATTGTGAGGATTAAACAAGATTATGTTTGTAAAGTTGTTCTCAAATCTTAAAGAAAATATAAACGATAGATATTAAGAAGCAGAGGACCTGGAGTTCAAATCTTTGCCTCCACTCCCCCAACCCCATGCTTACTTCCTGTGGGACTTTGGGTAAGTCACTTCTCCTCCCTCAGCCTCAGTTTCCCCATCTATAAAATGAAAATATTATTTGGCCTCTGACTTCCTTTCAGGTTTTTATCCATCCCTTAGAATCTATGAATTGAATGAAATTCCCCTGTGTGATCTTTGGAAAATCACTTCTGGAATTTACTTTCTTCTTCTACATTGAGAGAGTTGGACTAGAGAGCCTCTGAGATGTAGATCTAGGATCTCACTTTGTGCCAGACACTGGGCTAAATTCTAGAGATAAAAAATGAAAAGCAAAAAAAAAATCCCTGCCCTCAAGGAGTTTATATTCTAAACCTAGTCTAGATATGAACTCAGGTCCTCCTGACCCCAGGGCTAGCCCTCCACGCATTGTGCCACCTAGTTGCCCTCCTATTACTATTAGTGAATATTGGGCAGTTAGGTGGCACAATGGATAGAGTACTGACCCTGAAGTCAGGAGGACCTGAGTTCAAATGTGACCTCAGACAGTTACTAGCTATGTGACCCTGAGCAAGTCACTTAACCCTGACTGCTTAAAAAAAGTGGATAAAAGAGATGCTAACAAAATTATATGGGACCCCAGAGACCAAAAGAAGGTGATCCCTGCTTCCCATGCTCCCTAATGCCTTTTTCATCTCTTTCTAATTCCTGGGTAGTCATGAAGTAACTTACTCTTTCAGAGTACTGACTGAGAGCTGGTTTTTGAGCATTGGCTCCCTAGGAAGCTGACAAAGCTCGTTCATTACTTTTAGCTAAAATATGAATAAATGGACATGTCAAATAATTTATTAACCACCACTTTACAATGCCGATGATCTATTAACACTCAGAGCCCTCTTCTGAACCCCCTACCTGCCATCCTCTCTTCCTTTATGTGGGCACACTTAATATTTCTGACTCTGGTTGGCACAATCCTGCATTTATGTGAATTTAATACCACTTCCCATTTTTCTGCTTAAATGTGGAATGAATTTAAATCTTATTTAAATATCACCAGATTTTGTGGTACACTTTATGTTGCTGGTATTTTCTTTTTCTTTTTCCTTTTAAAAGACAGATCAGCCAAGTTTGAAATTCTGTTCTTTCTTCGTGCCTCCTATCTGGCAGCAGGCATTATTTAAAAGAAGCCATCGGCCCCATTTTGTGGTGATATATTGTACTGTTTGAAATTGACTTTCATTCTAGACAAGTAAATAAACATTTATGAAATTGGAGGGAAGAAAAGTGCAAAATTAAGCCACTTAAAAGAGAGTGAACCTTTCAAGTCAGCTGAGATAGAATCAGGAAGAGTTGAATTCAAATGCTGGCTCAAACACTTAGCAGCTGTGTGACCCTGGGAAAGTCACATAACTGTTCTGAGTCTTAGTTTCCCCAGCTGTACAAAGATAATAATAACACTGACCTCACACTGTTGTGAGGATTGAACAAGATGTGTAAAAATCTTTGTAAACCTTAAAAGCACTCTATAAATGCTTCTTCTTCTTCTTCTTCTTCTTCTTCTTCTTCTTCTTCTTCTTTTTCCTCCTCTTCCTCCTCCTCCTTCTTCATCTTTGCCTTCTTCCCCAGTATCCTACATTCTCAGAGTTATGAGGGACCTGAGGCCATGTTGTCCACCCTGAACTTGACCAAGAATCTTCTGTACAGCATTACTACTACTGGTACTACAATAACTACTACTACTACTACTACTACTACTACCACCACCACCACTGTCACTACCTCTACCACTACCACTATCGCTACTACTACTACTATTATTACTACCATCACCACCACCACCACCACCACTACTACTGTTGCATTGTTTCAGTAGTTGTCTGACTCTATGTGACCCCATTTGGGATTTTCTTCACAAAGATACTAGAGTCATTTGCCATTCCTTCTCCAGCTCATTTTAGAGATGAAGAAACTGAGGCAAACAGAGTAAAGTGACTTGCCCCCAGGATCACACAGTCTAGATATGAACTCAGGTCCTCCTGACCCCAGGGCTAGCCCTCCACGCATTGTGCCACCTAGTTGCCCTCCTATTACTATTAGGTAACATTTATATAGTGCTTACTACATGCGAGGCACTGTGCTAAGTTTATTATCTCCTCTGATCCTCAACACCCCTATTGGATAAGTGCTATTATTATTCCCATTTTACAGTTGAGAAAATTGAGGCAGTCAGCAATAAAGTGACTTGTCCTGGGTCACACAGCTAGTAAGTGTCTGAGGCTGTGTTTGAACTCAGTTCTTCCTGAGTCCTGGCCCCAGTTCTTGATCCACTGTGCTACCTACTTGCCCCAGTGAAAGGGGAGCACATTATCTTCTGAGGAGCTCATTTCACTTCCCTAATTCTGGGAAAGTCTTTCCTTATTTGAGTCTAAATATGCCCTCACTAAACTTCTATTCCTTGTACCTACTTCTTTCCTCCATGGCCAAGAGAGCTAGTTTGATTCTTTTTGTGCTTCATAGCCCTTCACATATCTCAAAATCCTCCAAGTCTTCTTTTCTCTAGCCTAAACAAGCTCCAGTTGCATCAGCCAGTTCTCATGTGGTACGTGACCATTATTCCCATGACTAATCTAACTGACCTCCTTTCCATGATATCCGACTTACCAGGCTCCTTCCTAACATATGGCATCTAGACCTAGCTCCATGACTCTAGCTGTAGTTTGCCTGGGGCAGACAAGATACAGAGAACCCATCATTCTGGTCTCCTTGGTTTCCTTTACATCCAGCTAAAATTTCCCCTTCTACAGGAAGCCTTCCCTATTGCCTCTTAATTCCAGTGTTTTCTCTCTGCTAATTTCCTATTAATCCTGTATGCAGCTTGCTTCCTGTATATTTGTTTGCATGCTGTTTTCCCCATCAGATTGTAAGCTCCTTGAGGGCAGGGACTATCTTTTGCCTCTTTTTGTATCCCTGGCACTTATCACAGTGCCCAGCACATAGTAAGTACTTAATAAATGTTTACTGAACTGAATTGCCTGTTTATCTGTCATCTATCTACCTATATACACATATTTGTATTTGAACACATTGCTTCACATGCTAAGGCTGTATAAGCTTTCTGATGGCATGGAAAAGTGGATTTCATTTTTGCCTTTGTATCCCCAGTACAATGCCTGGGACAAAATGCCTAATAAATGCTTGGTGATTGATAAACAGAGCAAATATAGTGAAGTAGATGGTGAACTGTTATATTCTCTCTTTTATCAAGTAAGAAACAAAGACTGGGAGGTAGGTTAACTGCCTAGATTCAACTGGCTAATCCTTGAGGGCAGTTCAAGTGAAGGTCTCTCCTGCTGCGCTATGAATTCAAGTTTCTAGAAGGAACCCTGGATATCTGTAAAGATATCTGCTTTTCTCTTTTACTCACACAATGCCTCTTCCCAACCTTGTTTTTTTGCCCTTTCTCAGTTTGAGAGAATCATGGCAGTTACAATAGCCTCAGGCAGTGATTTTTCTTCCCCTTTATTTTCTTTCTAGATAATTCATTGTGAGAGATGGCATTTTATTTCCGAAGATCACTACTCCTGTGTCACAGCTCCCAACTCCCTCTCCATCTGGAAAGGACCAGGATCCTCCTCCATGGATCAGGGCTTCTGCCTTTGGTACATCCTCTACATGGCTTATTCAAAATCTTCCCTGGAAATGCTCAAAACAATCCATGTGTACGGATTTTAATAGGTTCCACTTACTTCTCTCTGTTTTTAATCTTAAAAATCACTCAGAAGAAAGAAGCAGCCCAAAGCTTTTGACTTTCAGTCAGATGCTGTATTTCGAAGTTCAAACTGGGGAGACTGGGGCTTGAGTAAAAGTCACTTGAGCAGAAGGGATATTGGCTATTGACTTTTCTAAACTGACCTGTGTACAGCCCAGAACTGTCTCTGAGGGTTCAAGGCTAAATAGCAACCCCCTCTTTGAACAGATATAAATAGTTGGGGAAATTAGAACTCTGGCTTAGAGTGGTGATTTTAGGGGGCCCTGATTGAATTTACAATCCTGCTTCAGTGCAGAAACAATAGGTTTTAATATCTGCTTATCAAGATATATATTTTTTGGTACTAGGTCTGATTCTGATATTTTCTTCCTTTGAATTCCAAGAACTCTGTGTGTCTTTGGAACAGTCATAGAAGGGAGGGAGGGAGGAAAGAGAGAAGGAAGGAAGGAAAGAAGGAAGAATGGAAGAGTGGAAAGAGGGAAAGAGGGAAGGAAAGAAAAATGAAGGACAGTAGGGAAGGAAGGAAAGATGAAAGGAAGGAAAGAAAAAAGGAAGGAGAGAAGGAAAAAAGAAAGAGAGGGACAAGAAGGAAGAATAGAAGAGAGGAAAGAGGGAAAGTGGGAAGGAAAGAAGAAAGGAAAGGCAGAATAAAGGGAAGGAGGAAGGGAGGAAAGAAAGGCAAGCAGAAAATGAAGTATGGAGGATGGGTAGAAAGGAAAGGAGAGAGGGAAGAGAGATAAATCTGAGGGAAAGAAGAATGAAGCAAAGAATAGAAGAATGGGAGACAGGAAAAGAAGGGAAGGATAAATGAAAGGGAGGAATAGGAAGAAGAGAGAAAGAAAGGAAATACTGAAAGAAAGAGTGAAGGAAGGTAAAATATTTTACTTCTAGAAAGGGATGGAACTGGATCAGACAGTCACTTTAAATTCCTTCTTTCACCTTCTTCGTCTCTTTGCCCCCTCTCTTTCTTTTAATGAAAAATTTATTTTTAAAAAAGATCTTATAATATTTTTAGGTCCTTAGTTATAAAGAAACCAGCCTTTTGGTCTTATTTCAACTAGTCCCTTTTACCATCAAGTAATGAGATTTCAGAATTCATGAACCCAAAAGAAGGCACATGAAAATTCTAAAGATCAAATTCTAGGTCTCCCCCACTTAGCAGGATTCCCTAGCTCTTTTGGGGAAAACTATTGGCTAGCCAATCAAGTGAGACAAAACTTAGGTTTTATTTGGGCAATGGAGAGGCGGATGCCAAGAATGAGACAGACTTAAGAACTGCATTTAGCTCATGGAGGTGGTTTCTTGGATTTGATCACCATTTTAACCCGCATAGGTCACTATTTTAACTTGCATTTTCTTGGGGGGAATCACCCCCTTTCTGGATCTCACTTTTCCATTTCTAAGAAGTTATTTCTGCTTTTTAACCTGTTGGACGGTTATGGAGCCAGTCTGCTAATCCTTCCTAAAATGCTTTGTAATCCTTAGGTCTGAGAGAAATCAGAAGAGAAGTCTCATTATGAGTGGAAGGCTGATGACATAAATCTATGCCAGGATTACAAAGCATAGGAGGGTCACCTCACTGTCACACAAATGATAAGAGGTTAAAAAAAGCATCACCTCAAGATTACAAATGATAAGAAATAAAAATGCGTCCTCCACTTTCCCCAGATGATTCTTCAGGGGAAAAAAATCCTTAAATGAAAAAAAAAACACCACAATAACTAACAATGTGGTGTGGTACATTAGAAAGAACTCCCTGGATAGTTGTTCAGTTCATTCAGATGACCTAAAGCCATGGTTTTTTTTTTTAGAATCAGGAGACTTGGGTTCTCATCCCTCCTATGATGCTTACAACCTGGGCCACCTTGGCCAAGTCAGCTCATTTCTCTTAGTCTTGGTTTACTCCTCTGTAAAATGAGGGGACTACCTGATTCTTAAGGTTTCTTGCTCTCATGATCCTATGACTGATCTCAGCTGTCCTTCTGAAGTCATTCAGAAGACCCAAGACTTCACCTTGGTGGGCTCACAAGGTGAAATGTATACCCAAATTACAGAACTGTTTGATTTTCTTCTAGAAAATGAATTAGTTTCCTTTCCATGAGCCTTTATTAAAGGCTTCCTATGTGGGAGACCTTGTACTGATAAATATCCTTAAGTCTGTGACATATGAAATTGAGAGAACTTGGGGTATTTAGCCTAGGGAAGAGAAGATTATGCATGTGGGATGGGAGGATGGTAGGTGTCTTCCCCTGGAAGGTAGGGTTAGTCTTGCTTGCCTTGGTCCCAGAGAGCAGAGCTAGGAGCAAGGGATAGAAGCTGGGATGGAGAAGCTTACAACAGTTATGTAAATGTGGAATGGGAGTACGGATGGGTTGAACTCAGCTGAAATGGTGAGAACTGATTGTTAAATTTTCAGTGTGAGCGTTTACTCAGAAACTGACAAATGCTATGTATCAGGGCTTGATGATTGGTTTCATTGGCGATCTGGACCTAAGAAAGTGATGTAGAAAATGTTAACAATGAGAGTAAACTTAAAAATCTATTACAGGAGCTTTTTTTCCCCTACACTAGAGAGCAGGTTATCAATGGAGTTAACAGTAGTACTTACCTATATATGTATATGCACAATACATGTATAAGCATATACTAATATGTATATACACATACATTTATACATATCCTCATTTATATGCATACATACATATACATATATAAATATTCAGACAGATAATAGATAGCAGCTAAGTGGAACAATGGGTAGAGCCCTGGGCTTGGGGTCAGGAAGACCTGAGTTCAAATCTGGCCTCAGACACTTAGCTCTGTAACCCTAGATAAAGTCACTTCATCCTGTTTGCCTCAGTTCCTCAGCTGTAAAATGAGTGGGAGGAGGAAATGGCCAACCACTACAGTATCTTTGCCAAGAAAACTCCAAATGGGGTCATGAAGAATCAAGCACAATGACTAAACAGCAACATATATATGTTTGTGTGTAGATGAATGTATATATATATGCATATGTAACCAAATGCATAAATATATAATCAAATGAATACATATTTAAATGAATCAAATGAATTAACATATTCAAATGTTTTTATTCAAATACATAAATAAATGTATAAGTAAATATATACACATACACATGCATATGTATTTGTGTGTATGTGTATATATAGGTCTACATATACATGTATTTGCAAACCTTGAAATGCCGTATAAATGCCAGCTATTATTATTAGTGTCAGGCTGTAGCCTGAATAACTCGGGGGAATAGGAGGAGGAAAAAGGAAGGGGTGACCACAGATGCACCAGAGCTTTTAGAACCAGGTACACGTTTTTCTCTCGTCTCAACAGTCTGGCACAAAGTGAAGTAAACAGACTACATTTTCATAAATCAGGCCATGTGTCCAGAAGGATGCCATCCATATAAAAAGCTGTTTATCTTTATCCTGTGTTGCATTAGCGATACCTTTGCCATTAATCTCAAATATAAAAAGGAAAAGTAAATACCGCTGAGGAGGAAAAAATGGGAAATTAAAAAAAAACTCCTGAAATCGACCCATTTTTCTTTTTCTGTCATGCTCTTGGGGTTTTCCCCTCCTCCTTCTCCATACTTTTTTTTTAAACCAATGCCTCTTCTATAGTCCTTGGATGACTTAAGCAAACTTTTAAAAATGTTGAGCCCAGGGATTTTATTTTACTTTATTTTTTTCACTAAACTTTCTTGAATCTGAATCAGCAAAATTAAAAAAAAAAGTGAAGTAGTTGGTTGGATCTCCTATTTGTCCAGGCCTTTCCAAAAAGAAGAAAACCGATTGCTATTTTCTATTATGTTCAGGGACAGAATGTCTGCTAGGTGGGGAAGGTCTAGGTCCATTTTCAAATGGAGTCACTGATCTATTCCACATATGATTAGCCTAAAAAACTTCATTTCAGGTTAATTTTATTAATACCATTAAGACAATACGCAAATCAGTTTTGATTTCATAAGCATAGGGAACTCCCAGAACCACGGGAACTCTTTCCACCAATGCAGATTTCAGTCCATTTTCAATTTAGTAGCTAAGGCTTAGGAGTTTAGTCACATCAGTCACTCAATCAAGCATTTACTATGCACTTAATATATTCCAGATTTGCAGATTTAAAGACATCTTTACCCCAAATATTCACATGGACTATTTTGCTCAATTTATAGTCGAGCATTCTGAGTTTGTGTTGTTCTGATCTGCCACAGAGGACACATTGTACTTTGACCCCAATATACATATGCCATTTTGTTCCTCTTTGAGAACACGGGACAACAACCAGTCAACCAACCACTATTCCAGGCATTGTACAAGGTGCTGGAGATACAAAGACAAAAGGGGGAAAAAGCACCTGCCCCTCAGGGAGCTTACATTTTGTTGAGGGAGCTATCCATTCATTGCTCTTAGTGATGGTCTCTGGGAGCAAGGAAAATAAATTCAACCCCTCTTCCACATACATGACATCCCTTCAAATTCTTGAAGACAGCTATAATGTTCACTACAAGGCTTCTCTTCCCAAGGCTAATAAATCTCCTTTCTCTTCAAGTCAGCCTCCTAGGGCATAAGTCCAAGAGTTCCCTTACCTCTGTATGCTCTCCATTGTGTCAATGTCCTTCCTAAAACAGAGTGCCCAGAACTGACCATATTACTCCAGATATCATCTGCTTAGGACAGGTTACAGCAAGGCTTTCATTTCTTTAGTCCTAGACACTATTTATGCCTTTAAAAATATAAATTAAGATTTCATTTACTTCAGGGACCACCCTAATACATTATCAACTTACATGGAGTTTGGAGGCCTCTAAAATGCCTAGAACTTTTTTCAGAAAACTGCTTTTTAGCCATGACTTTATAATCTTGTACATGGGAAATTGATTTTTTAAGTTAAAATGTAATAGTTTATATATACTCTTATTACATTTCATTAAATTATATTTGAACCAACATCCAACCTTGTTGTACCCTCTTTTGAATATGACTCATTTACCATGTTAGCTCTTTCTCCCTACATGAGGACATCTGCCAATTTGATAAACAAATCCCCTCTGCCAATATTTGGGAAGTCATGGACAAAAATGTTAAATAGCAGAGGTTCAAGATGTGATCCTTACACTGCAGTGTAAAAATTCATTTCTTTAGAGGACTCTAAGACATGAAAAATAAGATCTATGTCTCACTTATATCAAAAGATGTGCCTTATTTGTTTATCATATAATATTTTATTACTTATGTTTATTGGACTAATAGAACCTCCTTCTCATGGACTGTGAACTTCATGAGGGCAGGTACTGTGTCTTATCTAAGTATTATATCTCCCCCTGGCATATTGAATTTTTCTGATTTTCTAACTTTCTAGCACTTTTTTGGCTTTCTAGTTATGTCAAGAGAAAATTAGATTAGGTTAGAATAGACTCTTCTTATTGATGCCCTATTGGCTTTTTTGATCACTGCTTCCTTTTCTAGATGTATATTAGCCATCTCTTTAATAATATGTTTGAAATTTTTATCAGAAATTGAAATCAAGTTCATTGGCTTATAGTTGATGAAATTCATTATCTTTCTTTTTTAAAAAAAATTGGGGCAGATTTTTTAGTCTTTTGGTGCCTTTCCCATTCTCCATGATCTTTTAAAAATACTAGCTCACTCATCTTTTACTTCTTGAGACCTTGCACCCACCATGGCCCCTGATCCCTTAAGATCTCCAGGCTATTCTATCTGCACTGAATCTGAATCTTCCTCTAAGTTTTTCTTTAGAATATAAGTTTTATGAGATCAGGGTTTGTCTAGCTTTTAAAATTTGTATTCCTAGTGCTTGGTATATGGGAAACACTTCATAAATGCCTTTCCTTTCCTTTCCTTTCCTTTCCTTTCCTTTCCTTTCCTTTCCTTTCCTTTCCTTTCCTTTCCTTTCCTTTCCTTTCCTTTCCTTTCCTTTCCTTTCCTTTCCTTTCCTTTCCTTTCCTTTCCTTTCATCTTTCCCTTCCTTTCATCTTTCCCTTCCCTTCTTTTTCCACCCTGGGATGCAGTAGAGCTGCTCCTGGTGATTTGAACTCACAAAGGACAGCGAATCACTTTCTTGATATTTTTCACTTATTTGGGCATCAATTCTCTCTTAGTCATTCTTGTTCTGTCCTTTTCAGTCCAAAGGTCATTTTCTTTGGCAAAGAAAACAAGCTAATGAAGAGTAAAGCAGCTCTACCTTCTCTCTGTCATCTTTTTTTCTTTGTTTCATATCTCCCAAGCAGCCATCCTATCCCATTTTTGAAATCCTCTTCTATTCACCAAATATCTTGAAGAGGCCTTTTTTTTGTCTGTAGCTTGCCTTGCCATCTTCATCTCATTCAGAAACTTAGACTTTCTGACACTATTTTTCCAGGATCACGCCATAATCTTATATTCATCTGTGCTTACCTTCACTTGCTTCCATCTTTGGTCCATACTTTTTATTTCTATTTCTTCATAATTAATATAATCAGTGAGTTCTCTCTGGTCTGTTTAGAAAACATGCCCTTTTCCTCTTAGTTGATTCTTTTTCCTTCTTTAGCATAATTATTTTTTTTCAGAGCTGAAAAGTAACCATTTATTGGAGCCAATAAAAGAGTATGAAAAGAAGGAAAAAAGGAAGAAGGTGGTGGAAGGGGAGACAACGAGGTCTGCACTGGATGTCAGTCATGGAAACACTTAAATATCTATTTTTAAACATTAGCATTTAAAAGGTACAACATACATAAATTTCCTTTAAAAATGGCCATACTTGGCTAAAATCAAACAAAGGAAGCACACTCCTACCCCCTCCAAACCAAAGTCTATTGAAAATTCAGTCTCCCATTTTCCATCCAGACATCTGGCTCCAAATTGTGATCTGAACTGCTTGGGCTGGTACAGAAAGCCACCCTGAAGCATGGTTCTGAGAGATGCTTCAGTCTTTTGGGCCAGCCTGGCTCTCATTCTGAGGGGAACAGCTGGGAGGTGCTACGCTGCCAGTACTGAAGTTCTAATTCCTGGCCTATTATGGCCAAGCATTCTCTATTGTCCAGATTTTGCAAGATCTGCACTTGGAATTTCTGATATCATGTTATTTTAAATACATACATACATATATATGAACATATATATATATACACATACATACATATACATATACATATACACACATATATGTGTGTATTTATATATTTCAATATATATAGTGTGTATATATATATATATTCAATATATATATATATATATATATATATTTCAGTATCTCATTCTTGAAAGCATCCTGGAATGACTTCCTCTTCAGAATTTTAAGTCATCACATCCTACCTTTTTTCTCCAAACATTTTGAAATCTGCTCTCCCCATATCAAGGGTAAGTGGCAGACTGCCCGACTCTTCTCTCCTTTATAATATATTCTAGGGGAGAATTTTCCCCAAGGTTCTTATCATTTCCACCCAAGCAACTGGTTTTTCCTTACAAGTGGGACTCAGATTCAGAATAACAGTCCCCCTTAGTGATAACTCCATCTTTTCTTTTAGGAAGGAAATTATTATCAAGGAAAGTCAAGAGTGTTCACTATTCTGCTTAGGGCAGAGCAGGAGATATAAGAGAGATATAAAGTGGAAAAAGCATTATGGAATGAAAGAACCTGGATTAAAATCCTACTTCTGCATCTCACAAGCTGTGTGAATTTAGTCAAGTTATATGACCTGCTTGGGCTTCCATTTTCCTCAGCTATATAATCAAGGGATTGAATTAGATGAGCTTTAAGTTTTCTTTGAGCTCCAAGACTGAAATCCAGTTAATTGAGATCTCCCATTGCTACTCTGGCATGCCTCTCTGCCAGGTTTTGCAACCTGTTCCCTGCACATTTCATCTAGTTCTTCTTTCCATTCAGGTGGTCTATAGTTTTTTTCTAATGACAGTCTGCTTTTGCATCTGCTGATCTTCACCTGAATGCTCTTCATCATGTTTTCTCTAAGGCAATGATTCTCAACCTTCCTAATGCTGTGACCCTTTAATACAGTTCCTCATGTTATGGTGATCCCCCAACCATAAAATTATTTTTGCTGCTACTTCATAACTGTAATTTTGCTACTGTTATGAATTGCAATGTAAATATCTGATATGCAGGATGTATTTTCATTGTTACAGACTGAACATAACCCACAGATTGAGAACTGCTGCTCTAAGACATCCAGTTTTGTAAAGACATCACCAAATGAAATATGAATAGAAAAGGAGGCAATCTGATCATGTCACAACCTTGATTGACAACACATCCTTTAGCTTCCTCTCCCTTCTGACTGGAGGGCTGGAGGGCTATATCAGCAAGCACCCTAGCATACCCAGGATGGCTGCTAGCACAGGTTCTTAGATTTGCTTTTCTAAAGGAAAGCAACTCAAAATGGGTTAAAAAATCTTACTTTAATCAATTAAGCATATATCATTTGCTTAGTTCAAGGGGGAAAGTCAACACCCTGAACTTCAGAGGATACAAACAGAATACAAGCAGAAGTGACAAGCAGACAAAGAAACAGATCAGCAGACAGGCTTCCAACCGTCTGACCATTATATCCATATCTAGTTAGTTACCAGAGAGGGAAGCACCAACATCTAGGTTTTCAAAGCCAGGGGGCTCAATGGCTTCCCAGAGTCTCCTCTGGCCAAATCACACAACTCTTTCCAAAGTGATCCTCAAAGCAAAAACTCAGATCAGGGTATATATAACCTCCTGGGTCAGAGAATGTCACAGTCCTCTTGACCCACTGCCCAATCACAAAGTAATAAGGCATGGGCATTCCTGAAGAACAAGCCTCCTGCCACAGGCTCCATGTGACCACATTCAGCCTATTAGCGGGCAGAGTATACTTTCAAATCAGGGAAGGTTCTCAGAGCCACTTAAGCCTATCAAAGGGCCTAGGTACAGGGAAGATCTTCAGAGTCCCATGACAAGGGCAGAGTATCAAACTCCTCCCAATGCCTTCCTTTATAAAGGGCAGAAACTGGACTTGTCCACTCACATCCACTGTTCTGTTTGGTTTCAGCTCCACAGATCAAGATGCCCCCTGGTCCCTCTCCCTACTTTCCTTACTCATTTTGTGTTGTCTCCTTCCAGTAGATTATAAGTCTCTTGAGGGTAGGGACTATTTTTCTTCTTGTCATTTGTATGTTTATAGCCTACAACAGGGCCAGGAACATAGTAACTGTTTACTGTAATGTTTACTGGATATTATTTTATTGGATTGGATGAGAATGAGGGACAAGTGATGAAATCTCTCTTGATAGAGCCCTCCCTGCAAAAAAAATGAAGTTGTATTTATTTCGCATATACCTAAATATTGAGATTTATCTTCTCCCTTTAGAATGAAAACTCTTAGAGGGAGAGGACTATTTCATTTTGGTCTTTACATTCCCTGGGAGTTACCTTGGTCAGCTGCCTCCAAATCAGGAGGCTTCCAAATGGTTGAAAGAACCCTGTACTGTAGAGAAGAATATGAGCAAGAATGCCATGGGATAAGGAGGTGTATAAGGGTTGTGATAAGCACCTTTGGAGGCATTAGTCACATTGAGATCATGGATCGATAAGGAAATGTGGAAGGGGTAGAAGAAGTACTGACTTAGCTAGAGGCTCTGAGTTCACTTACTACTTAGTTGACCTGAATCTCTCTGGTCCTTAGTTATCTCACCAATAAAATGAGGGCAGGTATGCGGAATGGAGAGGATTAGACTCTTCTACAGCTATAGATCTATGATCCAATTGGAGCAGTGATCCTTAAAGAGTGGTCTGTAATCCTTGAGGGTCCTGCAGATCTTTCAGTGGTTTGCAAGCTCAAAACTATTTTCACAACACTACTACAGCGCTATTTGCCTATTTTAAAAAATCCTATATTTTTTATCTACATATCTGTGGGGGGCCAGATTTTCTTCATATCCTTCAAACAAAGCAACATATCACAACAGATTGAATGCAGAAGCAGATATGAGAATCCAGCTGTCTTCTATCAAGTCAAACATTAAAGAGATTTGCAAAAATATGTAAAACAAGGCCACTCTTCACACTAATTTCTTTTGGAAACAATAGTTTTTCTCATAAAAATGTTCTTTATGTTATCATGTAACAGGTTTATTATTTTTAAATGAGTAAATAAATATTATAAAAATTATATCAGTTTTAAATTCAAATATGATTAATATCAATAGTCATAACCCACACAAAAAAGACCCTTGAGGTCCTGAATAATTTTTAAGAGTGTAAAAGGGTCCTGATGCAAAAAAACAGTGAGAGTTGCTACCCCAGAATATGGAAGTACATCACTGTTTCTATGGAACTGTGGTCTCCTGTCTCCTAGGCCCTTCTCTGAAAGAGCATCATTTTGCTTCAAGATGTGTTTTCTTAGACCCAATCAGAGTTAGATGGGGTTCTGGTCCCTATTCACAGCTCACTGCAAAGATTGGGCCTACTACATCCAAAAGATAAAAATTAATTTGGACAAGCACAAAACCCTCATAACTCACAAGTGGCATTACTTGATTCTGTGAGAGAGAATCAAAAGAAAAATCCACAAAAACCCGGCTCTCCAGGACAATGCAATTTGTCAGCGATTTTCCACATAGAGAATAATGAAAATAATAATACTCCTATTTCTGTAGTATGGTTGAGGTGCTTAAGGCACCTTCCCCATAACAGTCTTGTGAACTAGGGAGAGTAGGCATTTTTCCTTCCTCAAACTGGGGTTGGGTGGGAGCAGATAGCTGCTGTGGTCCACTTTGAACTTCTATGGTTCTGTACTGATCACCCACACTTTAGTGGTGTTGAAACTGAGGCTCAGGTCATTCTTTTAAAGGACATGCTCTATATGTGGCAAAAGAAAGCATAATGGATTTTGTTCAGGGATAGATGGAAGCATCTGGGTCACTTTCTGGCCAGAATAAGTGAGTACTGCACAATGGGACCTAGCATTTTTATACTAAACCAATATTAAGAGAATCATAGAATTTTAGAATTGGAATGAAATTATATAAACATCTATTCCAATCTGAAGAAGGGAAAAGGAAAGATCTACCCATCTGAATATGCGAAATTTCAGAGAGCAGCAAGGAAAGATAAGGTTTTCTTAAATAAGTAATGCAAAGAAATGGAAGAATACAACAGAATGGGAAAGACAAGAAATCGCTTCAAGAAAATTAGAGATGTCAAGGGAATGTTTCATACACAAATATTTGTGATAAAAGATGAAAATGGTAGAGACTTAATAGAAGGAGAAGAGATTAAGAAGAGGGGCAAGATATACAGAAAAATTATACAAGATTTTTTTTTTTGCTTTTTGGAGGGGGAAAGGTAGGTCAATTAGGGTTAAGTGACTTGCCCAAGGTCACATGTATTAAGTGTGTGAAGCCAGATTTAAAGTCAGGTCCTCCTGACTTCAGGGTTGGTGCTCTATTAACTGTTCCACCTAGCCACCCCAATCATACAAGATCTTAACATCACCAATAATCATGATGGTGTGATTAGTGATCTAGAGCCAGACATCTCAGAGAATGAAGTCAAGTAGTCCCTAGGGAGCATTGCTAACAATTATGAGGCTAATGGAGGTCACGGAATTCCAGTTGTATTATTTAAAACCCTAAAAGATGATGCTGTTATAGTGGTGCATTCAATATGCCAGGAAATTTGGAAAACTCAATAGTGGCCAATGCATTGGAAAAAAAAATCAGTTTATGTTCCAATCCTAAAGAAGGGCAATGACAAAGAATGTTCAAATTACTAAACAACTGTACTCACTTTGCACACTGGTAAGCTTATGCTTAAGATTCTGCAAGCTAGACTTCAGCAATATGTGAATCGAGAATGCCCAGAATAGACTGGTTTTTGAAGAGGCATAGGAACTAAAGACCAAATTGCCAATTTTTGTTGGATTATAGAGAAAGTTAGGGAGTTACAAAAAAATCTACTTCTGCTCCATTAACTACACTAAAGTCTTTGTGTGGATCACAACTCCTCAAAGAGATGGGAGTACCAGATCATCTTACCTGTCACCTGAGGAACCTGTATGTGGTTCAAGAAGCAACAATTTGAATCGAGCACAACTGCTCTTGGTGTAAGATTGGAAAAGGGGTATGATAAAGTTGTTTATTTTATGTCACCTTATTTATTTAACTTAAATGCAAAGTACATCATGTGAATGCCAGGCTGGATGAATAAAAAGACATAATTAAAGTTGTCAAAAGAAATATCACTAATCTCAGACATGCAGATGATACCACCGTGCTGGTAGAAAGTGAGGGATAATTCAGAAGCCTTTGATTAGAGTGAAAGAAAACAGGGTGAAAGCTGACTTGCTGCTTAACATAAAAAATAGGATCATGTCAATTGTTTCCATCATTTCCTGCAAAATAGAGGGATAAAAATGGAAACAACATCAGATTTTATATTCTTGGACTCAAAGATCATTGCAGATGGTTACTGCTGCTATGAAATTAAAAGACACTTGCTCTTAAGAAAGAAAGCTATGGCAAATCTGGACAGCAACTAAAAAGCACAGACATCACCTTGCTGACAAAGGTCCAAATAGTCAACTATATGGTTTTTCCAGTAGCAATGGATGACTGTGAGAGTTGCACTATAAGGAAGACTGGACTCTGCACAATAAACTCGTTCAAATTGTGGTGTTGGAGAAGACTTTTGAGAGTACCTTGGACAGCAAGGACGTCAATTCAGTCAATACTTAAAGAAAAGGTCAGATACTGAAGTTGAAATTTCAGTACTTCAGCCACATAATGAAAACCTGGGACTCATTGGAAAAGACCCTGATATCAGGAAAGAATGAAGGAAAAAGGAAAGGAATAAAGATAAGAAGGATAGATAATATGATGGAAGCAACAAATATGAGTTTGGACAGACTTTGGGAAATGGTGGAGGGTAGAAGGGCCTGGAATGCTTTGGTCCATGGTGTCAGAAAGAGTTAGACACAATTGAATGAGTGAACAATAGTTCAATCTAAAAAAAATTCCTTTTCTTGAGAAAGTATGAAACACTCAACAACTACACATAGGAACTTCATCTATATGTCTATGTCTTCCTTCTTCCCATTGTCTCTTTGCTAAGACTAGATTATAATATACACTCCCAGCGTTGCCTACTGTTCATCATCTACCTATATTGGATGTAATGATAATATCCAGGAAAAAAGGAGAATCATTCTGCACTATTTGGGAAACTTAAGATGAGCAAAAGAAACAGTGGAATACAATGGAATGGCTTTGGAGTCAAAAGATATGTGTTGAAGTCCCACCTCCATCACTTACTATTTATATGACTTTGGGTGAATCACTTAACCTCTCTGGGCCTCAATTTCCTTATTTGAAAAATGAGAAGGCATGCCTAGATGGCCTCTAAGATCCTTTCCAGCTCTAAATTTATGATTCTATTAGCCATTAACCTTTGCAAGTTGGGAAAAAGGAGCTAATCATTCATATAATGAAGATAATATCTAATATTTGTATATTTGTAATACTGATAATAATATAAATATGTGGCATATTAAGGTTAACAAAGTTCTTTACAAGGACATTATGATGATCTTATTTGGGCCTCACTATAACCTACAATTATTATTTCCCCCATTTTGCAGATGAGGAAGCTAAACCTCACAGGGGAAAGATGACTGGCATAGGGTCCTACAACCACTGCATGTTGATGTTGGAAGATGCAATCAATGCCCTATTGACTCTAGATCTAGTCTCCTTGCATTCTGCCTCTCTGATTATCTAGGGACACATAGTTGGCAGAGAAAAAAGGAAGCATTTCCTAATGACTTTAGAACCAGAAAATACTTCATTTTGACACTGAAGCTTACTTTCTCTGAAACTAATCTCAGAATTTTTATGCAATTTCTATTGATGATGTTCCTTTAATCCACCTTTGATTTCTTGAATCTAGGGGTTTGAAGGGCACATAACAATAACAAATCCTGTGCCAATTTGCATTTCTATGACACCTTTTCCCCCAAAGAATTGAAAGCACAACTCAGTTCTCTCTCTCCCTCTTTCTCTCCCTTCTCTCCTTCTCTCTCTCTTCCCTCATTTCTCTCTTTATCTCTCTGTTCCCTCCTTCTCTCTCCTTCTCCTCATTCTCCCTCTGTCTGTCTGTCTCTCTGTCTCTCTCTCTGTCTCTGTCTCTCTCTCCTCTCTCTCCCTCTCTGTCTCTTTCTCTGTCTCTCTCTCTGTCTCTCTCTCCCTGTCTCTGTCTCTGTCTCTCCTCTCTCTCCCTCTCTGTCTCTCTCTCTGTCTCTCTCTCCCCCTCTCTTTCTCTCACTGATACTGTGAATCAGGAGAAGCATGTATCCTTTCCCATGCAGAGAGATGGGAATGGGCTTTGTAAAACACTATTAGAACATAAACAAGTCAAGACACCAGGGCTTCTGGCTTCCAATCTAGTATCTTTAACTAGAGGTTAGAGTATTCTACAGAAGGAGAAGGAAAACAGACACCAAGAGGAAGGCATTATGGGGTAGAGGAAAGGACACTGATCTTAGGAGGGAGCTGGGTTCCAGTCATGCCTGTGGCACTTTAAAAGTGGTGTGGAAATAGTCAAGTTGCTTTATTTTTTAATCTTTAGTTTTTTCATCTGTAAAATGTTGATAACAAGAGCTGTAGGACTTTTCTCACTGGGTTGCTCAGAGGAGCGATTGATATACATATGTACAGTGCCTCATTAGAGAGGTAGCTTGATATAGTGGACAGAAAGCTGACCTCTCTATCAGGAAGACCTGTGTTCAAGTCTTACCACTGTGACCCCATATTGGTTGTGTGGCCCCAGATCAAGCAGATACTGATCAGCCTTGGTAGAGAAGTTTCCTACATCAATGAAATCAAGGTTTTGTCCACAAAAAGGTGCTTTATAAATCTGAAAGCATAATTTAAATTTCAGGTGCTATTTCTCTCATTGAATATAATCAGTGCCATCAGCTGGGAATTCTGAGGCAAATTCATCTGGGCGTGACAAGGAGATATATCCTGATGTGGGCCAACATGGTCACTGCCCCTGCGTGTCACATGTGAAATGGGCCCAGGCAGCATGGGTTGATTGTAGTTGGGCAGTGTGGAGTTCATAGGATCCTAAAATTGCAGCTAGAAAGAACCTCAGACACATCGGGACCAATGCCTGCATTTTATGGATAAGAAAACTGAGGTTCAGGAAAGGAAATGACTTGCCCAAGGTCACAACTATAAGTAAGCATCAAAAGCCGAATTGGAACTCTTGACCTTAGAAATAGTGCTCTTTCTCCTGTGCCGCTGTGGGAGAAAGTAACTTGGGCAGAGAGGCATTGTGTTGATTGGATCTACGTTAGGAGGTGTGTAACTGGGAGCCTTTTTGCTCCACGGGGGCTTGATATGGAGGGAGGACCCATACCTACCCAATTACTAGCTATTGGCAGTTAAGCGTTAGAGTGGAGACATTCTGTTTTACTGGTTTTCTCACTATATGAATCTGGGCAAGTTGATTAAAAGCCCTGGGTCTCAGTTTCCTCATCTGTAAAAAGGCATATTAACGATACCTAAGAGTAGCTAGGTGTCACAGTGGATAAAATGCTTGGCCTGGAGTGAGGAAGACTCTTCTTCTTGAGTTCAAATCTGGCCTCAGATACTTATTAGCTGTGTGACCCTGGGCAAGTCACTTTATCCAAGCTTGTTAAATTAACCTTAACCTCAGTTTCCCCATCTGTAAAATGAGCTGGAGAAGGAAATGGCAAACCACTCTAGTATCTTTGCCAAGAAAATCCCAAAGGGGGTCACAAAGAGTCAAATATGACTGATACGACTGAACAACACTAATATCTATCTCACAGGATAGTGTTGAGAATCAAATGAAATAGTACCAGTGAGATACTTTGCAAACCTTAAGGCTATAATGTTATCTCTCTCCCATCAAACATGTCCCTCTTGCAGGGGAGAAGGGAGGATAAAACTAAACATTCATTCATTTTAGCACCCTGAGACAAAGCCTCAGTGGCCCCTTGCTAGTTCCGGCTCCAACAACAACAATAATGATACTGTCATGTTTACATACTGTTTGAAGGTTTGCAAACCACTTCCCACTGCTGCTGGGGGTTACCTCAAATGTTTCCCTTCAAGAATTGTCACTGATAATGCAATGTAGAGTAACATTATTAAGCCATCCCGCCCCTGCTTCTTTTGCCAAGTGTTTTATGGACTCTTATGGCTCAGCTGCTTTTCTGGAAACATGCCTTCCTAACATTAAACCTGCTGCACTGTTCCTGGTGTTTCTGCAGCCAGACTCATTGGTTGGCTGATCTGGAATATTTACCTAAAAGTCTTCTCTTGGATAAACACTTTATAGATGAGACAGTAGCAACTCTACCTAAGAAATCTGGCCCAATTTGATCCCTTCTCTGAAAGTTGCTGACCAAAGAACTATACAAGTCAATTCAATCTGTTAAGCACCTGTTTAATTTGTATTTAAGGAAGGACAGTAATAACTGTAGAGCACCCACAGAAGAGCAAACCAGGATGGTGGAGTGCCTTGAGATCATGCCCTGTGAAGAATGGTTAAAGGACCTTGAGATATCTAGCTTGAAGAAGAGAAGATAGAATGGACATGAGGGAGAGAACAGAGATTAGACTTGTTTGGTTCCCCTCAGGATAGAATTAGGAGCAATGATTGGGAATTACAAAGAAGCAATTTTAGGTTTTGTGTTGGAAAAACAGTTTTTTAAAAAAATTTATTTTATTGACTTGTTTGTTTACTTTTAGATTACAAGATTCAGTTCCAGAGTCACTTGAGTTTCAGATTTTTCTCCCTTTCCTCCCCCTTTCCCTCCCCCCCCCCACCTTGGTGGCATACAATCATGTATAGGATCTGCAAACTCTTTCACATTGTAC
>CM053594.1:34417814-34455428 GCA_028646575.1 Pseudocheirus occidentalis
GTATCTGTGATTGTGTACAAATTTTTCCTGGTTCTGTTCTTCTCACTCAGCATCAATTCTTATAAGCCTCTCCAGGTAATTATGAAGTCAATCTCCTTCCCATTTCTTATAGCACAATAATATTCCATCACATTCATATGCCATAACTTGTTCAGCCATTTCCCAATTGATGGGCATCCCTTAAATGGAAAAACAGTTCTTAACAATGAGAGCTGTCCCAAAGCTGCCATGGAAGGTAGTGAATTCTCTGTTACTGGAGGTCTTCAATATAGATTGAACACCCTCTTTTGGGTAGGCATACCAAAGATTCCCCATCAGCACTAATTTTAGCGAGGTGGCCTCTGAGTTCCCTTTTGTATTAGAGAATTCTTGCTTCTGAGATGTGACTGGTTCAGGGTCACATGGTCTGTATAGAGGGTGAATTTGGATCCAGGTCTTCAAAACCCAGCTCTCTCTTCCACCCTGGCAGACCCAAAGTGATTTAAAACAAGGCAGGAAAGGGACAGTTAGGTGGCACAGTAAATAGAGTACCAGGCCTGGAGTAAGGAGGACCTGAGTTCAAATCCAACCTCAGACACTTGACATTTACTAGCTGAGTGACCTTGGGCAAGTCACTTAACCCCAATTGCCCTGCCTTCCCCCCTCCAAAAAAAGAAAAAAAGACAAAGAAAACCTCTAACAAACCATGGTAGGAGAGATAGTGGACTCCACAGGAGTTGGAGAGTGGGATTCCAGCCTTGGGTCTATTGCAGTGTTCTTCCCTGTAGAACTGAAAGGTGTTAGAGATGGAATAAGATACCAAGGACAGAGCAATGTATTTGGTTGGAATCAGGAGAAATTAGTTCAAATCCTGGCTCACCCAGTCCCTCATATGGCATTTATTAAGCACCTACCATGTACCAGGCTCTGTGCTAAGTGCTGGGCATACTAAGAAAGGCAAAAGTAGTCCCTGCTTCTGAGGAGCTCACAGTCTAAAGGGGGAGACAACCTGGAAACAGCTCTGGGCCAGCTAGATGGAGACTGGATAAATTGGAGAGAATCTCAGAGGGAGGCAGAGAGGGGAATTAGGAAAGGCTTCCTGTGGGTGATGGGATTTTAGCTGGGATGAAGGAAGCCACAGTAGCCAGGAGGCAGAGATGAGGAAGGAGAGAATTCAGGGAGTTCAAAGATGGCGTGTCTTGTCCAAAGCACAGCCAGGAGGCCGGTGTCAAAGGATCATTGAGTACATGGAAGAGGGTAAAGAATACTTATCCTGGAAAGGCAGGAAGGCACCAGATTGTGAAAGGCTTTACAAGCTCAATAAAGGATTTTCTATTTGATCCTGGAGGAGATAGCATGCCACTGGAGTTAGTGAGCAGGGTGGGAGGAATGACATGGTCAGAACTGGTCTTAAGGAAGGTCACTTTGGGAGCTGAGTAGAGGATAAACTTAATGGGGAGAGATGTGTAGCAGAAACCAGTGGGTTATTGCAATATTCCAAGTGTGAGGGGATAAAGTCTCACATCGGGATGGTGGCAGTGTCATAAGAGAAAGGTATGTGCACATATATATGTGTACACACACATATAGACACAATACACATGTGCACATACACATGTCTACATATGTACAGATACAATAAACATACACATACATAAATATGTATATCTACATGCATGTACATATATACACATGCACACACATATAATGTTGCAAAAATAGGACAGACAGAACTGGTAACTAATTGGTTATAAGGGATAAGAGAAAGTGAGAACTCAGGATAACACCTATGTTGAGGCTTGGGTGAATGTCAGGATGGTGGTTCTCTTCACAGTAATAAGGAGATTTGGAAGAGGAGAAAGGGTTTCAGGGAAAAAATAATGAGTTCCATTTTGGATATGATAAATTTAAACTGTCTACAGGACATGCAGCTCAAAATGTCCAACAGGCATTTAGAGGTCAGGAAAGAGGTTAGGCAGCTGGGTAAATTGATCTGAGAGTCATTACATAGTGATGATGGCTGAGAACTGATGAGGTTACCAAATGTGTTACTGTAGAGTGGGGAGAGAAGGGGGCTAGGGACAGAACCATGGGGTTACTCTCAGTTTGGGAGAATGACCCTGGATGGGGATGTCACAAAGGAGAACTGGGAGAGAGGAATGTTATAAGACCCCAAAGTGAAGAGAGTCCCTACAGAGAAGAGGGTTATCGACAGTGTCAACAGCTGTAGAGAAGTCAAGAAGGATAAGGATTGAGAAAAGGCCATTGGACTTGGTGATCAAGAAATCGTTGGTCACTTTGGAGAGGGCAATTTCAGTAGAAAGATCATGTTGGTAGCCAGACTCTAGAGAGTTAAGAACAGGATGAGAGACAAGGGGCAGATTGTTGATGACTTTCTCAAGGAGTTTAGTCATGGAAGGGAGAAGAGACATTGAACCGATGATAATAATAGGTATCATTCATGCGTCACTCACTATGTGCTGTGTTGAGCACTTTCTAATTATGATCTCACTTGATCCTCACAACGACCCTGGGAAGTAGAGACTATTATCCATTTTTCAGGTTAGGTAACTGAGGCAAACAGAGGTTAAGTGACCTGCTCAGGGTCACACAGCCTGAGATCACAGCTGAACATAGCTCTCGGGTACCACCCAGCTTCCTCTAGTACAGAAGGATAAGAAATGGGTATGTATACAGTCATCAGGAGAGTGGCTAGTAGACAGGGAGAGACTGGAGACTAGAGCTGTGAGGATTGAATATGTGTGAAACACTTAGCTCAGGGCCCAACTCGTAGTAGGTGCTTAGCAAACATGTGTTTTTCTCTCTCTCCCCTTTTCTCCAGCTTCATTTCTTGTTGTGTCTGGTTCATTCATTCTAATTTTAGAAGGCTACAATCCACCTTCCACATGCCGGTCAATTGGATATTCTTAAAGAATGAGCTGGGCCATTGCATTTTCCTACTCAAAAAGCTCCCTATTGCCTCTAGAATAAACATAGAAAGGGGAAGAGACTAGAGGCAGGGGGGAAAATTAGGAGGACAGTGACAATGTCAAGGAAGAAGATAATAAAGGCCTGAACTAGGGATAGTGTGGGAGAAGGGAATAATAGTAAATCAGTAGAACTAGGGATGGTGTGGGAGAAGGGAAATCAGTACGTGTATCAATGAGGAAGAGCAAGGAAGATAGGGAAGGGGTATTGAGACAAGAGAACCAGAGACAAGATTTACAGCTATAATTTAGCTAAGAACCAACCCTGCAGGACCAATATAGCTGTAACATACTAGTACTGTCCTAAGCACTTGGAAGAGATGTCAGCAAGGTTACTGTGTCCAGGACCTTGCCTCCACCATCCCTTTCCACTCACAGGACCACCCTCAGCTCACGCTGCTCTCACGTCTTGCCAAGGCTATCTCTAATTAGTCTCCTGGGTATCTGTCTCTCCCCACTGTAATCCCTCCTGTGCCAAATGCCAATGTCAGTCCCCTACTCAAACCTCTCCACTGACCCCTCCTTTGATAAAACACAAAATTCTCCACATGGCATCCCTACAACATGACTCCCATTTACTTTTCCCATCAGGTCCCTGAACTCCTCCTTTGCACATTCAATGGACCAGTTTCACTGGCCTATTAGCGGTACTCTGACTGTGACAGGCTCTTGCCTCTGGGTTTTGCTTGGGCTGTTGGTGATGTCTGAAATCTGTTTTCTTCTAAGCTCCACCTTTTTTTGAACCCCAAGCTTTTTCCCAGGCATTGCTCAGATGTGGCCTTTTATGCAAAGCTTTTTGTGTCCCCCCCAAGTTGTGAGCATTCCTTCCCTCTTGACATTGCCTAGTAGACAATTAGTGACTGTTTACCTGTGAATATGTCTTACCCCTGGTTAGAAGGCAAGCTTCCTGAGGTCAGGGTTGTCTCATTTTAGTTTTTTGTACCCTTAGCTTAGCAAAGTGCCCGGCACACAGCAAGTTTCCCATAAAGACTGAATCAAACCAGACTAAATTGCTCTCTCTTATTGATCTCCTGCCCTTGATGAAGAGAAAACAACCCTCCCCTGTGGTGACTTAGCCAGAGCCTGGATTTTCCAGACTGCTTTGAGCTCGGGGATTCGGATCTAAACACACAGCACTGTTAGATAGTAATCCTTACTTTGCCGGTGAATGTCCCCCCATTTATAATGTATATTTCAAACACAGCCTTCCAGGGCTGGCAGGCTTATGAGATATTTGTCTATTTAGAATAATGTGCTAAATGTGTTTCTCTACCATGAGCATAAGCATATTATTCAGGCAGGTCAGTTGTATTAATTAAAGCTGCATAGATTGATGCTGTCAGCGGGTAGGGGAGCGAAAGAAGACAGCATTTCAAATCTCGTATGGTATTCTGCATGGCAAATACAACCTGGGACACAAAGAAGTCTTTGCTGAAGGTCTGGGGATGTTTAGCTTGGAAAAGAGAAGATTGGTGGGAGAACGGGAAGAGAAGATGAGCTAACTATTTGTAAGTAGTTGAAGGATTGTAGTGAGAGAGAGATTTCACATGTTCTAGTGGTCCCAGGGGACCTAATTTGGAGCAACTGAGGCAGGGTGGGAAGGAGGGAAGGAAGATTTGGAAAAGCTCAATATAAGTATCAGGACCCAGAATCAATAATCATTTATTAAGCGCCTATAATGTACTTAGGGGGTGCCAGAGTGCACACAGTGCCAGGTCTGGAATCAGAAAGACCTGAGTGCAAATCCAAGCTCAAACATTTACTAGCTATGTGACCCTGGGCAAGCCACTTAACCCAGTTCGCCTCAGTTTCCTCATCTGTAAAATAAGCTGGGAAAGGAAATGGAAAACCATTTCAGCATCTGTGCTAAGAAAACCCCAAATGGGGTCATGAAGAGTTGACTGAAAAAGATATGCCTGAAAAAAATGACTCAACCACAACAGCAACATACCTGGTACTGTGTTAGGCACTGAGGGCGACAAAAATGAAACAGTCCCTGTCTTCATAGCTTTTATGCTCTATCTAGGCAGTGAGGGGGATAGAGTGATGGGCCTGGAGTCACAAAGGCTTGAGTTAAAATCTGGTCCCAAATACTTACTAGCTTTGTGATCTTGGAAAAGTCATTTCTGCTCTGTCTGTCTCAGTTTCTTCAACCATAAAATGGAGATAATAATGGTATTTACCTCCTGGGAGGTTCAAATGAGATACTATTTGTACAGTCTTATTAAATGTTTGTTCTCTTCCCTAAGGAAAAACAATAACAGCAAGCAATGAGTAGAGCCCTCCTAAAGGAGAACAGACTACCTTAAGATATAGTGTGTTCCCCTTCCTGGGAAGGCTCTAAGCAGAAGCTGGGTGATCACTTGTATTTTGTAGGCAGGAGCTGTCCCTATGGTTAGGCAATCTGTGCTTCGCTCCAGGGCACCGATATCTAAGTGTGTATACATGTGAGTACTTCCTTCCTTACCCAGCTGTCCTCTGACCCACTGGTCCCAGTCTAGATGGTGCGACCCCAAGGAGCCCATCTGAATTCCAGGGATTGCTTTCTCCCCTTTATCTGTTCCAGCCTGACACTCTCAAGACAAGAGACACTGGGTGATAATGGCCCTCCTCTCCTTCTTCTGATGTGACTGTTTATAACCAAGATGCACTGATCTTACTCCCTATCTCAATTAAATTTGCTCTGGATTTCAGAGTTCCCAGTTATGGCTCTGTCTGGATGGCAGTAAGATATAGGAAAAACTAGATCGCTTCTGAGGTTCCTTCTGATTCTCAGACTTTTATTTGCAGAGAAACTCAACCCCACCCACCTCAAGGCTGAATCTAGCCTCTCCTAAACAGAAGGATAAAGCCTTCAGCATCCCAATTCGACCTGTCATTGATGGCCAAAGGATCACAGGCAGGAGGTAGAAAGGGCCATAGAGGCCATCTAGCAGATAAGACCTTTAGAAGGGGAAAAACTTCTTCAAGGTCACACAGGTCATAAGCATGAGACATAGATTTCTAGTTCACATCTTCAGACACTAAACCCCAGACTCTTCCCTTTCTAACATCTGTTTCTCATTCTCTTTGGGATTTTGGAGTTTTATTAGTCACCCATACATCAACCAACCAGTCAAATTTATACTTACTTAGTAAGCAGAGTGTGCTAAGCAGTAGGAATAGAATGACAAAAATGAAACTACCTCTGCTCTCAAGGAGATTACATTCTAATGGAAGAACCAACATATAGACATATAAAGCAAACATGGAATAAATGTGAAGTGATTATGAGGTAGTTTGGGGGGATATACTATCAGATGGACAGGAAAAGCTGGAACTGAGGTTTTGAAGGAAACCAGAAATGTAGAAGGAAAGGAAAATGTGTGTGTCCCTTTCATGGTGGAGTAAAAATGGGAAGATGAAAGTTGAAGAGAGCTTATTTTCTTAGAGAGAGTGTGTGTGTGTGGGGGGGCATACTATACAAGCTGTCCAGACACTGGGCTGGGCATGGGTGGGGATGCAGTGAGTTCTCCTCCTTGGTCAGCGTCAGGAATAGCACAGGACTCCCTGCTTAGCATGCAACCCACAGAAGCAGCTCCAGGTTTTTGTCTTGATGAGTCTTTGGTACTTCTTGGCCCCATTAGCAGCAAACATCTATTACTGCCAGGAGAGTTCCAGAGGTGGCGGTGATGAATGGTCTGGGCTCTCCTTTTGTTGTGTTCACATACTCTGGGGCTGGAAGAAAAGAGACTTATAGGGGACAGGAGAGCTGGCTTCAAGTATCTGAAGACCAGTCTTGTACAATAGGGATCCATTTGGTCTGCTTGGCCCCATAGAGCAGAACTAAGAGAGACAGAGAGAGAGAGACAGAGAGACAGAGAGAGAGACAGAGAGAGACAGAGAGAGACAGAGAGAGAAAGAGAGACAGAGACAGAGACAGAGACAGACAGAGACAGACAGAGACAGAGACAGAGACAGAGACAGAGAGACAGACAGAGAGACAGACAGAGAGAGAAGGAGAGACAGAGAGACAGAGAGAGACAGAGACAGAGACAGAGAGACAGAGACAGAGGTAGACTTAATACTCCATCTCCAGGTTTTTGCATTAGTTGTGTCTCATGTCTGGAATATTCTTCTTCATCATCTCTATATCTTGTTTTTCCTTCAAGACCTTTGTCTTCAAAGAGACATTTTCCAGGTTCCTACTTCTAGTCCCTTCTTTGCTGTTTAGTCATGGCTGACTGTGACCCTGTTTGGGATTTTCTTGTCAATGATACTGGAGTGGTTTGCCGTTTCCTTCTCCAGCTCATTTTACAGATAAGGAAATTGAGACAAACAGAGTAAAGTGACTTGCTTAAGAGTCACACAGCTTCCTACTTCTAAGAGTGTCTGAGTAAGGTGCTAAATTTGATCTCATGCCTCCAGGTGAGGCATTCTATCCACTTGACATCTGCCTGCTCAACCCAGTGCCTTACCCTCTGAAATTACATCCCATTTACACTGTATATATCTTGGATGTACATAATTGTTTCCTTTCCATCCCTTCTCTTATGTCATCTGTAAAATGGGGATAATAATAGCTCCTTGCTCCCAGAGTTGTGAGAATCAAATGGGAACATACATACACACACACATATATATACATATATGTACATATATATACATATGTGTATGTATTTATTTCTAGTTTTTTTTTCACAGAGTTAGAGGGGCTCCTTGAAGACATGCTTTGTTTTCCCTTTTGTCTTTCTATCTCTGTCTGTCACATATTAGATATCTAATAAAGGCTTGTTGAATTAAAAGAGGAGAGGGACTGTCTTTGGCCACAGGAGCAATTATTTAGGAACATGCACAGACAACTCTGGACTTTTGGCAATTTCACTCATAATTCAGAACCATAGACCTGGATTTCGGTGGAGCAGGCTCAGCATTGGGTGCCTCACTAATCACTCTCTGTGGCTCATGTCCCTAACCAGGGCTTCCCCTAAGGGCATCAGAATATTGTTCTTGTTAAGTTCTCTACAGAAATGATGTATTAGAAGAAAGGAGATAAAGGTGACAAAAGATAGGGAGAGTCAATGTTTGGGGGACCCTGAAAAGACAGGCACACTAATACTACTATCCTGTTTATGAAGCTATGAGTTGATCTAGACATTTGGAAAAGCAATTTGAAGCTATACTAAGAAAATAGCTAAAATGCCCATATCCTTTGACCCAGAGACTCTGCTATGAGGCATATATCTCAAGGAGATTAAAGCCCTACAAAAGGTCCCAAATATAATGAAAATATTTACAGCAGCCCTTTTAGTGACAATAAGGCATTGCACGCAAAGAAGATGACCATTAATGCGCAAATGGCCACAAGTTGTAGTATATGTATATACTGCAACATTCCTGCAACATAAGAAATGATAAATGTGAAGAATTTGGAGAAGCATGGGAAGATATTTCAGCTGATACAGAGTGATATAAGCAAAAACAAGAACAATGGCATAGTGAAATGCAATATTATTTCATTATAATTATCAAGTATGGCCTGGGAGAAGAATTGAGAAAATGTACTTCTCTCCCTTCCTCATCTTCCTATAGAAATGCAGAATTATGAGCATGGAATATTGAATATATTGACTGATAACATGGGTGTATTAATTTGATTTGATGAACTGTTTTTCATCTTTAAAAAGAATAATAACAAAGAATGACTTCGGGAAGAGCAAGAGAGATAGTAAGTATAGAAATAAGGGAGATATAAAATCAAAGGACATAAATACACATTTCTAAAAGAAGAAGAGATAAAAAGACCCTCTACTCCTATGAAAGCAGTCAGCTAACCATATGTTGAATATGGGACAGGATTTATTTAACCTGACAAAAACATGAAACAGAAAGAACTCATTCATGAGCCTATGCACCAATAACAACAAATTCTCTGTCCATTTCTATAAGGCCCCACCTTCTCCAGACCTCCAGACTAGTTCTCTTTACTTATCTAAAATTTAGAGGGTACAATCAACAGAGGAAAAAACTCGTGGTCACTAGAGACTGAACTCTTTTCTCCTGTGTCAGCCCCATCTTGCTTAAGGAACCTGAAAAATTCTCCAGAATTATGGGACTACCCTAAGATAGAGACTCCCTTTCAAGGGGAAAACCACTGGATTTGCTAGGGGGATGACTTTTCTCCCCAGGCCTGCACTGTCTACATAGCTCACAGTACTAGTGAAGGGCAAGGGCCTGGACTATTCTCCACATTCAGGTTCTGCCCCATCCTGCTCCTCACCTTTGGTCCTAGGACTCTTCCACTTGGTCCAAAAACTTGTCATTGACCAGAAATTTCCACTCCTCTCACTAGGAGACTAGGTCTAGGAACTCACAATTATAGAATGAGGTCTAGTCCAGGTTTTAGGGACCCAAGGACTTTTCTTCTGTGTCTAGGGGGCTTGGTTCCTGATTTCTCCTGCTTGTCTGAGAATCCCTTATTGCTCTGTCTTCTGCCATCTCTGGAGGCACATGATTCCCTCTGCTTGTGCAGCTGAGTGTTTTTGCCTTTGCTAGAATCATATAGTGTCCTGGAGGTTTCTTGCCTATGTGCAGGATCTAACTCCATGTAGCTGAGTCTAACTTTGTATGTTGCCCTTCTTCTCTCTGCCTCTGCCCAGAAGGCTTATAGCTTTTCTTTTTAAAGTCCAAGAATGTCACCCAGGTGCTTCAAAATGGCTATGTTTAATCATGCTTAATGTGACATCTGTGGGCCAATGCTACCTCTGGCACTTATCTGAGCTTGGGCTGTATCCCCAAGGAGTCTGGAGTTAACACTGAGGTATTGGGTGGGGGGGGGTCTTTCTAATTCCATAGCACAAGAGCCCACTAGTGTGCTTCCCATCCTGTTTATCAGTTGATATCAATTAGTGAGACAGATTTAATTAGCTTTTAGAATGGGAGTTTACTTAGGGATATAATTAGTCAGTCAGCAAATAAAAATTAAATATTTAGTGGGTGCCAAGCAGCCCATGCTCTCAAGGAGTTCATGGTTTAATAGGTTAATGTTTAACCTATAAACAACTATGCACAAACTAGCTATATACAGAAATAAATGGAAAATAATCAACAGAGGCTGAGAATTAAGGGGACTTGGGAAATGCTTCTTGGAGAAGGTGAGATTATAGCTGGAGAAAGGAAGCTGGGGGAGTCAGGAGGCAGAAATGAGGGGAGAGAACATTCTAGGCATGGAAGACAGTCAATGAAAATACCAAGAATTGGGAGTTGGAATTTATCATTCAAGGAACAGCAAGAAGTCTGATGTCATTGGATCCCAGAGTGCTTGAGGTGTGGGTATGGAGGCGGTAAGGTACAAGAAGACTGGGAAGGTGGAGTTGAGGCAGATTCTGGCTTTAAATGCCAAACAGAGGATTTGGTGTTCTATTCTGGAGAGCATATGGAGCTCCTAGTGTTTACTGAGTAGTTGGTGACATGGTTGAGCCTGCAATTTAAAAAGATCCCTTTGGTGGCTGAATGGAGGATGGATTGCAGCAGGGAGACGCTTGAGGCAGGCAGACCCACCAACAGGCTATGGCATTAGTCCAGGCATGAGGTGATGAAGGTCTGTACCAAGATGGTGGCAGTGTCAGAGGAGAGAACAGAAGAGGGTTAGAAATGTATCTTACCTGATAAATGCATCAGGGATACATGGAGTGGGAGGAATGAGGCCCTACCTTTATAAGTAAGATAAGGGGTTCTCACTAAATGACCTCTGAGGTTCCTTTGGGCTCTGCATTTGTGATTCCATAATAATTTGAGGATGGAGAAAAAAGACCACACTAGCAATGGGGGAGTACAGAGTGGGGTGGATCAGGATGAGCTTCCTGTAAGAGGTGGAGCTTGATCTGAGCCTTGAAGCAAGTCCAGGGATTCTAAGAAGTAGAGGTGAGTACATTTGAGATATGGGAGCCAGATTGTCCAAAGGCCCAAGAGTCAGGAAATGGAATGTCAAGTTCACGAAATAGCAAGTAACTCAATTTGTCTTCATGGAAGACTGCATGAAGGGTAATAATAAGCCATATATCTGAAAAGATAAGACAAAAGACCAGCAGGTATTTAATCAATATTTATTTGTTGATTGGCTAATTATATCCCTGAGTAAACACCCATTCTGAAGTGAATTAAATTTGTCTAATTGTTATCAACAGATAATCAGGGTGGGAAGCACACTAGTGGGTACTTATGAGCTATAGTATTAGAATGTCCCCCCACCCCCACTACTTCCCTAATACCTTAATGTTAATCCCGGGGATATAGTCTGTCTTTCACCAAGATATCTTCTCCTATTCCTTCCCAGATGTGTACAAAATGTGCATTTCAAACAGGATTCCTCCACAGCTGGAGAAGCTGGCTCGCTGCCTGAACACCATTCTCAGCCAAGGTCTAATCCTAATGCCATCCATGAGACCAGAATATTTCCTTGGCATTTCCAAATTGTAAACACTTCTAATTGGGAAACACTATTCAGCTGCTCTAGGATATAGGAGCAGAAACAATGAAAACTTGTTTGTTGTGCAGTTGTTTTCAGTTGTATCCTGCTCTTCATGACCCCATCTGGGGTTTTCTTGGAAAAGATACTGGACTAGTTTGCCATTTCCTGCTCCAGCTCATTTTACAGCTGAGGAAACTGAGGTCAACAGGGTTAAGTGACTGGCCAGGTTCAACAGCTAGTAAGTTTCTAAGACCTGATTTGAATTCAGGAAGATGAATCTTCATGATGTCAGGCCTGGAACTCTATCCACCATGGCACCTGGCTCCCCCCTACTTCCAAATCACTGTCCTTGTCCTCAAGTCAGAAGACCTCAGTTTGACTCCTTTTGACAACTCCAGCTGGCTAGTTACATGACCTCCCTTCAAATCAAGCTCCTCATTTTCAAATGGCCATAAATAATAGAGCTTCATTTGTGAAATGAGATCAAACCAGGTCCCTTTTAGATTCTGGTGAAGCCTATGGACCTTTTCTCACAATAGTATTTTTAATGCATAAAACAAAATATGGAGGTGTGTAAAGGAAACTAATTATATTGAGCTATCAATATATGTATAATATACCCACACATGTACACACATATATATATATACACATATCTATCATCCATCCATCCATCATCTATCTATCTATCTATCTATCTATCTATCTATCTATCTATCTATCTATCACATATCTATCTATCTATCTATCCATCATCTTTCTATCTATCTATCTATCTATCTATCTATCTATCTATCTATCTATCTATCTATCTATCATAGATCCAGGTTAAGAACCCTTGGGATAAGTTTCCTCCTACTTCCAAATCCAATCATCTTCTTACTTTTATTATCTACCTCACAGGGTGGGATGAGAAAAGCACCTGAAAAATCTGTAAGTGCTATGTAAAGATAGGCCTCTTGAGAGGGGCCATGGAACTTATGGCCCTAGAGTTATGGAGACCTGGCTTAAAATTCTTTCTTTGACCCATCCAGTTGAATGACTTAGGCCCCTAATCTCTCAGGACTCCTGATTACTCTCTGAGAATATAACTGGCAGAGTAGGGGGTTTATTGGTCTCAGTAGAAGGAATATGCTCAGAGGGACTTCTCAGAGATACAGGATTCCTGCAAATACTTAGATGGATGTAATCTCAGCAATGCAGGAGCCCCTTAAAGCCTGGCAGACTATGGCTTAGCCATGTCTGCCATCTCTTGCCCATGGCCTCTCCAAATTTTGCTATGGCAGCCTACATACTATACTGGAGTTCTTCCTTGATTTTTCCCTACAGTAGAAGAATACCATGTTAAGCACTCAGCAGTAAAGTGACAGGTCTGGTCTCCAAACCCAAATGGGCAGTATGACATAAGCAAAAGAGTGTTGGGCTTGGTGACTATGTGGTCTGAATTCAAATCCTATCTGTAACACTTACTGCTGTGTGATCTTGGGCAGATCCTTTAATAAAACTCTCAATGCTCTGGCCATCTAGCAAAGACTCTAAGTTTCAGAATAATGACAAATATGCATGGGCAGAGGGAGCTTTCTCATCTGGAACTCCTTACACTTATGAAATCATAGAAATGGACAAGGAAAAATACCCATTTCCTAGGGGTTGCTGTGAGGATCAAGTGAGATGCACCATCTCTCACATACACTCCCTTCTCTCCTCTGACACTGACCCAACCCTGGTACAGACCCTCATCACTTCACTCCTGGTCTACTGCGATAGCTGCTGGTGGGTCTGCCTGCCTCAAGTCTCTCCTACTCCAATCCATCCTCCATTCAGTCCCTAAAGTCATCTTCCTAAAGCCCTGGTCCAATCACATCACTCCCCCATACCCTACTCAATAAATTCCTGTAACTCCCTGTTGCTTCTAGGAGCAAATACAAACTGCTCTGTTTGGCATTCAAACATATCCTAGCCCCCTCACACCTTCCTGATCTTCTTACCTTTTACTCCCCAACATATACTTTTCTACCCAGTGACACTGGATCCTCCTGGCTGTCCCATGAACAAGACACTCTATATTTTGGCTCTGGGCATTTTTTCTAGCTGTACCACTTGCCTGAAATGCTTTCTGTCTTCTGTTCCAACTACTGACCTGGGTTTAAGTTCCAAGTAAAATTCCACTTTCTCCAGGAAACCTTACCCAACCTTTATTAATTCCAGTGAATATCCTCTATTAACTATTTTTTCTTTATCTTATATATTATTGGCTTTGTGATTATCTGTTTCCTTGGTGTCTTCCCCATTAGATTGTAAGCTCCCTGAGGGCAAGGACTTATCTTTTGCCTCTTTTTGTATCCACAGTGCTTAGCACAGTACCTGGAATACAGTAGGTGCTTAATAAATATATGGAAATAAATGTTGATAAATCCTATGGAATAAAGACAGTCTCTGCTCTTGAAGGATTCACATTTTAATGGGGAAGAGACAATAAAAATAAGAGGTCTCAAGAGAAAGTCTGATATTAAGGAGCCATGGTTCTTAGGGTGCTGAAGCAAAGCAGACCATAATGCCCTTCCTTTCATGTCATTTCCATTGATAAAACTGTACCTTTTTGTGAAGTTGAACCATTTGACAGTGCCAAGGACATTAGTGGGGAGAATTTTATTTTCTAGTTATTCAGTAGCTGTGGTACTGAAAATTTGGGGGCTCTAAGACCTGCAGGAACTGTTGCCATGATCTATTTACCCAAGGTTTGCTTCTGGAGGTGTAAGCAGGAGGGATTGGTTTATGTCATATTTCCAACATACCATAGCTGTGTGACCCTGGGCAAATATCCCAGCCAATGGGCAACTTCAACTCCCTAAGGCTTTAAATGGCTGAAAAGGAGCTCATCTGCATTTGGAGAGATGACCTTACAAGTCACTGACTCCAGCCCCTTTGTTTTGTAGACGAGTAACCTGAGACTTGGGGAAGAGAAATCCCTTGGTCAGGATCTCTCAGCTAGGTAGGATTTGAATCAGGTTTTTTCTAACTCCAAATCCAGTACTTTACATACTTCACCATGCTGTCTCTCCATTCTTGCTACATTAATTATGTAGCTGGTCATCCTGGAGAAGTGCTGCTGAATGAATGAATAGAGCCAGCTAAGGATCCGGTGGGAGAACCTTACATGGAATTTTCTGGCTTTGTCATTTGCTAGCTATGTCATTCTGGGAAAGTCCCAAACTCTCTGAGCCCCAGTATTCTCAGCTATAAAGTGTTGGCCTTGATGATCTTGAAGGCCCCTCCCAGACCTAGCTATGATCCAACATTGACAGTCAACCAGCATTTATTAAGTACTACTATGTGCCAGGTATTATGCTAAGTGCTCTGGATACATGGAGAGGCAAAAGAATCATTCCCCTCCCCTTTCAAAAAGCTAACAGTGTAAAATTGTATGAGAAATGGAACATTAAAAAATTCTGAGCCTTTCCAAGAAACAGGCTAGGCATGCTACTTGAATTGTTAAACTAGTGCTTGTTTCCTGATGATGGTTCAACTTTCCAATTTAAATGTCAATGGGTATATTTTTGTCCTTAAAAATGAACAAATACACGGAAAACAAACATGTTCATGTTCATTTTCCTTTTCTTTCAAGCTGAGGACAAGGAAGGAGAGAAAGAGGACCATAACATATATTTGAGAGTAAATGAGATCATTGGATCAATCACTGAATCTATAAGCATTTCCTATATTCTAGACACTATACCAAATTCTGGAGATATAAAAACAGAATGGGAAAATCCCTCCTCTCAAGGAACTAAAATCTGAATGGGGAAGACAACACCTACATACAATGTACAGTTATCCCTTCAACATTGTGGGAGTTAGGGGTGCCGAATACCCAGGAACCAGAAAATCCGCAGAAAACCTTTTGGTCCTCCTTTCATCCTAGAGAAGTCTGAATTATTGTGGTATTAAAAGACAAAATGTGTCAATATTATACAATACTACACATATATTTTATGCATTTCTGACTTTTTACACTTTTTCTGTGTCATCTGCTAGACTTTGTTTGTTGTCTGCAGCTTCTGCAAAACTCCCCCCAAATTCCCATTTTATTTCTTATGCCGACCCATGAAATATCGGAAACACGATGGATAAAAGTGTAATGTGGAAGGGATTCACGATTCGCTTTGGAATACTGAATATATGCCAGATAAATGCAAGATAGTTTTGGGATGGGGTACATTAGCAACTGGGGAAAAGATAGGGAAAACTTCAGGAAAGGTGGTCCTTAAGTTGAATTCTGATGGAACTTAGTGAAAATAAAAGGAAGAAGAAAAGAAGGGCAACATTATAGTTATGAAGGAAAGCTAAAGGCAAAGCACAGAAAGGAGAGATGGAGCATCACGATGGAGCATCACGTGTGAAGAATTACAAGTTGCCCTGTGTGGATCATTGAATATGTGTCAGGTGACAGCACAAAAGAAGATCAGTAAGGTAGGAATGAGTCAGGTTGTTAAATGGTAAACAGAGGAGTTTATATTGGATCCGAGAAATAATAAGGAACTACTGGAGTTTGTTGAGTAGTGAGGTCACATGGTCAGACTTATGCTTTAGGAAAATCACTTTGACAGCTGTGTGGAGGATGGATTTGAGTGGGAAAACACTTGAGGCAGAAAGACCAATTAGGAGACTATTGAAATAGTCCAGGATGACGTGACTATTTGCATGGGAAGAAAGGGATATGTGAGAGAATTGTGGTAGAGATGGAAATGCCAAGATTTGGTAGATGATAGGTGGAGTTAGTAAGAATGAGGAATTGAGTGTGACACCATGGTTGTGAACATCGGTGACTGTAAGTCTGGTGCTAACTGTGCCTTTGACAAGTAATAAGAAAATTAGAAAGAAGTATAGATTTTGAGGAAACAAAAGGAATTATGTTTGGGATATCCGGCGTTTCAAGACTACAAGACATAAAATGATGAATAGGCAGTTGGTAATGTGGCACAGGAACTCAGGAGAGAGACAGGTTAGTTTAAAGATGCAGAGGTTATCTGCATGGAGTTGGTAAATCAACTAGTGAGAACTGAATTAATGAGGAAAGGGGGGAGAGAGGGAGAAAGAGAAAGAGAGACAGAAACAGAGACAGAGAGGGAGAGAGAGGGAGAGGGGGAAAGGGGGGAGGGGGAGAGGGTTGAGGGGAAGGTAGAGGGTGAGGGTGAGGGGGAGGGGAGAGGGACAAATAAGGGGTATAAGGAAGAGAGAGGACATTACCTTGGAAAGCAACTACAGTTACAGGGCAGGTCATGGATAATTTTGCAGCAGAGAAGACAGTGGAAGAGCTGTCAGACAGGTAGGAGGAAAACCAGGAAGAGGTAGAGTCTTCCAAACCCAGAGGAAAGAGTATTCAGGAGGAGGAGGTGGTCAACAATGTTAAAAGCTTCAGAGAGGTCAAGAAGGATAATGACTGAGGAGAAGCCATTAGATTTGCCCACTACTGGCTACTAACTGGCTACTTTGGAGAAAATTTTAGTTGAAGGGTTGGAAGCCAGAGGGTTTAAAAAATAGTGGAGAGAAGAATGGAGCCACTGAATGTAGATGGCTTTTTTCAATAATAATTGGGAAAGAGAGAACTATTGGATGATACCCAGAAGGGAAGGTGGGATCTAGTGAAAAGGGGTGTGTGTGTGTGTGTGTGTGTGTGTGTGTGTGTGTGTGTGTGTGTGATGCATTCTAGGATATTTTGGTAGGCAGCATGCATTAGATAGGGAAACAATGAAGACTGAGGGGATGAAAATTGAGAATAATCTACTAAAAAGATGGGAGGAAGCAAGATCAGGGAGAAATTTAGCTTCAGTAAGAATGGTCATCTCTTTATCAGAGACCAAGGCAGAGAGAGAAATGGTGAGGAGGGGGTCGTGTAAAAGTGTTGTGAGATGAGGAGGAAAGGAGAAGAGGGAGTTCTTGGCAAATGATTTCAGATTTGTTTTCTTTCTTTTTCTTTTTTGGTGAAGTAGGAGTTGAGGTCCTCAGCTGAGCCGCTGGTACAAAGAATACTACTGGAAGTTTGTGGAAAATAGAGAAGATCTGGAAAAGTTGCTGTGGTGAATTGTTACAGTTTTTGGGGGTCAGGCTGTATAGGTTTCATCTATACCCTTCCCCAACAGGCTTTGGGTGTCCCCGGCTCCTGGCTTCTGCTTTCTCCGGGAGAAACAGCTGTACAGAAAACTCAGGACTCAGGACTTGCTTCTAGCTACATTCACTAAGCTTGGCGTGGCTGGAACTCTCTCTCATTCTCTAAGCCTGACTTGGCTGGAACTTTCTCTTCTTCAGAACACAACACTTGCTTCTAGCTATATTCTCTAAGCTTGGTGTGGCTGGAACTCTCTCTTCTTCTTTAAGCTTGGCGGCTGGACTTTTCTTCTCTAAGCTTGGCGTGGCTGGAACTCTTCTTCGGCTGGACCTTCCTCTGCCTCCAGGTAGCCTGTACTTAAGTCCTTTCTCCAGGCCCTCCCCTGGCCATGCCCTCGCCACAGCGAGCCAATTGTGCATGACCCCGAAGGCAGAGAGATAATCCTGTTTATCGAAAACAGGTGCAACCTTCGCATTCTGCCCCCATGTGATCACAGGCCTCCCTTAGCTGAGGACCAATTCAACCCATTACCAACAAGAGCCCCAACAGTGAATGGTATAGAGAACCAATTAGAGAAGAGTAAAAGGATTGGCTTGATGAAGCAGGGGTTCAGTTGAGATTAGATCACATGAAGTTGTAGTGTACCCAGTCAGTGCCATATGCCAATCTCACTGATTTGGAACACAAAGGGGACTCACATGGCATCTAGTTCAACATTTTACATAGGAGGAAACTTCATTTTACATATGAGGAAACTTAAGAGCAGAGAGGTTTAATTTTTCAAGGATTTGTGAATTCAGTTTGAATAGACAGTCTTTGAGAAATAATCTGGAAAAAAACCATTGCCCTATAGCCAAGTTAGTAATGAGGCTTCATCAACTCAGCTAGGCTGGTCTTTAGATAACAAGCACAGAATCCATCCAGGGGCTTTGAAACTTGATAGGGATAGCTCTAGCACTGCAAAGAACCTTAGAAACCACCCACTCAAATTCCCTCATTTTATGGATGAGGAAATTGACCCTTGGGGAAATTAGGGGAATTGCCCAAGGTCATTCAAATAGTGAGAACCAGAGATGAGACTGGGATTCAGATCTTCTGACCACTGTCCCAGTATTTTTTCTACTGCACTGTGCACTGCCTCTCAGCATTGGTTAATCAGTCAATTAACATTTATTCAGCACTGATTATCTGTCAGACATTGTGCTAGGCTCTGTTGATAGGTATACAAAGGTGATACTGTTCTAGACCTCTAACCCTATGAAGTAGGTAGGGAACATATAATTCCATTTTACAGATGGTGAAACAGAGACCCAGAGTGGAAAAGTTATTTGTCTAATGTTACACAATTATTAAATGGCAGAACCAGGACTTATGTCTCTTTCCACTAATTTGTCTCCGTCAGAGTCATCAAATTATTTTTGCCATTAATAACAAATCTTCAAATCAACACTATATAGAGTGTTTCTTAAGTGGGAATCCTTATACCTGCCAATCCTCAGGAGACCAAAGCTCCCACTTCCTAGCACTCAGAGACCCTGGACTTGCTCTCATTGGCCAGGCCTCCAAGGATACTCAAAGCTCATCACCAACCCATCAGGATTACAGATGCCTTTCCAATGTTCCTTCAGATGCACTAATCACCCCCAGGTACATTTTCAGGGCTTCACAGTTAAACAATGTTGCTTTCAATTAATTTCAGGAATAAAATTTACTTGGTGCTCAGGCTTTGTGGCAAACATCAATAAATACTCTATGGTGAAATATACTTAAGTAACATATTCAATGAAACATATTAAAACGACTTACTGCTCTGGGCAAGAGGCCAGTTCCATTGTGCAGTGAGATGCTTCCCATGTGATTTGACAGTGTTTGCAATGGGCAGGTGAGACCTAGCTCCAAGGGGAGCAAAGTCTTAGTACTTTATGAGTTACAACTTTTTAATGTAACTCTAGAGGACCTCATTTCCACCCATAGATGCTCCTCTCAATTCCCTTCTTTCCTTCCCTTGATCAACCCTTCGTGATTCTGTACTAAGGGAAAACGAATACTCAGTTCATCTACCATCTTGGATCCTTGTCTACTTGACCTGGAGTTACAGGGTCTCAAACTTGGAGGGGAAGCTCAGAGGCCATCTGGCCCATCATGTGTCTCAACCAGAGTCTTCTATACAGCATCTTCTTCCAGTAGGCATCCAGCCTCAGGAAGGAGAACATGCTATTTACCAGGAACTGTTAGGTGGTAAAGTAGTTAGAGCCCTGGGGCTGGAATCAGGAAGATCTGAGTTCAAATCCAGCCTCAGGTACTTTCTAACTGTATGATCTTGGGCAAGTCACAAATTTGTCTGTTTCCTCATCTCTAAAATTGGAATAATAATGTTAGTTATAGTTAACAATTACTTAATGGGTTATTGTGAGAATCAGATGAAATTCTATTTGTAAAGCACTTGGCACTGTTACAGGCACTCTCTAAATGTTATTTAATTGTCATTACCAAGGAGGCCCCACTCCATTGTGAGGCAGCTCTGATTATTAGGAAGCTTTCTTCCATCAAGATTAAATTTTTTTCTTTGCAATTTCTCTCCCCAGCCCATTCCACTGCTCCTAGTTAGATCCTTTGGAGCCAGTTGACAAGCATTTATTAGACATCTGCTACAATCCAGTCACTGGGCTAGGCCCTGGTATACAAAGCCATAAATCCAACAGTCCTTGCCTTCAAGGTGTTAACTTTTTACTAGAGCCAAGCAAAAATAATCAAATCTCTTTTCCTCATCAGAGATCTCTAAATGCTTGAAGAAAGCTATCATGTTGCTGATAAAGTCATTTTTCTTTTCCTCTAGGCTATGCATTCCCAGCCCCTTCCACTGGTAATCATATGGTACCCCTAAGAAGCCCCTTCATCATCCTGGATGCCTTCCTGAGGGTATCCTTCAATTTAGCAATGTCCTTCCTAAGATGTGGGGCCCAGAGCTGAACTCAATATTCTGCCCAAATCAGGGCTAAGTGCAGTGGAATGATTCCTGTCCTTTTGAAGGCAAATTAGGTTTCTGATAGTTTGATGTAAGGAACGAGTGCTTGGTCTTTTATTACCCATCCCGCTCACCCCTCCTCCCGACCCCAATATTTTTCCTGTTTATCAATGGGCTTCTTGAAATGCGATACTGAGAAATAAATAAAATCCAACCTGTTTGAAGACTTCCAGTAAGGAAAAATCCATGATCTTCTATAAAAGCCCATCCTACTTTGGCAAAGTTTTAATTGTTGGGAAGTTCTTCTGTATATGAAGCCTAAATTTGTCTTTTTGTACTTTCCAATCCATTTCTCTCAGTTATGCCCTTTGAGGTCAAGAAGAATGTTTAATGCTATATGATTGCCTTTCAAATATTTGAAGTCAGCTGCCATGTTGTACAACTCCTGCCACCAAGTCTTTTCCCCAGGTTATATAACCCTGTTCTCTCAGACAGTCATCATATGCTATGAACTCCAGGCTATTTACCATCCTGCTTGTCTTTCTCTGGCTGATCTCCAGCTACCCAGTATCTTTTCTCAAATGTAGCACCCCAAACTCAATGTTATCTGGACATTCTTAAGATTTTATTGTTAGGTAGTTTTTCATCTGTGTCTAACTCTTTGTGACCCCACTTAGGATATTCTTGGCTTAGATACTTGAGTGGTTTGTCATTTCCTTCTGTAGCTAATTTTACAGATGAAGAAACTGAGGACCAGAAAGGTGAAGTCACTTGTCCAGGGTCACACAGGGAGTAAGTGTTAGAGCTGGGATTTGAACTTATTGGATCAGTGTAATTTTCTCTTTTGCCCATTTATACTTATTCTTTCCTGGGCTCCAGAATTGGTATCTTTTATCAATGTGAACATTTACAAGTTTAAGAATGAATTAAAGCTTTCATCATTACAATCCTAGTTTTATTTTTCAGGTACCAGGCCACTGTATGGGCCTGTGCTAAACTGCACAGCAGAACTTTTCACCATGAGTTCCATGAAGGCTGATGCTGATAATCTGCTCCCTGTATGAAACAGAGAATGAGTCTATTGTCTAGCTTTAAAGCCCCAAATGGCAGGCAATTCCCCTGGTTTGAAAGCAAGAAAAGAAGATCATTCCATGTCTGAACCATCATGAAATTTTTATACTCAGCATGGGCTTATGCTCCATAAGTTTAAAGTGGTATCTTTGGAGGAAAATATGATAACAGATTCTCAGTGATTAGTTACAAACAGGAAAAGGATCTACAAATGTCCCTGCAGCTAGTCCTGAAGCCATCAGGCGATTAGGTCTCGATATGACATGGCCTCAAAGGCTCATAAACCACTGAGTTTTATATAGAGAACATTAAAAAACAATTGAAAACATTATCTTGCTAATATAAAGTAAGCAGGTATTCTGGTGACAAGGATACTAGGAACCATCTCAGCCTCCTTGTATCTTAATAAGAGCAATAATTTATGATGACTCAATGCTTTACAGGATAGAAAATTACATATTAATACATATTTCCTTCTATCTATCTACATAGCTTTTTATCTACCTACCTGCCATGCTACCTACCTACCTACTATCCTACCTCTGTATCTATCTAACTCTCGATTCATCTATCTATCCAGTCATTCATCTCTATCTGCCTATCTGTCCATCCATCCATGCATCCATGCATCCATGCATTCATCCATCCATCTCTCTCTTTCTATCCATCTGTGTATGTATGTATGTATGTATCTATCTATCTATCTGTCTATCCACTTTCTATTTATCTGTCTGTCTATCCATTAATCTCTCTATTCATCTGTCTGTTTGTCTATCTTTCTATGTATGTATGTATCCATCTATGTATGTATGTATCTATCCATTCATTCTTCTCTCTATCCAGCTATCTATTTATCTGCCTATGCATCCATCCATCTCTCTCTCTTTCTATCCATCCATCTATCTATCCATCTGTCCATCTGTCTATCTATCTATCTATCTATCTATCTATCTATCTATCTATCTATCTATCTATATCTATAACCATCCATCCATCCATCCATCCATCCATCCATCCATCCATCCATCCATCCATCTATCCATCCATCTCCATTCTGTTATTTGAGCAACCCAACCAATGTGTGAAGCAGATACTTGGGCTATTGAATGTCTAGGGCCCTTGTCTCCTATCATTTCCACTATACTATTCAGCCTACAAAAGAAAAAAATGGTGGGTGGAGATCTAGTCTGTGGTTTCATTGGCATAGGGATCTGTCTGTCAATGAGGAAACTCCATCTATCATTGTTGATCATCACTTCATCTGTAACTTATAGTCTTAAAGAGTTGCCAGAGACCACAAGAGTAATTTGCTCATCGTCAGATGATTATAGATAATAGTGATTGATAATGATAATAACAACAACTCTTATCATGTACCAGGTGCTTCACAAATACCTCATTTGATCTTCCCAACAACCCATGGAGGCAAGTGCTTTTATTATTCCCATTTTACACGTGAGGAACCTGAGGCAGACAGGGTTAAGTGACTTGCTCAGGGTCACACAGCTAGCAAATGTATGAGGCCAGATTTGAAGTCATGTTTTCTGATGCCAGGGTTGGTACTCTATCCACTGTGCCACTAGTTTCCAGCCGTACACATGTTAGGCATTTAATAAATATTTATTGGATAAATTTGTGAAGGAACCAGACTACCAATCAATTACCTTGTCAGTCAGGAAACATTTACTAGGCACCTGCTACATTCTAGGCCTTTTACTAGGGGCTGGGAATAATAATATTAATTAGCATTTATATAACCCTTTAAGATTTCCAAAGGACTTTATAAATACTATGTCATTGTATCCTCACAAAAGGCATAAAAAGTAGATGCTGCTATTATACCCATTTTCAGAAGATGAAACTGAGACTGAAAGAGCTTAAGTGACTTTCCCAGGGTAAGAGAGCCAGTAAGTGTCAAAAACCAGACTTGAACCCAGGTCTTCCTCACTCCAGGGCTTGATCTTTAGCCATTATGTGACTTAACTACCTTCAAAGCATAAAAAAGACAAGTCTTTGACTTCAAGTAGTTTACATTCTGTTGAAAGAAACAACATGTACATATATAGGCACTGATATCTATATATGTCTATATCTATGTCTGTAGATGATAAATGATTGATAGATATGAACCATAAGGTTTATTTCAGGAGGAAGAGCACAGGAAGAAAGAATTGGGGGAGGAAAGATTTAATAAAGATCTCATGTAGCTCTGAGGAGACTTAGAAAAAGCAGAGGTGATGATAGAGAGAATTTCAGCTGTGGAGGAGGAAGATGGAGTGCCATGTATGAAGAATAGTAAGGAGAATTTGGCTGGGCTGTAGAGTATGTGAAGGGGAAAAATGTGTAATAAGTCTGGAAAGTGAGTTGGGGGGCAGGATGTAAAGGGATTTAAATGATATGTAGAGGGATTTATAATTAATCACAGAGGTCATTGAGAATCATTGGAATTTATTGAGTCAGAGGGTGACATGGTCAGATCTATGGGCTTCAGGAAAATCATGTGTGTGTGTGTGTGTGTGTGTGTGTGTGTGTGTGTGTGTGTTAGATTAGAGAATGGGGAACTTTGAGACTGGAAGAACAACTGAGAGGCTGTTGTAATAGTCTATGTTTAAGGCTGATGAGAGTAGTAGCAGTTTGGATGGAAGCAAGGTAACTGGTTCCAAAGCTATTGTGGAGATAGAAATTAGCAAGACTTTGAACATGTTGGTTCACTAAGTGGGAGGATCATAAGATGATTCTGAGATATAGAACCTGGGTAACTAGAAGGATGGTGGCGCCCTCCTTCCAAATAAAAAACCAATAAGGACTAAAAAATACCAATACAAACACCTTTTACAACCTTCTAGCTCTCCGGGTATTTACTAAGCATTTTCATACCTTATGTCATTTGGTATTTACAACAACCCTATGAAAGGAGAGAGCAGGCGTAATTACCCTCATTATGCCATGAGGTAACTGAGGCCCAGAAAAGGGATAGCTCCCAGAAAAGGGAGCTAGCAGATCTCCCAAAGCCTTCTTCAAGCTGTTTGTTTCAATGACTTCATCCATTGTTTTGGAAGAAGAGTCCTGCTGATCCTCTTTGCTGACAGAAATAATAATATAGTGGACTATCCATGAGAAAGACAGAACTGTCATGTGTGCCAGAGATAAATGCCACTCTGGGTTCTCCCTTCTCTCTTTAATTAGGAAAAATTACATTTCATGCATGCTAGCCCACTCAAGGCTGGAAGCATCCCATCTGGAACTAAGGGATTTGGCTTAATTATTGTGTAGAAATATGCAAATACTGTCCGGAGAGTGGGTGAACAATAAGGGAATAATTGAATGCAATCCTAATTCACTTGGCAAGAGTTGGATTTATGTTAGGTAATAAATTAGCATTCTCTTGAATTTGCACAATTCTATTTTGATCCATTTTTTATAGTCAGATAGATATATGAGCTATCATCCCATGTTTTTATCTAGCCGAATAGCAATAGGGAACTTTAACAGAAGCCGTGAGCTCCTCTCTTCATTATTAGCACTTGGTAACTGCAAAGGGAAGCAGAGCCCAGCATGAAAGTGTGTACTGTATTTGTGTGCACATCTGTCATCCCAGTACCCAGAGACCAAGAGCGGCAGCCACTGTCTCGTCACTTGCCAGTGATATTGGCAGCCTGATGGGACCACGTCAGAGAAACAGTGTTTAAGAGGATGGTCTGTAGACAATAACTAACTTGTTTTTTTTCAAAGCTGGCTTTAAAGAGAGACATTTATTGCCAAGGACCAATGGACTTGTCTATCAATCATTAAGGCCAAGAGAGATACTCATAAAAAAGATGAACACATTTTGCCAAAGGGCTTTCCCATCATCCACACACTAAATGTACCAAAGCGCATATCTCCTTGATTAAAGTTTTGATGTTTCCAGTCATTTATATCAAAACAGAGATTTTTCCCCACCTTCACCTTGTGATCTCTTGAAAGAGGAACAAATTCTGTAGAAGACTTGGCAAACAAACGTTTCACACATAATTGTACCAAATGCTTCACTGACCAGAGACAAGACACAATAAAATTGCTAAAGTGAATTTCATTCTGAGGGTCTACATTTGATGGCTGCTTCTAAGTGTAGATATGGCAATAACCATAGTGTTTCCAATGGTTCAAGAACTCCTGAGCATTTCATAATAACAATACATCTGGAATGCATCACCCCCTCAGATTTGCTTCTTAGAATCTCTTGCTTTCTTCAAAACATAAACCAGGTCATTGAGATCAGACTATAATAAGTTAAAAGAAATGGGTATGTATAGTTTGGAGAGAAAAAAACAACAACTTGGGGGCAGTGTGAATATGATAATTGCTTCTGAGACCTTGAAGGGCTACCTTTTACCTGGAAGAAAGGCAGAAGGCTCTGGCAGTGCAAGGGAGGTATCACAGATGTAGGATTGGAATGGATCTTAGAAGTTATTGAGTCCAACAAAAAAACTCAGTCGAAAAACTGATTTTTCCAGAGTCACAGAGCTAATGTGTTCTCTGTGGGATTTAAACTAAAGAGTTTTTGAATAATCAGGTGCCCTGTCCACTCAGGGCATTTCTACTGGCTGTTTGCCTTGCCTGGAATGTCTCCTTCCTCATCTTCACATCCTAGCTTCCTGGCTTGCTGCCAGTCTCAGTTAAAATCTCACCTACAGGAAGACTTTCCTGATCTCCCTGAGTTTCCCTTTGTTCATTGTTGTCATTCAGTTGTTTCCAACCCTTAATGATCCCATTTGGGGTTTTCTTGGCAAAGGTACTGGTGTGGTTTGTCATTTCCTTCTCCAGCTCATTTTGCAGATGAGGAAACTGAGGCAGGCAGGCTTAAGGGACTTGGCCAGGATCACCCAGGTAATAAGAATCTGAGGCTGGATTTTTTTTCCTTTCTTTGTATCCCCTGAGCTTAGCACATAGCCTGTTATTGATTTGATATGAACATAGTTGTTTGCATATTGTGTCCCCCATTAGACTGTGAGCTCCTTGAGGGCATGGACTGTCTTTTTCATTTCTCTGTATTCCCATTGCTTAGCAGAGTGCCTGGCACATAGTAGGCACTTAAGACTATCTCTCAAAGACTGGATGATCACTTGTGGAGGTAGACTGCCCCCGTACTTTGGACCTTCATTAGCTCTCACCTGGGCTGTCGTAATAGCTTCTGAACATGTTTCACTGCCTCTAGTTTCTCCTCCCTCCCACTGACCCTCCTCAGAGCTGCCAAACGGGCATTTTTAAAGCACAAACCTATGGTATTCTTCTGCTCAGAAAGTTCCACTGGCTTCTTATTTCCTCTAGGATAGCCATACACATTCTTCTGTTTGACCTTTAGAACCCTAAACAATATGGCTCTAGCCCACCTGCAGGCCTTACTGTATATTGCTTTTCAAACTCTTTTCAGAGAGGTCTACTGACAATAGCAGGGGAGTGTTAGTAAATATTTAGCAACCAACACTCCAGGAAAAAAAAAGACATCTACACAACAAATACTTTTAAATTCATCTTATTATTAACATTTTCTCCTTCACTTTCTAGACAATTAACAAGAAAATAAACCTAGCCTTGGTTTGCAGATTTCCAACATGTAGATGCTCACACTGAAAATTTAACAATCAGTTCTTTTGTGCTGCTCCCTGGTACTGTCTCATGTACATGGAATTCCTCACCTTTTTACAAGTGGGAACTCAGGCTTGGAATGCTCTCATGTCCTGCCTCATTGAATCCCTAGCTTCTTTCAAAGCTCATCTCAAATATCTCTATATCAATGAGGTTCAATTGAAATAGAAACAGGGTTACTCAACCATACATAAAGATCTCTGTGGTGGCATATTGACTTGGAAAGCCACATATTATCCTAATCTATTTTTCTTCATTTTGTTAAATATTTCCCAATTCTATTTTAATATGAGTTGGCCTGAAGATGAAGGCTGTGGGCTTCTAATATAGCCTGCGTTTGACATATTTGTTATTAATGCCCTTAAAACAGGTCATTACCTTAATTTTCTTTTACTGGGTATATACTTTGTTTTTTATTTATTGAATTTTATTTTTAATATATAATATTTAATATGTTTTAAATATATTATGTAATCATGGACAAATTTTTCCTGGTTCTACTCTTCTCACTTATCATTAATTTGTATAAGCCTCTCCAAGTAATTATGAAGTCCATCTCCTTCCCATTTCTTATAGCACAATCACAGACACATCATATGTATGATGACCTTAATAAACTGGATTCTTCTCAGCAACACACAGTTATAAGATAACTCTACAAGTTTCAGGATGGAAGGAGATGTCTATATTCAGAGAAAGATCAGAGTTTAAATGGAGACTGAAGCAATGCATGCTATCGTTCTTTTTCATGTTTGGTTTTCTTTCTTTTTTCTCATTGTTCACCCCATTGGTTACAACCCTTCTATACAACCAGACATTGTACAATGTGAAAGTATTTGCAGATCCTATACATGATTCCATGCCACCATGGGGTGGGGGGGAAGGAGGGAAGAAAATTTGAAACTCAAGGGATTGTGGAGCTGAATCTTGTAAACTAAAAGTAAATAAACATGTCAATGGGAAAAAATAAAATAAAAAAAATTATCATAATCTAGTGTAATATAATGTAATAATATAATATAATGTAATAATATTTTATATTAATAAAAAAATTACACAACATAATTATATAATAAATAATATTATGAATTATAATATGTATTTCTATATTGAATATATTTTAAATATATTTAATATATATACAATTTAATCACCTGTTAGCATGTTGTTTCTCCCTAATATAAATGAAATGCATATTCCTTCTGGGCAGGGAGGGACTGATTTCCTTTTTGTCTTTGTGCACCCACTACCCACTTCAGTGTCTGACTATAGTAAGGCCTTAAAATACACTCGTTGAATGGATGAATGTTATGGAGAGAATTCTTGTTCAGATGATGTCTGAGGTACTTTGCTATGTTAAGATCTTGTGATTCACAGACGATATTCCACACAGAGCCCAGACAAAACCAAGATGTTCTTTTGATATATAGGTTTTCCAAATGCTTCTATCTGAAGTTAATGATGTTTTCATATAGTGTTTTGAGTTTTGCAAAGCTCTTAATATGTTGTCTTGTTTTATTCTAATAACAATACAATAGGTAGTTATTATTATTATCCCTATTTTATAGATAAGGAAATGGAGACTGAGAAGAGTTAAGATATTTGCTTGAGGTAACGGCAAGTAAATGTGTAAGACAAAATTCTAATTTAGGTCTTCCTGGCTCCGCGTTGTCAAACATGCTATTTACTTGTTCCACCTACTCACCTTAAATCCATCATAATCTACATTTTAAACAGTTTCATTAATGTGTTTTGGGTTGTTTTTCCATATTGTTTTCCCCAGTATTTCTTCCTTTCCTCTTTAGTGGGATTCATTCCATGTTTTTTTGGAAGAAGAAGGAAAAAAAGAGGAAGAGGATAAAAAACTAGTACAACTAATCGGTATATCAAAAAAATCTTAACTATGTACAATAATACTCCACTCATGGACCTCTCACCTCTGAAAAGGGGCAGGGTGGTATCCTATTATATAAGCCCTAGGACAGTACACCCATTTCTCAACTGACCATCAAGATTAGAAAAACAAAGTGGATGAAAAATTGTCCAGGCATGTAGATGAGTGCCCAATAAATTAGTCCATCAATCTTGGGAACATGTTAGAGATAAAGAGCCTGACCTGAACTTGAGAGAATGGAAAAGACCTGCATTAAGATGTTTTCAAGGGTCCAAAACTGCTCATAGCTGACAAAAACATTAACTTTTGTCTTTCTAGTGACTGTGAATCATTAAATGCCGTAACCTTAGAAGAACAACTATTACAAGGACCATGGAAGACACCTAATATTTTTCCCTTCCTAGTTCTGCTTCTGATTTTCCAGACTTGGCTGCCTTGATATCTCAGTTGCCTTTCTGATGTTTCAGAACATCCATCTATCTCTGCAGTCTTATAAACTAGGAACATCCCATTGGCGAATTCCTTCCTGGGACTCCATTTTGGGGTGGGGCCAAAGCCCACCTTTATTCCCCTCTGCTCTTTACTTCACATGTTTTACCATTATGGCTCAACTGCTGCCTCATCCTGGACCTTCCCTCTGCACTTGGGGCCTACTTGCCCTGGAGGATATCTACCACTGTGGCTTTCTTATCTCAGAACATTCCTCTGCCATGATGATTCTCTTCTTCAGATGAATAATTATGAAACGCTTAGTACAGTGCCTAGCACATAGTAAACACTACACAAATATTCACTATACTAATAATAATAATTAATAATAATGATAATATTATTATTATTCTCCCCAAAGCTCCACCTGGGACCTCCATTTTGGGGAAAAACTTAAGCTGATCAGCCTTCATTTTTCTCTTAGTTCTGCTTGTGATTTCAGGGAGCTCACTATTCCTTACTACACTCTGCCCTCCCCTCCTCACCCATTTCCAATCCCTTTTACATTAGAATGTACTTTCCTTCAAGGCAAGGACTGTCTTACTTTTCCTTTGTATCTGTATCTCTAGTTTTTAGCACAGTGCCAGCCATCCAGTAAGCATTTTGAGAAATGCTTCTCGCCTAATATGGTACTGCTTTGAGACGCAGTTTTGTACTGTGGAAAGAGGAATACTCAACTTAAAATCAGAAGACCGTGTTTTAATTACAGCCTAGACACTTAGTACCTATGTAACAATGGCTAGGCCACTTTACTGCTCAAATGAGGGGTGGGGAATCTGCATCCTTGAGGTTACATGGTCCTCAAGGTCCTCAAGTGTGGCCCTCTGAATGAACTCAAACTTCACAGAACAAATCCCCTTAAGAAAAGGACTCAGCATCAAGGCTGATGTATTGGCTGTGTGGTTGGGCGAATCTTTTAACTTCTCAATGCTCAAGTCAATTCTTTAAAAGTATAAGATGCCGCAAAACTGCCAGCTTGCATCGGTGCTTCCCTATACCAGTGGAATCACATGGCCAGTCCTTGTCCCTACCTTTCCCTTTCTAGACTGACTTCACATCATTGCTTCTCACATTTTCTATTTTCCAGCCCAATTGGTCGGCTAGAAGTTCTTAAAATACCACATTCCCTCTCTTACCATCATGAGTCTGCTTTTGTTGTTCAGTCGTGTCCTACTCTTCGTGATCCCGTTTGGGGTTTTCTTGGCAAAAACTTCAGAGTGGTTTGCCATTTCCTTCTCCAACTCATTCTACTTATGAGGAAACTGAGGCAAACAGGGTTAAGTGACTTGTTCAGGGTCACCCAGCTAGTAAGCGTTTGAGGTCAGATTTGAACTCAGATTTTCCTGACTCCAGGATAATGTCCAGTGACACTATCCACTGAGCCACCTAGCTGCCATGAGTCTATATAGGCTTGCAACTGCTCTCCTCTTCACCTCCACTTCCCACCAGGGAATGTGAGAAATCACCTAGTCCAGTTACCCATTTCCAGACAGAGAGACTGAGGTGGTATGCCTTGCCTCAAATCACATGAGTAAGGAGTGGCAATATCAGGATTAGAAGAAAGGTCCTAGAACTCATAGCCAGCATACTTCCCCCTTCCTAATACCACACTGCCTCTCTTTCCCCAGGTCTGGAATTTCCAATCAGAGCATCCCCATAACTGTTTGTGGGGCAACACTGCCCTCATACAGAGAAAACCTTTTAAACTTCATTCCTTGAAGAAGCATTGACACTGCTCCCTTCCCTCACTCTAAGGGTAACAGAGTATTCAAATTACACTCTTCAGACTTCAGGAGGATCTCTCTTAAAAGGAAATGATCCATCCCTCCATAGGAAATGTGCTAGAAGCACTTACAGACTATGTTACTTGTCTATTACTTACAGCCTGCCTGGGGACATCTCTGATGTCTCATAGCTGTCTTCTACATCTTCATGGTTTCTTAACTTTTACCTGGGCATGGCCTGGCTCCCCAAACAGACAGGGCATTCCTTGAGGGAAGCTGTTGTGTTTTTTCCACCTTCATATCAACCATGGTGCCCAGACCAGAATACCCCTCAGAAAATGTTAGAAAAGAGGGAAGGGAGGGAAGAAACCAGCATCCAGGCCAAAGCTCAAGCTCCCACTTCATCCAGAAAGTGAGAGTGAAATAGGGGCTCCATTTCTTCAAACTTGTCAACACCCAGAGGCATCACTAGGGCTGGGGTGATTAAGCCTTTGCCTAATGTGAAGAAATTTAGAGGGTGCTGTTAGTAGGTGGGCTCATTCATTGGGCAGAAATAGCAGCTCTCAGAATCTAGCTGGCAAGCATTAGTTAAAATAAGAAGCTGCCAGATGGGACCTTTTTCTTCCTAACACTCCCCCCATCCCCTAGTTTCATTGCCAAATCTATATATAACCTTGTTGGCAGTAGAGTCCCAGGGAGGCTGGCCCTTGGATGGGGGCAGTGTCTTAAGGTATATGTTTCCCCATTTAGAGTATTAACCTTGAGTTCCTTATGAGATGCCAAGTCACAAAGTCCCTTCTCATCATCTTGCCATTCAAACGAGTGCTGAGATTGCCAGTTACTAGTTAGAATTCAACCAAAATGGAAAGGTTAAGGAAGGTAAGGGCAAAATTCTTAGTCCTTGGGGCAGCTAGGGGTTGCAGTGAATAAAGCACTGGCCCTAGAGTCAGGAGGACCTGAGTTCAAATCGGCCTTAGACACTTGACACACTTAACTATGTGACCTTGGACAAGTCACTTAACCCCAATTGCCCTGCCTTCCCCCCTCCAAAAACAAAACAAAAGAAAACAAAATTCTTAGCCCTCTTCAGTTGTGAGGCTGTGGTCAGCCACCATGCTGTTCAGATAAATCCTCTCCTTCCCACATGGAATAATAATAATAACATGGTATAATGGATAGAACCCTAGATCAGAGGTCAGGGTTCAAATTCAAATCCTGCCTTGGATACTTATTAGTTGTGAGGCCTTGGCCCCAGTTTTCTGATTTGTTATAAGGGTTATATGGGTAACATGGGTTATAAAAACACTTACTTCCCAGAACTATTGCAAAGATTGGGTGATATAACATAGGTCATGTGTTTGGTAAACCTTGACAATGAGAATCAGTATACCATGGTAGATGGAATGCTAACCTTAGGATCAAAAAATCTGGATTCAAATCCTGCCTCTGACACTTATCAGTTGTGCGAACCAGGGCAAGACACTCAGTCTCCCAGTGTTCCAGGTAAGGTTCCAAGGCTGTAAGATGCAGAGAACGTGCTGATCCACATTGGTAGAGGGAGTTCCCTCATCCTCATCCCTGCACCAGTGAAATCTCAGGTCCAGTAAAAAATGTTCTAAAAATGTCAGTTATAATTATATATAATGCTTTCAGATTCAAAAAGGGCTTTAAATATAGTATCTCATCTGATGCTCATGACAATTCTATGAGGTAGTTGCTATCATTGTCACCATCTTATAAATGGGGAAAACGAGACTGAAAGAGTTTGAGTGAACAATCAGAATATGTCAGAGAAGATACTTGAACCTAGTTATCTTTTGAGTCTCTGCAGCCCTCAGTTTCTTTATCTGAAAACAAGGGGGACAGACTTAATGGACACTCAATTCCATCTAGTTCTAAATCAATTGTCCTATGGTCCTTTTTAAAAAATGAGATTATTGTAGGAACATGGATTTAGAGCACAAAGAGATCTTAGAGCAGTGGTTCTCAACCTGTGGGTCGCAGCCACTTTGGCGGTCGAATGACCCTTTCACAGGGGTCGCCTAAGACCATTGGAAAACATATTTCTGATGGTCTTGGGAATGGAGACGCTGCTCCTCTATTGGTCTCCAGACGGGTCCATCCACATGAAGATATGCCCTCATACGAGTATTAAAGGGTCATGGCATTAGGAAGGTTGAGAACCACTGTCTTAGAGGTTATTGAGGCTGACCCCCTCATGTTACAGATGAGGAAACTGAGGTTCAGATAGGTTAAGGGATTTGCCCATGCTTACAAAACCAATAAATGTTACAAAGGTTTGAACCCAGTTAGAACCTAAATCTCTTTGGTCCTTAGTTTCATATCAGTAAAATGAGGGGGGGTATAATTAATTGGCTTCCCTTTTTTATTAAATTTTTATTTTTTTATTACTTACATGTAAGCAAAAAATTTTACATTAGTTTTTCAAAAAGTATGTTGAATTCCAAATTCTCTCCCTCCCTTTCATTCCCCTCCTTTAGATTTCTAGATTAGCCATGCTTCAAAATGGAAAAAAAAGACCAAAACAAGAATAATTTTTAAAAAGTTTTTAAAAAGTATGTTTCAATCTGCATTCAGATTTCATGAGTTCTTTCTCTGGAGGCAGATAGCATCTTTTCATTATAAGTCCTTCAAAACTGTCTTGGATCTTTGTATAGCAGAGAATAGCTAAGTCATTCATAGCTGATCATTACTGCATACGATGTATTCCTGGTTCTGTTCACTTCACTTTAAATCAGTTCATATAAATCTTTCCAGGTTTTTCTTAAAGCATCCTGTTCATTATTTTTTATAACACAATAGTATTCCATTACAACCATATACCACAACTTGATCAGCCATTCACCAATTGCTGGGCGTCTCTTCTGTTTCCACTTCTTTGGGTGGTTTCTACCTCTTGATCCCTAGTCTTAAGATTCCAAGTTCAGCATTCTTTTCACCATGCCATGCTGCCTCCCTTCTCCTGAATAGTTCCTGCTCCCCAAGTCTTATAGGCAACAGGACTGAAGCATGGGCCAGTGATGGGACAAACAGAAAGAATCAAATGCATATATTTCTCTCTTGCCCATTCATAGAATCTTCCCTGGAGATCTGGTCATTCATCCAGCCATGATGGCTGAAGTTTACAGATAAAGGAAACCTGGTAGAAGTGGATGGACAGTGAACAAGAGCAGCCATGGTCTACTTCACAGCCATTCTTCACTTTCAGAGTCCTTATCCAAACTAGCAATGATATACTCTCCTACACACTGTTAGGATATGCTATGAAGGAAAAGGGTAAGTTGATAAACTCATTTTAGTGTGTCTAGCTAATGGCGGGATGGTAGATTGCACTAATAAGGAAGGAAATGAAGCTGAGGCCATGGTCTGTAGTTGTGCTTCCTAGTATAAGCAATTACTTTCCCCGATTTATGAGACTCCTGTGGCACTGGTTTCTTTCGGGGGGAAATTCCAGCTCTCTCAGTCAAAGCACAAAAACAGATGTAGCAGCAAAAGGGAGCATTTGCTGTGTGTATCTCTGACATTTTCCCCCATGGACATAAAAGCACAGATGGTAAAGAGGCAGGATGAAGACCTTCCTAGGGAGTGCAGGACATGATGCTTGGTAAGTGGGAGACAGTGGCATGAAGCCAGGAAACTTTATGGTTTGTGCCAGTGGGACTAGAAATTAGTCTAGGAGTCAGAGTTTGGGGGTAGCAAGTAGGATGCTTGGAGCCTGGGTTAACTCTTGGCTTCAAAAGACATATTTAGATTTGGAAGGGACCTCAGGGACCATCTTGTCCACCCCATCTGCATATTAGAGGTAGTTAGGCGATGAGCTGGACACTGTTTGACTTGGAATCAGGAAGACCTGAATTCAAATTCTGCCTCAGACTCTAACTAGCTGTGTGACTCTGAGCATGTCACTTAATCCCTCTCAGTCTCAGTTTTCTCAACTATACAATGGTAATAATAGGACCTACCTCACATAAGATTATTTTGAAAATGAAATGAGATAATTTATATAAAGAACTTTGCAAATCTTAAAGCTAGGTATTATTATTGTTTTATAGGTAAGGAACCTCCAGCCAACAAGGTGAAGTGATTTAAGATTATAGATTTGATGCTAGAAGGGAACTTAAGGGCCATCAGTTCTAACCTTTTCATTTTACAGAGGTTGAAACTGAGGCCAAGGGAGTAAAGTGATATGTCCAAGATCATACAGGTGGTAATGATAAAATACTGGATTTGAACTCAGGTCCTCTGATTACAAATCCAACAGTCTCCCACTATATCACACTTCTAAGTTGAACTGAATATTGTCTACATCCTAATTCAGTATAATAAGAGAGGCATCCTGATATACTGGATAGAGGACAGTACAAGGAGTCTTGGGTTCAAATTCTGCCTCAGATATTTAATAGCTGTGGGTTGAAGGAGCTGAGGATGTTAATCTTGAAAAATAGAGGGTTTGGGGGACATTGGATTATAGGATTAAGGTTTAGAGCTGGGAGGGACCTGGGAGACATATGCATCTATAATAAAAGTATTCAAATATTTGAAAGTCTGGAAAAGAGGATTAGATTTTTTTCTACTTGGCCCTGGATGGGGCAAGGGCGGGGAGAGGAGCTAGGAGAAATGATTAGAAGTTAAGATCAAACGAGGCTTAATATCAGGGGGAACAACCTAACAATTAGCTACTCCAAACGAACTAGAGTTATGCTGGACATAATGGGCTTCCACTTGTTGGAGAGCCTCAAGGAAAGGCTGAATAATCACTTGTTGTGTTTATTTCTTTATATTTGGGTTGGACAAGATTTGACTTTGAGTTGGTATGGTGAAGTGGCAAGTGTGATGAAACTTCAGTACTGAATTAGAAGTCATGGATGTGAGTTTGAACCCCAACTCTTCCACTTACTAGCAATGTGAGCTTGGGCAAGTCCCTTAATCTTAATAACTCTCAGTTACCTCATTTGTAAAATGAGGCATTTGGGCTAGATAACCTCTTAGTATTCCTACAGTTCTAAGTTAATGATGCTGCAGTTGTATAAGAAAGACCTTTGAAGTCCCTCCTAGCTCTGAATTTCAATGATGCCGCTACTCCTATGACTATGGTCTGATGCCTCTCTTTCTCCATGCTCCTTTTTCCTGTCGTCTTCCTCCTGATCCCTGACAGTTTTTATATCCTGATCCTGCATACAGACCAATCCCTGCCCCGTCCTTGTCCTGAGGTATGGCACCACATGACAGACACAGATCAAGATATTATGGAAGCTTTCTTTTGGATGGTTCTACTTCCACATGCTGGAATAAGGATGTGGCCAGTGTGGTAGCACATGCCTTATTCAGAGACTTCAAAAAGAGCAACTCAAGGAAGAGAGGAGCTGAGTGTAGGATGCTCTATCAGTTCCATGGAGACAACGATTCAAAAGTCATTTGTCCTGATTCAAGAATGCAGGTCATTATTTTTACAAATTAGGAAAATTCAACTAGTTCTGCAAGAGCAACCTTGAATTATTAAGAGCGCTCAGTCTCTCAGCCCTGAGCACAAACCTGAGAGCCAGTGTTGATATATTAGGGTTATTTCATTAGGTCATTTTAAAGAAAGTCAGCTTTGGCTGTCACTGCTGGCTGCCCAGGCATGGCTGAAACCTACTGGGTCTTTTCCTCACTTTGTCCTGAATGGCCTAGGTAGGAACAGTCACTAGAACAATGCAAAGAAAATGCATATAGATGGCTACCATGGACAGAGCTGGAATTACAGAACCAGAGACAGAAAGCTAGAAACAACCTCAGAAGTCATCTGGTGCCGTTGTGTACAGATATAGAATGGAGGCCTGGGAGAAGTTAAGTGACCTGTCCATTATTACACAACCAGTAAGTAGGAGAGAGAGGATTCTAAAGCAGGCCCTCTGACTACAGATTTTACTTTTGCATATTGCATAGTAGAGCTTGAACATGGTTTGCTATATATTCTGATTCTTAACCCCCTGTAATATTTGAGGATTAGTTGAAGAAGCTATGGATGTTTAGCCTTGAGAATCCAGGGAAGCATGAAAGCTGTCTTTTAAGAATCTTAAGGACAGTTAAGTGGCTCAGTGGATTCTTTTCTTCTTTCACTCCTTCCTTCTTTTCTTTTCCCCTTCCATCTTCCCTCCCTCCCTTTCCTGTATTCTCTCCTTCCTGACATAATTTTCTCTTTCTTTCTTTCTTTCTTTCTTTCTTTCTTTCTTTCTTTCTTTCTTTCTTTCTTTCTTTCTTTCTTTCTTTCTTTCTTTCTTTCTTCCTTCCTTCCTTCCTTCCTTCCTTTCTTTCTCTTTCT
>CM053594.1:34455928-34491416 GCA_028646575.1 Pseudocheirus occidentalis
CCTTTCCTTTCCTTTTTCCTTTCTTTTCCTTTCCTTCCTCCCTCCCTCCCTTCCTTCTTTCCTTCCTTCTAGAAATAGGATTAGCTTTGACTTGTTTGACTCCCAGAGGACAGAACTAGGAAAAATAGCTGCAAGGTATTCTTTAAATTTATGCTTAATGACAAGAGAAGAGGGGATATGGTCTAGTAAATAGCACATGGAGGTTTGAATTCACCCCCTTATACTTACTAGTTGTGTGTATGACCCTGGGAAAGTCATTTAACCTCCATGAGTTTCAAATAACTTCCTATGACTTCCTTATTAAGTCACAGATAGATTGTGATCTGCTTTAGTGGAAGGATTTACCACAATGGGAATTCTTTATTAAAGAAATTAGACATCTTTTCTGTATTCCTATAAGGAGAAACTTGCTTAGTGCTGTCCCAAAGTGTAATGGACTGCCTCAGAACTGGGGTTACCCTCACTCGAAGTCTCCAAGTTGAATGACATTTGTTGGGCATCTCATTAGGAATTCTTTTTCAGGTATGGTTCAAATTAGGTGACTGCTGTCCCTCCAACTCTGAGATTTTGGAATTTTGTAATACTAAGGGGAAAAAAGGAAAAACAGTCAGGATTATAAGAAGCAGACATTTATACTGTCCTTATCTAGGACAGAAACTAAACGAGAGACTTGAAAACACCATTATTGTAGGTGATACAATGCTGGGATGGATATCTAACACACTGGATAGTGAGTCTGGGTCTAAACAGGGCAGAATATTGTGATAAATTTAGTAAGATAGTTTTTTATAGGGAGAATGTAAAATCTTAGACAGGTTAAAATCAACTTCATAAGTATAAGACAGGGGAAGTAGTTTGTCTGAAAAAATGATTTGGTAAAGGTACTGTGCACATTTGTGGGAAATGAAGCTCTCTCTCTATATATGGGTGAAATGTTGTTAAAGCTACTATTTATTTTTATTGCACCACTTTAGTAAATGCTTTGAGACAATTGTGTCTATTGACTGACTATTAAAAGTAAGCACATTGCTGGGGGCTCGTGAACTATAATTTTAAAGAGCATACCCACAAAGTATCCTTTAAAACTGGGGAACCAAACCCATAAGTGTGAGTGGGGAAATAGTTCTTAGAGGAGGTGCTACATAAGAAAAAACTTCCCAACATTTAGAAACCCTCCCAAACTGGGATGGACTTCTGAAAATATATGTATTTCCTTTCATTGGAGGTCTGACTCAGTGCCCAGTTGTCAGGGTCAAATTTAAGGGATTCTTTTCTGGAGCTGTCTTGGATATATGGTTTGTGAGTTGCCAACCAGCTGTGAGATTCTGTTAACACTGTGCCTTGTCATTTCAAATGGAGATTCTTTGTCTGATAGTTTCCCTCTCAGGAAAAATACTTGCAATAAACAAACATACACTTTAGAAAAGGCTATTTATTAGGCTGGCTTCAGTATTATGTGCTAAGGCTCTCAGTTCTTTGATAGGAAGATGACATGCACATGTTTCATTAAAAGAAGATACCACCATTTTCATATTCAGTGTGCAATGGGACTAATTGTAAATTCCTAATAGGTTACACCTTGTCTGACACCGAAGCACATATTCTATGACATGCTCCAGGCACCATAATGCTGGTGGCAGAGGGATGGATCAGATGACTTTGTGGGTCATTTTAGCTGGAGAATTCTTCAAGCCACAGATTTCACTGGGGCACATTTTCAGCCTCATCTCCAATTTGTCTTTTAATCAGCATCAGGGGAGGGAAGGTACAGAATGGAAATCGGGCTCATTATCACAACACTTCTCCTAACCTCACTGCTAAGCGACCCAGTCACATAAAGTACAGGGAAAAATCCCACAGATTGGAGCTGAACATTTTTCGGACCTGATTTGAAAATATTTTAATAATGAGCTGCTCTGCCCAGGCTAACAGCCATTTTGGTAATTACCAGCCATTCTGTACAGATATTACACTTACCAGGAGGTTAAACAGGCTTCTCAGTAAAAGAGAAGTTTTGGGGGATGTTTGGAGGGAACTAACGCTATAATTTTTATGTTCAACAAGTAGTAACCTTGGAAGAGATGAGGGTCTGGGGGTTGTTAGCAAAGAAATAAGCAAACTTATAGTGTTCCTGACTTACATGGCTAGACTGTTTCATACAATATCAACAATGTAATACCCAGATTGGAATTGGAAAAGATTGGAACTTGGGAAAGACAGTGCCTAAGTACTGTCCATGGTGCTGATCAGACCCTTTCCTCCTTTATGAAGTGGAAAAAACATGTAGCAGTGAAGTCCTAACACAAATATTGAAAGCCAACCCAATATTGGAAACAATTAACCAATGAACCAATTAAGTAAAAAAACATTTATTAAGCACTATTATATGCCACACCCCATGCAAGGTGCTGGGGAGCCAAAGGCAAAAATGAGAAAAAAAAAATCCCTCCCTTTCAGGAGCTTACATGATAATAACTGGCCTTCTTGCTGTTCCTCACACATGACACTTCTCTCTACTCTAGGCATTTTCACTGTCTGTCCTCCATGCCTCTACTTCCTCATCTCCTCTTAGAAGTCTCTTTGGTTTCCTTCAAGTCTCACTCAAAAATCTCACCTTCTACAAGAAACTTTTCTTGTCTTTCCTCAATTCTAGTGCCTTCCACTGGCTAATTTCTCCAATTTGTCCTGTCTAGAGCTTGTTTGTTCATAGTTGTTTCCAACAAATGTCTTTGTTTCAAGCCAATCTTGCTTATTGATTGTTTATTATAGGCAAGATACTATATTAAGGTCTCCTCCATTATACTATGAGCTCTTTAAGGACAAGGGTTGATTTTTCACCCATCTTTGTAACCATAACACTTAGATTAGTGCCTAACACACAGCAGGCACTTAATAAATTCATACAAACTTGACTTATTCAGAGCTCTAAGATACACGAAGCACTTTAATAATAATCACAGACATTTATCCAAGGTGTCCCAAAAGTCTCAGGGAACTTTTGCTTAAAGTTACACTAATACTTCTGGGACACCCTACACAACACTTTAAGATTTGTAAAGTGCTTTCTGCATTGTCCTCGCTGGACTTTCACCATTACCCTGCAAATTTGGGGCTCCTTATATTCCCATTTTAGAGATGAAGGTGTTCTGTTCTGTTATAGTGTCTTTTGAAGTTTGCAAAGTGTCTCATTTACATGATCTCAGATCTTATTTGAGCTTCACAGCAACCCTGGGAGGTGAGTACTTTGGGTTTTTTTATGCCCCTTTTATAGAGGAGGAAACTGAGACAGAGGAAGGTTAAATGCTTCAGCATGAATCACATAGCTAGTGTTTGAGGCAGGATCTGAACTAAGGTCTTCCTCACTCCATGCTGAAATGCCTAATTACAATACTGCCTACTTGCATATGTGACCTCATTTGATTCTGATCACAATCCTATGAGTTACACTATTTTTTAAAATAAAATTTTACTGATTTTAAAAAATATTCTGTTTCCCCACTGTATTTCTCTACCTACTCCTCAGAGAGGCAATCTTCATGACAATTTAGGGGAAAAATATCAGCAACCCCCATCAATACATTGGAAAAAAAGACCAATGACATAGGCAATATGCACACTTGTGAGCTTCCCCCACAACTTATTACAAAGGAATGGGGGGAGGAGGGGTTTGACCCTATTATTATCTCCATTTCACAGATGAGGTAACTGTGACCCAGTGGTTTAAGTGGACTTAATGAGAATCATCTAGCTAGTATATGTCTGGGGTGGGATTTGAACCCAGATCTTCTTGATTTTGTGGATATGCCCTTGAGATTAACATGTCTGTTTTCTATGAGTTACCTTGCCAGGAGGTTGCACTGGACCTGGAATAAGCCTACTTGCTTAAAGGAACCATCCAGGAGCCTACAGTGGGCCAAAGTCTTGCTCACTCCCAGATACCTTTGCTGTTGTTAGGCACCTGACCTTTCTGAGCTGTTCCCCCCTAAAACTGGTCCAAACCATTCTTGCAGTCAATTGTTCCTACAAAACATCCTGCTTCTATGTTCACCTGTTTCTGGGAAAGATTGTCCATTTTTCTGCCCAACCTCTCCCTGAACCTCCCTTTGTGGTTTTCAAGCATAAGTCTCCTCTGCCTTTCCTAGGCTGTGGGCTCCTCTGGACCTTGTACTGGGAGCCTCGGCTCTGGTGTCTACTTTTCCTCCTAAAAAAACTTTTCTGCTTTCAGTTCAGCTTGGAATCTTCTATATTTTGAGGGGTGGCTGTCACCTGGTTGACAATTTGAAATAGAGAAATTTATAAAGAATATCTAGTCCAATGAGAGACAGTGGAAAGAAGAATGAATTTATAGCCAGAGTTGTTGTTCAGTTGTTTCAGTCATATTTGACTTTCTGTGACCCCATTTGGAGTTTTCTTGGCAGAAATACTGGCTCTACCTCATTTTACAGATAAGGGGCTGAGGTGAATAGGGTTCAATGACTTATCCAGGGTCATATAGCTAGTAAGTATCTGAGGCTGGATTTGAACTCAGGTCTTCCTGACTCCAGGCTTGGTATTCTATGCACTGTGCTACCTAGCTGTCAGAGCATCTGAATGCAAATACCACTTCTGATACCTATGGCCTGTGTGACCTTGGGAAAATCTTTTCTCCTCTCTGACTGTCAGTTTTCTCATCTGTGAAATGAATGGTTTGGATAAACTGACCTCCAGAGTATTTTCTGGTTCTAAATTGAGGAATTTCTGATCCTATCATTTCCAGTGCTGTGCTTAAGGCCAGACAAGCCATTGCACAGCAGAAGGTGCTGGCGTCAAAGGGGAAAGTAGGATTAAATCCTGAAATTTAAAAGATGGTCTGAAAGGCAGCTAGATTTACTAGGCAAAGAATAGACTCGATTTGTCCAGATCATTGGCCTTGCAAAGGCATGTGGGAGTTTTAAGGCCCAGTTGGGTTCTCCTTCCAAAAGCTCCCGTCTGCTGGAGAGCTCCCCACAACACTGACCTCTTCATTAACCTTCATGGAACACATGCAGCAGCAGAGAAATCATCTGCCAGGAAAGTGTGTGGGGGTCTTAAAACATTCACAGTTAGGTCCAAATTCATTCCCACAGGAGACACAGAATCCTAGGCTCAGAGCTGGAAGGGATCTTGGAGGTCATCTATTCTAACTCTTTAGAGTTTTGACAGATGAGGAAACTGAGGCATGGTGAGGCTAAATGGGTTGCTCAAGTTTATACAAAAAAGTAACTTGCAGAACTAGAATTCAAATTCAGGCCCTGAGATTCCAAATCTGGGGCTCTTTCTGCCATGGCAGCTGGAAAACTACAAAATCCTACCCATAAAAAAATCCATCTGCTGTTCTTCCTTGCTTACATTAGCAACCCTTGGAGGGGTGAAAACAGATGCTGCTTCTGTGAACTGTTTTCATGTCCCATGGAAGGAAAACAAAATAAGTTTGTCTAAAAATACAGAGGAATCTATTTGTTTGAAACAGAGATTGGAAAGTCACCATTCAATGACCCTAGAACTTAACTCGATCAGTTACATCTTGTGGCCAGGTGCATCTAAGGTGCACTAGTAAATGTTTAGCACATCTACAAAAATTCATGACACACTTTGAAATTTAATCTGCATCATAAACATTTTCTTCATCACTTTCCCAAGTCTAGGCAATTGTGGCAGGTAGGTGGGTGGCACAGTGGCCATTGCACTGACCTTGATGTCAGGAAGACCTGATTTCAAATGTGGCTTCAGACAATTACTAGCTGTGTGACTGGGGCAAGTCACTTAACCCCAATTGCCTCCCAAAAATTAAGTTGAGGCAATCAACAAAATCATAATTCAAGCTCTGATTTGTAGTTATGCTATTAGAGTTGGATCTAGCACATGTCCAGACTTAACTAAATGATCTGACTAATCCCTCTATCTCAGAGTTGTAATTAGGATTTGGGTGCCTGGGACTTTGGGCCCAAGTGTCAGATTTACAGGGTTACAGATTTGCAGTCCTTTTGCAGGTTAGAAACAACCCAACTTAGTATCTACTTATTTAAAATAGGACATAACCAATAGATGAGTTGGGGTAGGTTTCTCTACTGTTCGGCCTTCCTCTCTCTCTTCCCCTGCCTTATATACATATTGGCCTTTCTAGCAATGGATATGTACCGGTAAATGGGCTTCTGCCTCCTTCTCTGAAGTGGTATCCCATCCAACTCCAACCGAGGGGACATTTCCTGTTTCTTGCCTTGTATTCTGTTTATGGCAATTTCCACGGGCAGAAAAAAATTCCTAGATATGGTATTGTTCTATTAACACCTTTCTGTTTGGAATTAATGGCTGTGGTGGAATAATTCACTGGGTTTGGAATCAGGAAATGTAGAATTCATTGGTTTGGAATCAGGAAATGTAGAAAGTGTGCCCAGGCTGGTCCTTGGTACCCTAGATGACATTGACCTTTACTCACTCTGTTCTATGACTCTTTTTCCTAGCTTGAAACTTGATGAATGTCCACAGAGCAGGTAAAGAGGTCAAGAGATGGAGCATGAAGGGGACAAAAAGGAGCTTCAACTACTGGCATTTCTGACCATTAGTTGGCAGTTCCTTGAGAGGAGAGACTGTTTCCCCTCCCCCCTTTCTTTTCATCTCCATTGTGTGGCACAATGCTCAGAAAATACAAAGTACTTAATACATGTTGATATTGTTGTTGTTTTATTTGTTTTTCAGTTGTGTCCAACCCTTTATGACCCCATTTGTGGTTTTCTTGGCAAAGATACTGGAATAGTTTGCCATTTCCTTCTCCTGCTCATTTTACAGATGAGGAAACTGAGGCAAACAGCATTAAGTCATTTTTCCAGGGTCACACAGCAAGTAAGTGTTTCAGACTGGATTTAAATTCAGGAAGATGAGTCTTCTGATTCCAAGTCCAGAGCTCTTTCCATTCTACCACCTGGCTGTTCAATGAGACAAGTAAAATAATGCTAATCACAATAAATATTAATTTTGTTGACATTTTAGTTTTATGTCACCTTTAATTCCCAAATATCTCTCCTTCCTCCTTTACCCAGATAATCATTAGTTGTGATAAAGAATAAAAAGAAAGCAGGGAGAGAGATAATCTGGTCAAATGCTGGATAACCAGCATCAATCAAATAAAAAAATATAGGCAGTCCTCTACCTCCACCAAGAAGCGAGGGAGGTACATGCTCATAGTTTGAAAGCAGCATGTGGTCCAGTGGAAAGAATACTGATTCTGGAGTCAGAAAGACCTGAGTTCAAATCCAGTCTTAAACATATACTAGTTGTATGTCCCTGGACAAGCCACTCAATATCTGTCTATCTCAATTTAATAATGTTTCCTCAATTGAATAATGAGGATAATAATGACACCTACCTCCTAGGATGTTATAAGGATCAACTGATATAATATTTGTAAAGTCTATAGCATGGTGACTGGTACAGAGTAGGAATTTAATATGTTCATCCTTTTCTTCCTTCCTTCCTTCCTTTCTTCCTTCCTTCCTTCCCTCTTCCCTCGCTCCCTCCTTCCCTCCATCCTTCCTGATACTTTGCATCAGTTCATATATTTTCCAATGATTCTCTGTCTTCTTCATAGACATTATTACTTATGGCATAGTAATATTCCATCACATTCATGTCCAGTACTACAGTCTGGGGGAATAGCCATCCCCTATTTGCTGGGCATTCTACTTTGTTTCCAGTTTGCTCTCAACTACAAAAAAGTGCTTCTGTAATGTAATTATTTTGACTGTGCTTTGGACTAGGAAAAGCATTATTGGTTTTCATTTCAGAAATTAGGAAATTGGGGTTCATTGCCCAGGGTCACACAGCAAGTAAGCAGCAGGGTTGACTCTTGAACCCAGGTTTATGGCCACAAATCCAGTGCTTTTCTAATGCGAGGATGACTCTCTCTTTGGTATCTACTTTACAAAGGGATAGTTCATCTGAGGACCAAGAGAATAGTAGTCCTCATTTCCTCTGCCAAACATTTTCTGAACTGACCACGATGTAAAAATACTGCTTTAAAACAATGGGGAAGGCAGAGGAAAATTGGACTTTCCAAAGAGGGAGAAAAGTGTTATGTTAGAAACATGTTTTCCAGCTCACTGCTTCATTACACTTTGTAAATCATTAAGTGGTTCTCTCTTAGCCTCCAACTTAGACTTCCACTTCTGAATCTACTCTGGCCTGGGGTAAACAGGCCTGCTGTTTGAGGACATCATTTCTTAGTGGTCCCTTGGGAGGTTAATAATTTAAGGCTCATACAGATTTTTAAATGGGCAAGAATTTGTTTTGGACAACTTTTCAAAAGGACTATTTCCTCTAGCACAAACTAAGTCTCAAAAATAAAATTGTGCAGTTGGAATATTGAATGGACTGACCTCTTATCGCTTCAGCGAACAATGAATTCCTAAAGGCCCCTGCATTGCAGTGGGAAAGCCTGGACAAGGCACAAGGAGACCTGGATTCAGATCCTACAAACAAAGTATATGACTTTGGACAAGGCACTTTTTCTTAGTTTTCACCTCTATACAATAAGAAGGTTGGAGTAGATGCGTCCCTAGGTCATTTTTAGCTTTTGTGCTAAGAGATATTCTATTTTATTGAACAGAATTTCAGACTGAAAGTAATGAGTGATTTCCCACCCAGCTTATGGGATGAGTTTTTACATTCTAAGAATTCCAGAAGGCCCCCTATTATACTTAACCTTTCTGTAACTCTTGAGGCTCTGTTCTGTAAGGCAGATATGGAGAGTAATCGACCTATCGGTTTCCCAGAATTTATGACTATGATGGTGAGGAAGATTAAAAAAAACACACACCTTAAGAAGGAGACCAAGGAGATATTGAGAAAGTTTGCAGAATTTCAAAATGGCTGATGTATCAAGGCCAAGGAGCTGTGCTTGTGACAAAACTTGGTGCTGACTGATGAGCTGATTGGTAAACTCATTGGATAGCTGGTTCCTCTCATCCAACCAAGTTTCATAGTTTCATAGATTTAGAACTAGACAGAAGGGACCTCAGAGGTCATCTAGTCCAATCTTCTCATCTTATACATGAGGAAATTGAGACCAGAGAGGTTCTGATATTTGTTTAAAATCACCAGGCAGTTAGTTGCAAGCCAGAACTTGAACTCAAGTTCTCTTCATACAAACACATGTTGGCACAATATTGTGTTAGTGCTATCCTCCCCTGACAATTACTTTGCATTTTGTTTTTCAGTTGTTTTAGTTGTATCTGACTCTTGGTGACCCCATTTGGGGTTTCCTTGGCAAAGATAATGGCGTGGTTTGTCATTTCCTTTTCCAGCTCATTTTGTAGATGAAGAAATTGAGGCAAACAGACTTATCTGTGAATGAGTTGGTCATAAGGATATAGTGAAATAATTTATTTAAAGGTGCTTTGATGATAATTATCAAAACAATCTGGTATTGGCTAAGAAATGGAGTGGTGGATCAGTGGAATAGATTAGATACAAATTATGTTATAGTAAATGACCATAGTACCCTGGTATATGATAAACCCAAAGATTCAAGCTTTTAGGAAAACTGGAAAAGAGTATAGCAGAAATTAGGTATAGACCAACATCTCATGCTATATACCAGCAGTTCTCAACCTATGGGTGGTGAGCCCTTTGTGGTCGAACAACCCTTTCACAGGGGTCACAGGGGTCATTTAAGACCATCAGAAAATACACATTTCCAATGGTCTTAGGAACCTCCTCTATCTTTCTCCAGGCAGGTCTGCCCACAGGCAGACATGCCCACACATGACTGTTAAAGGGTCATGGCATTAGGAAGGTTGAGAACCACTGCTGCATACCAAGATAAGGTCAAAATGGGTACATGGTTTATACACTTAAAGGTCATATGAGCACAAGCAAATTAACAGAGAATGTAATAGTTTATCTTTCAGATTTAGAGATAAGGGAATAATTTAGGACCAAAGAAAATATAGACTATGGTACAAAATGTAAAATAGATTATTTTGATTATGTAAACTTAAAAAAGTTTTGCACAAACAAAACCAATGCAACCAAAATTATAAGGAAAGCAGAAAACCAGGGGATAATTTGCAGCAATTATTTCTGACAAAGATCTCATTTCTCAAATATATGGAAAACTGAGTCATATTTATAAAAATTCAAATCATTCCCCAATTGATAAATGGTCAAAAGATATGAACAAGCTGTTTTCAGACAACACCCCCCTGCAAAGTTTTCTATAGTCATAGAAAAATGTTCTAAGTCACTATTGGTTAGAGAAATGCAAATTAAAACAACTCTGAGTTAACATCTCATATGCATCAGATTGGCTAACGACAAAAAATGGAAAATGTTGGATATTGGAAGGAATGTGGGAAAACTGGGACACTAATGCACTGTTGGTGGAGCTGTGAACTTATCTAACCATTCTGGCAAGCAATTTGGAACTATTCCCAAAGAGCTATAAAACTGTGTATACCTTTTGATCCAGCAATGCCACTGCTAGGTTTATATTCCAAAGGCATCCAAAAAGGGAAAAGAACCCATTTGTACAAAAATATTTATAGCAGCTCTTTTTGTTGTGGCTAAGAATTGGAAATTGAAGGGATGCTCATCAATTGGGGAATGGCCAAACAAACTGTGGTATATGAGTGCAATGGAATATTGCTGTACTATAAGAAATGGCAAGCAAGATGATTTCACAAAATGTGGAAAGGCTTATATGAACTGATGCATAGTGAAGTGAACAAAAGCAGGAGAACGTTGTATACAATAACAGCAATATTGTTCAATGAAGAACTGTGAATGACTTAGCTATTCTCAGCAATACAATGATCCAAGACAATCCCAAAGGACTCATGATGAAGTGTACTATCTGCTTCCAGAGAAAGAACTGATATTTGAATACAGACTGAATCATGTTATTTTTCACTTTCTTTCATTTTTTCTTTTATCTGAGTCTTCTCATACAAAATGACTAACATGGAAATGTTTTCCATAATTGCACATGTATAAACTAAATCTGACTGCTTACTGTTTCAGGGAAGGGTTAGGGAGGAAGGGAGAGATGGATAGAATTTGGAACTCAAAACTTTAAGTAAAAATGTTAATACAAGAAAAAGTAATAGTGCTTTGAAAACCTTAAAGAGCTTATATAAATGTCAACAATTATTAGCATTGGCAGGGAAGGAAGCAAAAATTAATTAAGTACCCATTACATGCCAGGCAATGTGCGGAACATTTTTTAACACCGGTATAGGACTTACTATATGACAAGCACTGTGCTAGGTGCTTTGTAATGATCTCATTTGATTCTCAGGGGAGTTTACAAATACTTGACACTTTACAAATACTGTCTCATTGGATTTTCACAATAACCTTGGGAGGTAGGCACTATTATTTTACATTTGAGGAAATTAAAGCAAACGAGTTAAATGACTTGTCCAGGGTCATACAGATAAAAGTAGCTGGGTCCAAATTTGAATTTTTCTTCCTGACTCCAGGCCTACCTCTCTAGCCCCTGTACTTCTAAGCATATTATTATATTATTGTTACATCCTCAGAAGAATGTAATAACACCGGCTAACATTTCTAAATCATTGCAAAGAATTTTACATGTTATTTCATTTGATTTTGATAACAACTCTGGGAGGGAGGTGCAATTACTATCTTCTTTTTATAGATGAAAAAACTGAGGAGGTTGGTTAAGTGACTTGTCTAGAGTCATGCAGCTAGTGTCAGATAGGACCTGAATTGAGATTTTTTCTGATCCCAAGTACAACATTCTCTCCATTGCCCCATCTAGTTGAGGCCATCTACAATTAACTCTGTTGAGGTCAGTAGGATGTTTGTTTTCATAATCCCATTTTCTAGCATGATTCCTAGCACATAGTTAGTATTTAATAAATGCTTGTGATATGGTATTGAATTTAATTCCTCCATTCTGAAATATATACATGGTCTTCTCTAAGCAGCCAACACAACGAAGGAGATCTAGAATTTGTGGTGGTTCCCTCCTACCCTGCCCTATATAACGCCCCAAGGCAGCTCATTTTTCTCCAGTAAGACATTCTTCTATTTCTTCTTTCATGAAAATGTTCCCTCCCTGACACCACAGCACAGAGCTATTAAATAGATTGGCTTCCAGCTCCCCATTGCCACCTGTCCTGCTTTGTCAATTACACATTTTTTTCTGATTCTTACAAATATGAAGCCATGTTCATGTTGATTTCATTTTCCTGAGAGGAAGGAATATCTGCTAGTAAGACAAGAGAAGAAATTCTTGCCCCCACCCCATGATGTTTTCCTACTTCCCCATTCCACTGTTTTACAAATGCATAATCAGTCATAAATTCAGAACTGGGCAGGGACTTTAGAGGCATTCTAGTCCAACCCCAGAGAAGCAAAAGAACTTGTCCAAGTAATGTGGGCGATTTAGAGGTAGAACAGTCCTTTAAAATAATTTAATCCAACTCTTTCATTTTACAGATGACAAAAACTTGTCCCAGAGAAGTAACTTCATAAGATCATAGTCTGCTACTGGAATGGCCCTCAGGGTCATCTAGTCCAATACCTTCATTTTATAGATGAGGAAGACAATAAAGCCAAAGAAAGTCATGTGATTTGCTCAAGATCACATAGGTGGCAAGGTCATATAGATACCAGGATTTGAACACAGCTCTTCCAAATCTGAATCCAGTCCTCTTCCTACTTCATCCATAAGAGTTCATTCCCCTGAGTCTCAACCAACTGACAAAGGAATTCCATGTATTTTCCCAGCAAAGAGACAATGAGCAAGACCACTGGCCATGGATGAATACCCCTCAGATGTCTCCAAATAAGAGCTCATGCCAGCTCATACAGTCTCATTGGGCTATTTGGGGACACAGCAAATTGGTCAGCAACTCGCCTGAACATTAAATTATATCACATTCTCTTTTAACTTATAAGACAACATTTCCTTACATACCCAAAGATTTTTGAATACAGAATGATCTTCCTGAGAAACTGGAAAGATAGTGTTTTCCAGGTCATCCCCTCTAGTGTGGAATGGTGAAAAGGGTATTAATATTGGAGTCAAAAGATTTACATCCAAATCCAAGTTCTGATGCTTTTTGGCTTTATGAACTTGAGCAAATGACTTCTTCCTACTTCCTAGTGAATTAGAGCTGGGGTTTGAATTCAGTTTCTTTGATTCTAAATGTAGACCCTTTACCAGCTACCTCAAATCCTATTAACAGAGCTGACATTTGAACTGTTATCCTGCATTTGCAAATCCATCACCTTTTATAGAATTCTGAGATGCTTCTCACTTCTGTACCTGGCTTGCTATGAGAATTTTGGCTCTATTTACTAAGTCTTAAGAGAAGGTATGCCCTGTATACTATTTCACACACACATGTATATATGTGCACACATGTATATACATATGTGTGTACATGTACATATATACACATGTATGCATACACACACATATATAGAGAAGATATGTATATGTTTATTTATTTCATTAAATCTACCCTAATTGCATGTAAAAAATTTCTAACATTCATTCAAAAATGTTTTTAGCTCCAAATTCTCCCTCTCCCTCCCACCCTTTGAGAAGGCAAGCAGAGTGATATTGATTTTACTTGTGAAGCCATGCAAAACATCTTTCTACCTATAGATTTTCAATATGCTTGTTTGAGGCTATTTTCTTTAAGAAGGTCAAGATGTCCATAAGCCAGAACTTCTTTGGCATGTCTACCCTTAACCCAACCTTTTTTGAACTATATTTATTTCCTATTTAGAATATTTCTTTAATAGACTACAACCTCCTTGAGGGCAAAGGCTGTTTCATATTTGTTTTTATATCCACAGTGCATGGCACTTGGAGGCAAACATAGCAGACATCTAATGAATGCTTGTTGACTGACTGACTGATCACTGTACTTTTGGGTTGGACACGTGGGTATTAGGCCTGGTGCACCTTCCAACTCACTCCATGACCTTGGGAAAGTCGCTCATTGTCTCTGAGCTTCAGTTTTCTCATCTGTAAGATGGAATGATTTGGATTGTAGTACCCCTAACTTGCTAAACTTCAATAAGTCTATGCAGGTTCCCTACCCCTGGCTCTGTTGTTCTAAGATCCACAGACACGCAGATCCCCATTCTCATAAACACATGCTTAGACTCATTTTTCCTTCATTCTTCCTCCATCCCCACATCACTTTTAGATGAAGGCAAACTCAGGTGACAGCCATCCCCAAAGCATATTTCTTGGTGTTATGACCTGGCTTCTAACATGAAAATGGAAGAGAGATGTGTTGCCTAGAGAACAGAGTCAGCATCTTTTGTAGCTTCTGAATAGTTTCCAGTAATGCCTTTTGTATGCCCTAAATTGTTTCTAGCAATGGCTGGGTAGTTCCCAATAAATATCACCCTAGGTGAGAGCTGCAGCTCATACACAAACATCCTCCGGGTATAATAGGACCCTTTACACTAATTTAGCTTCCAGAAAAGTGGGCCTCTGGAGTGAGTAAAAGCTGATGTTTCCTAGCTCACTCACTGTCAGAATTGAAGGACACAGTCTCTTTGATCACAGACTATCTTCACTCTTCTCTGAGATCCCGGACAGCTCCTTGAGTTACCAACTCCATTCCCTCCAGCTTTGAGAAGTCATAGACATAGATCTTAATTTGTACATAAGATGAAACTCAGGTCCATGGCATAGTGAATATTGGTTACTGGTTTGGGAATCAGAAAGACCTAGGTTCAAATCTTACTTCCAATCCTCTCTAGCAGCATTATAACCCCTAAGCAAGTCTCTTGACTTCTCTGAGTCTTAATTTCCGCATCTGTTAAAAATTAAGTGGTTGGATTCGAGGACCTCTAATGTTCCTTCCAGCTCCATACTCTAAAGGACCAAAATTTTAGACCTGGAAGGGACATCAAAGGTCTTTGTGTCCAGCCTCCTCATTTTACAGATGAGAAAACTGAGAAGTTCACAAAGCCAAGAAACATCAGAACTTGGATTCGGACGTAACTCTTTTGACTCCAGTACTAATACCCTTTTCATCATTCCACACTAGAGAGGATTACCTGGAAAACACTATCTTTCCAGTTTCTCAGGAAGATCCTTTTGTATTCAAAAAATCTTTGGGTATATAAGGAAATGTTGTATTATAATTTAAAAGAGAATGTTATGTAATTTAATGTTCAGGCAAGTTGCTGACCAATTTTCTGAGTTCCCCAAATAACCCAATGAGACTGTATGAGCTGGCATGAGCTCTTATTTGGAGACATCTGAGGGGTATTCATCCATAGCCAGTGGTCTTGCTCACTGACTCTTTGCTGGGAAAATACATGGAATTCCTTTGTTAATTGGTTGAGACTCAGGGGAATGAACTCTTATGGAGAAGTCTTTATTTGAGACTGCTCCAGGGTCTATCAAATTGATTAGAGTCTCCTTTGACCAACTACTTTCCAGGAAAAAGGCATATTCCTGGGTCTGGAGACATCTGGAAGTTTAGTCCGACTTCTTCCTTCACTTAGGAGCATTTGACAGGAACTGATATGACTGTATTCACTCTGAGTTCAGACAGATATTAACATTTTTTTATGGCCATGTGAGCTCTAAATAGATCTTCTTCCTCTTGCATTATTCCCCTAGCTTGTCATCCTTTAAGGGTGCTTTGGTAAACTGCTGACAAAGTATATCAATAGGAAGGACTGTTAGGACATCTCCCTCTAGGTTTTTCCTCTTTTTCCAATGATGCCATCAAAATTTACTGTGCTAGGGAACCCTCTATCTCACTAGTAAATTTTCTGGCTTCTCAAAGTTATCTCTCATTTTACTGGCATGAAATGTTTAAATGTTATGGCCCATGACACAAAGAAGGAAGAGGAGGGAGGAGCAAAAGATGAAGGAGAAAGATGGGGAGGGGAAAGAAGAAGAAGAGTGAGAATAGAGGAAAGCCAAGGAGAAAGAGAATGAGGGGAAGGAGGAATGAGGCTGAGGAGGAAGGAAGAGAAGAAATAAGGAGGAGAAAAGGAAGAAAATAGGGAGAAGGAGGAACAGCATCAGCAATAACTTTTGAGCAATAGTGGGAACCTGACATCATTTTGCAGCTCTAATCAAAATCATAGAATTGTAAGACTAACCCAAGGGTCCAATATTTTCTATAACACCCAACTCCCAATGGTTAAGGTTTTTGCTCAGTCCTGTTGCCTGTCTACCCCCAAACACTAGGGCACTGAGTCAGCTTCAGATCCACAATGACAAAAGTCTCTTTGAAATTAAAATGGGTATCTTAAGATACACAGTCTAAATGCATTCATGGCTGATTATTTCCAAGCTCTGGGATTGCCGTAGCAGGGGTGGGGTGGGGTGGAGCTTGAGGACCCGATCGACAAATAATTACATAAGAAGTCAGTCTAAATCTTGAAACAGGAAACAAAACATATAGATAATTAAACAACCCACAAAACATTACGCTTGTTTCCTCTTGAGAGCTATTGGGAGAGATATTGGAGAGAACATGGCATTTGGAATCATAAGACCTGGGTTTGAATGCCGGGTCTGCTATTTCTTAAATGTGTTATCTTGGGCAAGGCATTTAAATTCTATGGACCTCAGTATTCTTATGTGGAAGATAATTGGGTTGGGGCAAATGGATTCCAGTCCTTCCAGCTCTAATGCCCATGATCCCAGTTCCTTCTTTAGTGTGAACATCATAGTAGTCAGCATACAGTAGGTGCTCATTTGAGCTTTTTTGGTTGAAAGAAAATATCATTTGAAGAACATGGGTCAGATAGCTGTCTTTCTTTCTCCTAGGCATCCCCCCTTCTTCTACAAAATGTCCATACAAAATACACTGTCTAGGAGATAAAACTAAGTTTTCAGTACAAAAATGGAAATGATAGTCCTATTTTTCATGCTGCACAGCTCAGATAAGTCAGATGACTCAGAGTTAAAAGAATGAAAAGGAACAAGAAACTGCAGAATGCAGAAAATGCATTCATTTTTAAAAAAGTCACCAAGATAATAACCTTTGGAAAATGGTTATTTTCACTAGACAAGATGACCTTAGAGTAGAGCCATAGCTTTTATTGCTCAAGAGAAGTATTCAAAGCACTCAACAAAAGAATTGTTGCGAAAAGTTCCTCTGCCCATTTCAAGACTATGCCGTAGTTAGGAATTCATTTCTCTAATATTTATTAATTCAATCAACAAATGAGGGGGTGGCTAGGTGGCGCAGTGAATAGAGCACTGGCCCTGGAGTCAGGAGGACCTGAGTTCAAATCTGGCCTCAGGCACTTAACACAAAAAAACTAGCCGTGTGACTTTGGGCAAGTCACTTAACCCCCAACTGCCCTCCAAAAAGCAAAAAAAAAAAACAAGTAAAAAAAAAAAAACAAATGTATATCATATGCCCACCAGACACAGAGCACTGTGTAGGGTAATGGAGGTGGTCCCTGCTTTCATGGGACTCCTGGTTTACTAGAGGATTAGAGAGAATTAGAGGCATAGGGACTAGATCTATGATTTTACTGCTACAGAGAACTTCCAGGTGAGGAAGCCCATACATTCTCTGCAAGCTCATTGGTTCAGAATGTTGCGTAAATCATTGAGAGGTTTGGTGACTTGCCCAGGGTCACACAGCCACTACATGTGAGAGGTAAGATTTGAACCAAAGTCCTTTGGCTCCCCCCTCCTTCTTCTTACACCTTATTATCTTCCACACATGTGATCCAGCTGTACTAGTCTTGCAATGGCCCTCCCCTGTACCTGGAATGCTTTTCCCTCTCACCTTGGCTAATTGGCTTCCCTGGCTTTCTTCAAGAGTCTGTTCAGACCCCACATCTAGAAGGAGGCTTTTTCCAGTTCTCAGCAGCTACTAATGCTTCCCCTTTCAGATTGCTTTCCTTTACTCAGTACATATCTTGTATTTCTCCAGCTATTTACATGTTGCTTTCTATCTGCCCACCCCAATGTTAAAATGTACTCGAATGTATGTACCTTGAGGCAGGGCCTATTTTTGGTTTTCCTTTGGATTCTCAGAACTTAGCACAGGCCTGGCATACAGTCAGCACTTAATGAATGTTTGTTGATGGTTTGTTTCAGTCCTCTATCGATCATGCCAAACTGTAATATTACAAGGAGAGATGGTGATTGGCCTATTGAGGCATCAGGGAGAGTATATACCTAGAGCTCCTATGGAAAATTCTGGGAATTCCAGGGACAAGGTGACTAAGAATGGGGGTTTCTGACAGACTTCCTGATTGCTTACTACCATCTGGTGGGCCAAAGTTGAAGGGACTATAAAACTTTTTATTTTGGTGTGAGTGGTTCTTTGGTCCTTCCCCCAAACATGGTGGAGGTTAAAGATGCTGTTTTAGTTAACAGGAGACAGCTCTCAGCTCTCTCTCTCCTCTCCCTCTCTCTCTCTCACTCTCTCTCACTCCCTCTCTCTCACTCCCTCTCTCCCTCTCTCTGTCTGTCTCTCTCTCTACACACACACACACACACACACACACACACACACACACACACACACACACACACACACACACAAGCACGCACATCTCTCCTACCCCACAGGGGATACCATTTAAGTTGTAGCTTTCCAGTGAAGGGTGGGGAAAGTCCGGTCCTCTTTTACTCCAACACTATGTTGACCACACCTATACCAGGTGATTCAAATAAACAAGTCTGCACCTGGGTCCCTGGCCGCCTTTTCTGTTTTTGTTTCCTGGGTTGATGATACAACTTTGTTCTGCAAAGTGGATGTGTCCAGGCTTGGAGGTGACTCTGTAAGTTTAAGAGGTCTCCATGTTCTGGGTCCAATGAGTGGAGCTGATTGGTGGAAATAGGATTTCTTTGTTGGAGAATATGATCCCCATCAAGAGAATGATTGGAAGTGTTTGGACAGAACAAAAGGGAGATAGGATGTGGCTGTCACTATTTGGCCATCACATAAACTAAATACATCCTTTTGAAGATTTGAATATGCCAACCTCCTGAGAAAGTCTAACAGTAAGTTATTGAAATTTATTTTAGGCCATTGTTTTAATGCCCAATGAGTCTTTTCCACATTCCATAGTCCTGTGGTACCTTGTGTTTTTAGGTGTGATAGCTTGCTTAATCCCCTCTCTCCTTCCCTCCCTCTTCCACCCATTTGCCCTTTCATTGCCCTCTGTTGAGACTCATCTTTGGATGAGTTTAGACTAGTTTTTTTGGAGTCAGTGATGTTTCACTTCCTCAAGAAAAGTAGCAAAACTGGTCACATATTGAAATAATATTGAAAAGATGGGACTTTGTTTTTCTGGAAAGCTTAGGGTAAATAAAAGAGCTTTGTGATTTCCCCAAAGCATTTCAATCTACTTTCCTCCTCCTGTCCAACTCTGAATCTAACTAGTTATTCATCCACACTATTTGAACCCAGTATACATACTGTTCGAAAATCTTTATAGAGTATTCATCCAAATGCATATTGAAATCTGGGTAATAGTAATTTTTCATCCACTTGGTATTTTCTGTGTTGATGGGCAGGCTAAATTCCTTGTGGTGATTACAGTTATTTTCCAGGAGGCTTTATTCAGTTAGGACACTGGCCCCCAGAAGCAAAAGCATCTGAAGGGCCTTATCATCCACAGGGAAGCTTTGTGTAGCTTGGCCTTTGCACTGAATTCCCTCCATCATAGTAATTAATAACTTCAGTGAGTATGCCTCATTTGATGTTTATTAATAAAGAACTATTTCTGTTATATTTTCTGAGGAGATTTTGAATGATCTTGATGTAGGGATAGGGGATACCTTGTTGAAATAAAGCCTTGAATGCAGCATTTTGTTCTGCAGAATCAAGTGCTTTTTATTAGCCAACAAACAATAAGCACTGTAAAATCTTCAATTTTATATGGGTAAGCTGGTGGTATAGTTGATAGAACACTGGGCATGGAATCAGGAAGATCAGTCTTTCTGAGTTCAAATCTGGCCTCAGACACTTACTAGCTGCGTGGCCCAGGGCAAGTCCCTTAACCCTATTTGCCTTATTTCCTCATCTTTAATATGAGCTGGAGAAGGAAATAGCAAGCCACTCCAATAAATTGCCAAGATAACCCCAAACGATGTCACAAAGCGTCCAAAATGATCAAAGAGCAACAAATATCTTCTACATCTTTTAGTTAATTGTGAAAGATAAAGATGAGATCAATTGTGGAACATCACTGGCAAAATCCCTACTTGTTCCTTACTAATTCTTTAATCACGTTCACCTTTATCAATTAGATAACTCTCATAATGATATTATAAAGATCGGTAGCTATGGCTGAGCTGCTAATTATTAATGCTAGGTTGCCTTCTTTGGTATTATTTAGGCCCCCAATTTTTTATGATTCTAGTCTTTTTCTATCCTTCAAAGATTTTGTACATCACTATTAAAAGTGAGACAATTTTCAATGTATTATGTATATTATGTATAAAACACATAATTTCAAATATAAACAACACATTTACATGTATGATGTTTACGTGTCAGGACGAGTTCCTTTTATACTTCATCACTTTGGAGGGTTGTAAGGGGCTAAGACAGAGGCAATGAGATTTAAGGCTGAGCCCCTTTTGGAAATAAATGAAGCAATCTACCTTTGAAGGGGGTCTGAGGATTTGAGTAGCTCAGATCTGCTGGAGGTCAACAGAGAATACAAACTTCCTCCCAGGGTAAAGACTCCCTCAGTATAGTTTCTTCTAGCCATTCATTTCCATACATCCAACAGGAATATGGAAAATATACGGATAATCCCAATATGGCTTTTCCAGCCTTTTCACACTTAGCTCTCCCCCTCCCCCTCCCCCTCCAGTACCCTGAGATATAGTGACACTGACTTCCTTGCTGTTCATTGAGCAAGACACTCTCTCTCCCAACTCCAGGCATTTTTACTGACTGTTCGTTCATTCCGGGAATGCTCTCTCTCCTTATCCCCATTTCCTGGTTTCCTTCAAGTCCTAGGTAAAATTTCACCTTCTACAGGAAGACTTTAATCAATCTTTATTCTGGAGCCTCCTCTCTGTTGATTATTTACAATTTGTCCTGTCTTGTATCTAAACAGTTAGATACAAGCAAGCTAGTATCTAACTGTTTGCCTGTTGCCTTCCCTGGGAGCTCCTTGAGAGTAGGGAATTTTTTTTGCTTTTCTTTATATCCCCAATATGGGCAGGTGGCATAATGGATACAGGAGTACTGAGTTTGAAGTCAGAAAGACTGAGTTCAAATCTGGCCTTAGACACTTACTAGCTGTATGACTCTAGGCAAGTCACTTCACCCTGCTTGCCTCGTTGTCCTCATCTGTCACATCAGCTGGAGAGAAGGAAATGGCAAACCATTCCAATATCTTTGCCAAGAAAGCCCAAGGTGGGGCTTTCTTTACATATGGAACACATAGTAATTAATATTAATAATAATATTATAGAGGCAGCATTGCATAGTGACTATGGAGGCAGCCTTAGAGTCAGATTGACCTAAGTTCCAGTCTTGACTCTGACTCATAAGTGTGGGGTCCTGGGTGAGTCATCTAATCTATCAATGCCCTCAGAAAAGTTTGGAAAGTATGTTACAGAATAGTAGCCACTCTATATTCATTGAAAGCACTGTCCCACCAGGATATCTCTAATCCAGGGCTGTCAAAGTGCATATCGATTTAGAAAACCACAAGTCTTGATTTGCAATGTTTGTTGATATCTGAGGTGTAAATGCTCACACTGAAAATTTTACTTTTGATTTTCCTGAATTGGTAGGAGTTGGTTCCTTTCTCATTTAGATAAGGGTCATGAATACATCAGAGGGAATCAGACAAAAGTGCTTTAGGAAAATCTATAGCCAGAGAAGAAGGAGAGTTCTATCAACCATCAATTTCTGGCAGAAATCACAGGGTGTAGAGTTAGAATAACATAAGACATGGACAAAGGGATGGGTTGGTTGCCAAGCTTGCATTACAGATATAATCTTGGAGCACTAGGGCTCTCTCTTTTCATTTACTTTCTTTTGACTGCTATCAGCCCATCTCTCCTTTTAGCTCTGAGCCTGTTCTGGCTTCTTCCTCCACCATTCCTGCCCCATTCTGCTGAACTCAGATCATGGCCAATCAGATGGGACCCACTGACTGGGATCAGAAATGTGGGAACCGCAGCCAGGCAGGCGGTGATGGCTCGCACTCCGAGGCAATAAATCACTGTATAACTTTGTTTAAGAAATCATCTGTCACATTCAAATGCTTTTTTAAAAGGCTCAGTATCTGAGGACTCGCCAGAGGTTTTTTTTTTTAGCAGAAAGGCAATATAGATTGTGCATGTGGTACATATGTGTGTATGTTCATAGTGCACTCACACAAATAGATTGTCTGGATATTATTACAATTTAGATGAAGGTCTAAATTGTAAAAAAAACATAGATTGTACTTACTATATATAAATGTACACATATGCAAACCCACGGGCTTTATTACAATGTAAACAATATGCAGAGAATGTTCCTATGCATATACACATATGTACAAATACAGATGTATTTGCACATGCACATTCACATGCATACAGATGTATACGTCCACATATACACATTCACAAGTCCCACTCAGTCTTCCACATAATCCTTCCCTGCCTCATTGTGGTGTCAGGGTAAATATGCACCCAACCTGCCCACGCATACACATATACACAATGTACAACACATAGGCACACATATATGTATTCATATATATGCATAAATATGTATGCAGAGAATATCCATGCACTTACAGGCCTACCATCCAGTCCTCTAGTGCCTTATTATGGTGTTGGGGGAGCTTGACTCCTCAAAGGTTATACTAGTGTGGCACAAAATCAGCTCCATCCTACCAAACTGCAGAGGTCTTAAACAAGAACTTAGTGTCCATTTTTCAAGCTGTGACCTCGTTAAGTTTGAAGGGTCTCATCACCAAGTTGGACATAGAATAATGAAGCTTCCCATTACAGTAATTCTCAATGACCTTTGACTAAGTCAAAACAGTGTTATCACCTGGATTGGTGGAGGGAGGATTGACACCAGTAAATATACCCCCATAACTCACATATATGCACACATGAGCATGCCTCTATACACATGTGTATAGAGGACTGTGATGGGAGCTATGGGGATATATGTGAGTTTGTGAGTATATGTGCCTATGTTGTTTAGTTCTTATTTCATTTGTGTCTGATTCTACATGGAACCCATTTGGGGGTTTCTTGGCAAAGATATTAGAGTAGTTTGTGGTTTCCTCCTCCAGCTCATTTTACAGATACAGAAACTGAGGCAAACAAGGTGAGTGACTTTTCTAGGGTCACAGAGCTACTAAGTGTCTAAGGTTAGATTTGAACTCTGTACTCCAGATCGGGTGCTCTAACCACTGCCCCATACACAATATACATATGTATACACACATATACGAACAAATACATATTTATGCATTGGTAGGGATATGGCATATATATTGTGTGTTTGTGTGTAGGTATACACACATATATATGTGTGGCTAAATGCATATCTATTCCTACTCCATAGTGAATATAGAAAATTGGGCTCACAGTCAGGAAGACTTGTGTTTAAGTCCCACTTATTATGCATATTGATTGTGGAACTCTGGACAAGTGCCCCTGGCCTCTTGGTGTCCCAAGGCAATTCTCTGAGAATAAAAGCTGTGGGTCACGTGACACTGCATTGGTAGAGTACATTCATTTCTGACAGCTTCCTACACCAATGAAATCATAGATTAAGTCCAAAGAATAAAAGTGTGTACAGATATCCACACACATATTTGCATGCATGCAGCATGTGTTCATACTTGTATATGAGTGTATGTGTCTTGACTTGGACTGATGACCAGCTGTCATGGTGGAGCCACACTTATAGGTAATGGTGGCCTAATTCAGGAACACTGAGAGGTTGGGAGAAATACCACATTTAAGTTTCTTCGTTAGACCTCAGTTCTTGGAGTGATACATGGACAATAGGAAGCTCCTTGGAGTTTGCTAGGTTAACATGAAAAGAAGGAAGGGAAAAAGACCCCAACATGAAAGGAATTTCTGCCTCAAGAGGGACATGATCTGTGAAGTGAATGGACTATATCATCTAGGCTATATATAAATAATGCTTGTGATTTTACTCTGTATTTACTGGGAAGCAGGGTCCTCTGATTGGTATAGGAACTTCCAGTGGGATCATAAAACTCTACTTACCAATTCAGATTAGTACCTGCTCTGCAGCTGATAGAGTGAGAATTGCCTGGGGATTCTGAGATTTTAAGTGACTTGCCCAGCATCACACAGCTGGAAACGTGTGCCAAAAGCAGGACTGGAACCTAGATCTGATTCTGAGGTCAGCTCTCTATCCATAAATAATAAGAATTAATTTAATTTAACTATATATTTGAATTAGTGAACCAGGAGTCAAAGTGAATCAAGGAAGCAACACTCAGAGAAAGAAAAGGAAGGAACTGGCCATGTAGGTGGTAGCCTTGCTGGAGACTGAGTGATAGATAATCCTAGGTATAAGCCGAGATCACAAACAGTAGAAGATGCAGGGTGAATGTTGGCTGATCCCTTGACCTATATCCTAAGCTTTTGACCACTTATAGAACATAGTATTTCACATTTGTTACCCAAACCCTTCTAGTCTAGGGATATCTTCCTGAATGTCTATGGATGAAAAAAAAAACCATAACACTTGATAGTCAGTCCACTGGCAACGAGCCTCATTCATGGAGGAGACAGAAGGGTGCATCCCCTGGATGGAGTCACAGATTTTTGAAATGTTGAAGTGAAGCACACATAATTCTAAAAAATACAACAAAGTCAGAGAACTAAAGTGAAAGAATTATCTTATGTTCCTTAATGGAGATTCAGAGAAAACAATATGGCGGGAAGAGGAAAAAGGAGTGGTCATAGACAGAGTCTACTCCAACCTAAAATGGTGCATTCCACAGGAAGCCAAACTCATCTAATAGAATGAAAGCTCCTTGAAGGCAGGGACTGTTTTTCCTTTTATCTTTTGTATCTTTGCATGTGGTAGACATTTAACAATGTCTACTTAATGTCTAATTAATAACAAGTTATTAATTCATGAATTGAAATGGAGGGATGACAATGCAGGGAAATCATGTTATTGTATGTCTGACATATGTATATATACATGTACATATGTGAACACAAGCATGTATATACACAAAACTATATAAATGTGAACTATTATCATCATTATTATTCATGCACAGAATGATGGGCATGAGTCAGACAAGCTACATAGGAACTGGAACAATCCATGATAAATTCTGATGATTTTAATCCTTCTTCTCTCTCTTTTGGTGTGTTTGTGTATGTATATGTCTATCTAGCTTCTCCCCCACTTTCTCTGCCTCTTTGTCTCTATTTGTTCATAGAGAGTCAGTCTCTCTCTGACCTTTTCAGCCTCTGTCTTTGTCAGTCTACTTTATCTCCCTCTCTGTTTATCAATTTCTCCCTCCCCCTCCCTCCCTCCCTCCCCCTCTCTCTTTCCCTCTCCCCCTCTCTCTCTCCATCTCTCTCTCTCTCCATCCATCCATCCGTTTACCCATATGCACATACACACATATATGTCTACATATATGGTATCTCCAAAGTCTTAATGCAGTTTTAAGCTTTAGAAACGTTCTTTACTTATAGGAGGTGTGTATACTACAATCACCCACTCGCACTCCTTACCCACACCTCATTCCCCCATGCCCTTTGATTTCATTAATCTAAGGAAGTCACAGATGAGGAAATTTCCTCTAACAATGCAATTCAGCAACTGCTCTGCAGCTTACAGTCAGGGGATTTACCTTGAACGATGAGAAGTTAAATGACCTGCCCTGCATCATACAGCCTGTATGTGCAGAGCTGGGATCTATCTGAACAGGTCTTCCTGGTTCCAAGGCCTTCTCTTTATCCCCTTTGCTGGGCTGTCTTTCTGGTAGGTAAGTCATGGGGACTTTGTACTCAAGGATATTGCCTGTTTTTCTTCCCACTATGCAATATTGCTTCTTGCTAAAAATAAACAGTTAGTAAATGTATCAAAGAATCACCTTGTACTTGCCTGCATAAAAACCCCAGGTCTCCGCCCACTTGTAAAGATTGCTCTTCCTGTAGACTGTTACCATCATGTTGACTCTTCACCATTCAGTTTATTACCATCTAATCACTTGAAAATATGTACCTTATTCTCTAGATTCAATGAGATTGGATGCAATTATTTTCTTTGATCCTTTTAAGGCTCAGCTGCCTCCTACAAGAAGATTTTCCTGATCCTCCTTGTGGCTGGTGCTTCTCCCCAACTCTCTGCCTGTTTGTCTCTATTTGTCCATCTCTGTTTGTCTCTCTCTGACTCTTTCAGTCTCTGTCTATCTCTGTTTCTGTTTATCAATTTATCTTTGTCTATCTGCTTGTCTCTGTCCTTGTCAATCAGTCTAGCTACCTCTGTCTCTCTCTGTGTCTCTGTATCTATCTGGCTCTCTTTCTCTGACTACTTATCTATCTGTCTCTATCTCTTCTCTCTCCCCTTTGCTCTCTCTCCCTCCTTCCCTCCAGACACTATGGTAAAATGTAAACCATCTGAAGCTAGGGGACTATTTCTACTCAGTTCCAAACTTCTCCAAGGCCCAGCTCAGGCATTGCTTCCTACAGGAAGCTTTTTCTAACGCCTTTAGTTTTTCTCCCTTGTATTTCTCTAACTCATGAAATATTGTATACTGGCAGTAGAATGTAAGGTAGATATAGTTTTTCATTGATCCTTGTGTCACCAGAATATAGCACTGTGCTTCTGTGTAGTAGATGCTTAATAAATGCTTTCTGAAGGGAATTCAATTTGGCATTTATTAAATGCCTAGTGCTTTCAGGGTAGATTGTTCATAGGGGTATTACAGAGGCCACATAGTTCAACCCAGACCTGAATCTCCTCTCTATTGTGTCCCTGACCAGTACTTAACTAGCCTTGGCTTACAGATTTCCAGAGATGGGGAATCCATGACTTTCTGATACTCTGTTTTCCAGTTTTAAGCAGCTCAAAGTGATAGTGAGTTTTTTGTTTTCTGAAAGCAAACCTAAATCTGCCTCTTGTCCATTGCCCTTCTTGGGACCCAGTCAAAAAGTCTAGTCCTTCTGCCAATGACTGTCATTTAAATACTTGAAGACAACTATCATGTTCTTCTTAAATCTTATTTTCCCCAGGTTAAATGCCCCCAATGGCTTTAACCAATCCACATTTGATGTGAGGTCCATCTTTAATGGTTCTTAGGAATCTCTATGCTTTATGTTTCATCTTTTGAAGAAGTGTCAATTAATCCCTGTCTATTTTCATATTTCTAAGTGCCTTCCCCACCCCCAACAAAGTATAAAGAGTGTTTGGTAGAGTGCCTTGCTTTCTGAAAGTAGTAAGGAAGTCTTAAGTAACTAGCAATTTGTCTTTTTGTCCATTTATACCCTCAGTTGGGGGCACCTAGGTGGTACAGTGGTTAGAGCACCAGGCCTAGAGATAGGACGATTCATCATCCTGAATTCAAATCTGGCCTCAGATACTTGCTAACTGTGTGACAATTAACCCTGTTTGCCTCAGTTTCCTCATATATAAAATGATCCAGAGAAGGAAACAGCAAACCACTTCAGGATCTTTGCTAAGAAAATCTCAAATGGGGTCATGGAGAACTGGACAAAACTAAACGAATCAGAAACAACAACTACCCTCATCCAACTCAGATAAATTCAACTCCTAACATTTTAGAGACAGAAGGAAATGAATAGATCCCCTAATCTAAAACTCCTCTCCTCTACCCCATCTCATTTTAGGGGTGTGGTCTAATGAGGTCAAATAACTTACTCAAAGTTAGTAGAAGGAAGGAAATAAGCATTTATTAAGTGCCTACTGTATGCTAGGCACTGTTCTAAGTACTAAAACATATTTACCCATTGGATCTTTACAATAACTCTAATGAGTTTAAATGACTTAACCAAAGTTAGTAGGAAGGGAAAAACATTTATTAAGTACCTCTGTATACAAGCATTGTGCTAAGTAAATACTTTACAAGTATTTATCCATTGCATCTTCACAACAACCTCATAATGTTAAATGACATGCCCAAAGGTAGTAGGAACAAGGAAGGAAAGAAGCTTTTATCAAATCCCTGTGCACCAGACACTGTGTTAAGTGCTTTCTAAACATTTAATCATTTGATTTTTATAATAACCATAGGCCATAAGTGCAGAGGCCATACAACCCAGACACCATAACTCCCTGTCCACTAAGTCACATTACCTTTTCATATTTGCCTTGGCAGAAATAAGTTTGCCTTCTTCCATCATATAACGTTTCATGCGACCATCCTTTCTTTTGTTAGAGTCTCAGTCAATCATTCAGCATTTACTGAGTACCTTTTCTATGCTAGACACTCTGCATCATGAGTAAAAAGACAGGAATAAAGTAGTCCCTGTCATCAATGAATTCACATTTTATTAGTGGAGGTAAAGTGCACATAAAAGTCCAGACCAAATAGTGAAAGTTAAGTCATCCTGGAAAAGTAGTCTTTGAACTGAGCTTTGTAGGGTACTAGAGATGCTAGGAGGAGGGAATGTAGTCCAGACATGATGGATGGCCTTTGCAACATCATGGAGGCAGAAGATACTGTGTTATGTGAGAGGGTGAACAAGAAGCCTGATTTGGGTGCAAAGAAAATGAAGGAGAGGAATGTATGAGAAGTCCAGAAAGGTAAGTTTGTGTCAGCATGGGAAGAATTTCACATAATAAATAGAGGAGTTTTTGACCAGCATTCATGATAAGTTGGGGTCTTGTAGCTGGGAGAAGCTGCAATTCCAACACTTGGCCTATCTGAAGTGTTTCTTCAAGTCCCCACTTCCTCTTAAAACTCCCCTCAATCACTGGGTCCCAAATTAGATGCTTTTAGGCTAACAATTTTCACCCAGGAGCTGTTTAAATGATTTATGATCAATTCATCCTGTCTCTTCTCAGGCTGTACCATCTACACTAAAAAAGTCCCAAGGATTTATGTCCAGTGCCTATCACTAGAAGGAAGGAAGACACTCATGTCTTGCCATCCACTCAACTACCCCCAAAGCCTACCTTCATTGGCCTCCATAGGAACCCAGACAAAAGTCAGAGTAATCCCAGTGTCTCCAAACCCCTTTCCCCAATCCTAGTTGCCACCTCCAAGTCAGGTGTCAGGAAAAGAGGGCTGGCATTTCCCTGATGCTTTTGCCCCCATTATGACCTTGAAGATAAATAAAAGTTAATGCCATCCAAGCTTAGCACCCGGGTATCTGTGACCAGATCGTTAATTTCCTAAAACCTATAGTGGACAAAGAAAGACAGGGGAGAAGTAAAGCAAATAAGAAACCGGTCAATGGCTTGCCTGCAAGGTTCCTCCTCCTGAGATATTCTACAATGAAGGACTACATTTAAAAGGGAGGATCTTCCCCTCCCCCACCTCCAGTGAAGAACTCAAATCTCTCAGGCTCGTAAAGATTATTTATCAATATATGGTACTTAAAAGTTCTGAAATAGATGCTCTCTAATGATGAGCTATTTCTTTTCTCATTTAAAATCCACATCTGGAGAGTCTGAGAAGAGTTTTATTTCATTCCCCCCCCTCCATTTCTTGTCCAAAGCTTTTGAACTGAAAGGATTCTTTACCATATGAGCCCATGATCTTTTTTTTTAACACTTTCAGTTTCTGCCTCTCACACCTCCCATTAAACCAATCTCCCTTTGTGATTTATATTTATGCCAATGTTCAATTCTATTACAGCTCTCCCTCCTGCATTCTCAATTTCCTCTATTATTCTTTCTGGCTCGATAATATCATTTTTTTGTAGCTAAGTCACTGGCTTTCACTTCACATCTGTGAAGCGAAACATAAATGTGTGTGGTCACTTTATTTTTATGGACGTCCGTAATGACTAATGCATTGATTGAATCTCGAGGCAGGGGCTCTACGTCCTTTGTAATGGAATTTTTACTCCTTCCTTTTCTTGTTTCTCACCACTTTTAGATATAGAAATGCTGGAGAAGATTCTTCATTATTGTTTCAGGAATTTCAAATGTGATTGTGGAAAGAACCTTAGCACACTCTGGGGTCAGAGGACCTAGGTTCAAATCTCACCTCTAAGAATGACCACTTGTGCTATGGTAGGCAAGTTCTTTGGCTTCTATGGCCCCTGGGTCTTAAGACAAAGCATATCGCAGGAACCCACTGAGAAGTATATAGGATTTGCCTATTTAACACCATCTACCATTATTTCACCTAGAAATAGACTACTCCAGTCTTCTTGGGACCATTGCATATGGTCTACATTCTAGCCAAACTGGCTTACCTATGATGCTCTGAACCTGGCTGTCTACCTACCAGTTCTCTTTGGGCCTCGGCACTGCTTGTCCCCTGGACCTGAAATGTGTTCCTTCCTCACCTCCACCTCTTAGAATCCCTGGCTTCCTTTATGGTTCAGCTTCACTGACTGTTCCCAATGCCTGGAATGCTCTCCCAGCTCACCTCTGGACCTCCTGCTTTCTTTCATGATGCAGATAAACCCCAACTTTCCACAGGAAGAATTTCCCAATCCCCCTTAATTCTAGTACCTTCTCTCTGTTAAGTATTCTGGATTTATCTTGTCTATATCTTGTCTGTATGTGGCTGTTTACATGTTGTCTCCCCTATTAGATCATGAGCTCCTGGAAGGCAGGGACTGTCTTTTCCCTTTCTTAGTATCCCCAGTGCTCAGCACAGTGGCTGGCACACAGTAGGTGCTTCATAAATGTTTAGTGACTGATTGACTTATGAACCAATTCTTACAGGAAGGCTTTCTGGCTTGTAGTTGTCACTTGAATTCCCAGGTCCCTTGGTCAGTAGACTAAAAAACTATGTCAGGGAAGACCACTCTAGTTTATCTAGAATGATTTCACATTAGTTAATCTAGAACCATCTCATGTCAACCTCCCTCAAACTCTCTCATATTAGTTCACCTAGAACCATACCCATCATGTACCTAGAACTAATTAATGCTAGTCTACCTGGAACCATCTTGTATTAGCCTCCTTCAGACCCAACAGTCATCTACCTAGACCCATTTGTAAGTGCAAGCAGGGTATAAGTTTTGTTGTTTGTTTTTCTGGAGTTCAGTTTCCCAGGCTCATGCTAAATTGTACATATCGGAAGGATTAATAGACTTTGAAGCCTAGTAATTCATAGTTGTGTTGAGTCACATAGGTTGTGATGGCTTCTGGCTCTGAGTCTATAGTTGAGAACTGCATATACTAGGAGGTTGGTATTTTTGGGGGGCTCACTCATGGTAAGAATGTGTCTTTATGATTTGGTCAGATGAGACTCTGGGTAGCTGTTGTTAAGGAGCCCCCTGGCTTTGAGAACCCATATGTTGGTGCTCCCTGGTCTGGTGATTATGTATCTATTACTTTGTTTAGACTGTTGGAGGCCTGTCTATTGGATCTCTGTGCTAATTTTTCTATGTTTCTCTGCTTTATTTTCTCCACATTCAGGGTGCTGACCCTTCCCCTAAAATAGGGAATGGCATATATGTTTAATTAAAGTGAGACTGTTGACCCCTTTGAAGCTCTTTTTCCTCTAAGAAAGCAGATCAAAGAACTTGTGCTAGCAAGCCATCTGGGGTGTGCTAGGGTGCTTGCTCTTACACAATTACCCATTAGCTTACCTAACATCATCACATTGTAGTCCACCTAGAATCCTCAGGTGACATAGTGATCAGAATGGTGGGCTTGGTACAATGCAAAAGAGTTCAAATGCTGCTAGAAACATTGAGCAAGTCACATAACCTTTATCAGCCTCAGTTTCCTTAACTGTAAGATGAGATGGTTAGATTTAATGACCTAAACTGGTTCTCTCCAGTTCTAAACTTATGTGTGTACAATCAATACCCAATATATACTACCTTACCTGAAACCACCATACTTATTCCTATCCAGATTCATTTCATTCTAGGCTTCTTCAGAATCATCATCATCATCATCATCATTATCATCACACACACACACACAATCTTACTGAAAACAATCATGCAGTTATCTACCTAGAACTATGTCCCAATAGTTTCCCTAGGACCATCTCACTTTAATCTTCTTAGAACCATCTCCTATTACTTGGCATTATTTCATATATGACTATGGATAATTATAATATCTACCTCACACAGTTGTTATGAATTAATATTTCTAAAAAGTGCTTAGCAAAGTGAGAAGAGCAGAACCAGGAAAAATTTGTACACAATCACAGACACATCATATGTGTGATGACCAACTTTGATAAACTGGACTCTTCTCAGCAACACATAGTTATAAGACAACTCTACAAGTCTCAGGATGGAAGGAGATGTCTACATTCAGAGAAAAATCTAGAAAGAACAGAGTTTAAATGGAAACTAAAGCAATCCACATGCTATCATTCTTTTTCATGTTTAGTTTTCTTTCTTTTTTCCTATTGTTCTCTCCATTGGTTACAACCCTTCTATACAACCAACTAAGGTCCAATTTGAAAATATTTGCAGATCCAATACTTGACTGCATGCCACCATGGGGAAGGGGAGGGAAGGGAAAAAATTTGAAACTCAAGAGATAATGGAACTGAATCTTGTAAACTAAAAATAAATAAACAAATCAAATTTTTAAAAAAGTGCTTAGCACAGTGTCTATATAAATATTTATCCCCTTCTCTCCTCATCCCATTTCCTTAGAACCACTTTGCCCAGCCACTTGTATAACTCTCCTGTTTATCTATGACATTCTTAAAACATGTGTATGGCACCTTGAACTGGACTGCAGAAGCTGTCATAAGAGAAAGCATTTTTTTTCTTTTAGAGGTAGACAGTGGCACACTGGAGGGAATGCTAGGCTTAGAGTCAGGAAGATCTAGTTCCAATCTGGTCTCAGACAATTACTAGCTATGTGACCCTGGGAAAGTCATCTCATTTCTATCTGCCTCAGTTTCTTCAGCTGTAAAATGGGGATAATAATACTATGTACCTAGCAAGGTTGTTGTGAGGATTAATGAAGATAATATTTGTAAAAAGTGCTTAGCACGATGTCCATAGATGCTATACAAATATTTATTCCCTTCTAAAAATGTTTGTTTGATGCCTTTTGTTTACACACCAAAGTTATGGAATATCTTCTTCTCTCTGCTATCCCATTGCTCTCACAATCAAAAATGCCCCTCCTCATTGCCTTGTAATATCACTAACAGCAATAATAGTTTAGAAAAAAAACACAGCTCAGTGAAAAGGTATGCAACTTTCTGCCCTACTGGTCCCCCACCTCTCCACAGAGATAAGGAAGGTTTATGGCCTTATCTATTCTCAGTGGCTCCTACTGGTTTACAATTGTATTTAACTTGTTGTGATCCCATTTGGAGTTTTCTTGGCAAAGAAACTAGAGTGCTTTGCCATTTTACAGATGAAACTGGGGAAAAGTTAAGTGACTTGTTCAGGGTCACAAAGTTAGTAAGTGTCAGAAGCTGGATTTGAATTCAGGAAAAAGAGTCTTCAACTCCAGGCTACCTGGTGTAATATGGAGCCACCTACCTCCCTCCTTCCTTTTATTGATCTTTTTTTTAATAGACCTTGCTGTAGTCGTTGTGTACGTGTGCCTGCTTTTGCTTATTTCATTCTTTGTGAGATCATATAAATCTTCTCAAGTTTCTTTGCTTCCCCACCTTTGTCATTTCTTACTCTCTGGTCATATTACATTCTTGCAGCACAATTTATTTCTGAATCTATGAGAACTTGGCTTGTTCCACATCCTTTGACATAATGCTGTTTTGACCTCACATTGTTTCCTTTTACTATTCTGAACATTCAACCATACTGGATGGTAAAAAAAAAAAAACACTAGCTGTGTGACCCTGGGAAAGTCACTTAGCCTCTGTTTGCTTCAGTTTCAACTGTAAAATGTGATTAATAGTAGGATAATCTTTTGTTGTGAGCATTAACGGAGAAAATTTGTAAAAAGCTCATCACAATGCCTGGGTCATATAAATATATGGTTATTCCCTTCCCCTCCCCCATAAATTTCTTAAATGAACTTACAATATTTGGATATGATACCATTTGAGATGCCAGGAGACCCCAATTGGCCTGCCAGTGCAAGGATGGGAACTATTGTGATAATTTCTCCCGGCTCCCAGAGGGAAACGTTTCACTGGAGAGGTAACATGGCTCCCTGGTCCCTGGGGTATTCTCAGTCTCTAGAGTTTTAATTATAGTTCTCTGACAAATCTGCTGAGCAAACTTCAGGTAAGCCAACTTCGTTCAGCCAACCAAACTGTCATTTAGGTGGGGAGAATAATGATTAGTTGCAGGGGAGCAGGATAAATGACTACAATCGATTTACATCACTCTCCATGTGTTATCTGGGAAAAGGGCTAATTTGTATTAAAGGGGGAAAAAGCTGTGCATCTAACTTTTTCATTCAATACTATTCAAAAAAGTATATGTTAGATGGCTAGTATGTGTCAGGCATTCTAACAGAAGGGAAGATGCAAAGACAAATAGGAAGAGGTCCCTAATGTAATAGCAATCAGTTTATCAGATACTTGGCACTTAGTAACTTAGGCCTAAGCATGGAAGGTGTGAGCCCTGTCCACTGTTGAGCAGGCATGCATCCCCTTTTGATGTGGAAGAAGGCTATTGGCTGAGACAGGAGGCCAGTGTTGCATATAAAGAAGAATTCTAGAGACAGACAGAATTGGAATTTTCCTGTGGAGGAAGCAGGATTGTCTCAACATCTGGGAGCTGGGCTGCTGGAAGTGAGTTGGAGTTTTCTTGAGAGAGAGAAATAGATAGATAGATAGATAGATAGATAGATAGATAGATAGATAGATAGAAAGATAGACAGACAGACAGAGACAGACCGTGAGACAGAGACAGAGTTTCTCTCCCAGCATCTGGAAGCTGACTGAGAAACGAGATGGAGTTTTCCTTAGACCAGAATCCAGTGAAGGCTATCCAGAAGGCCAATATTCCTTCTGGGTCCTAGGCCCAGCTGAACTGCTAGAAAACTGAAGAAGCTTGACCAGGATAAGACTTTGTTTATTCATGGCCTGGCTGATCCTTGAGTTCCAGGCAAGAGAATTGGTTAAGGGTTTGAGATGTGCTGAACCCTGTGAACTTCAGTGTATGCTAGGGATTGCCCTGAGGACTGGACAAGGACCTGGGAGCTGTCTATCTCTGAGGACTGTATGAGAACCTGGCAGCTGTCTGCTTCTGAATCCAGGTGACTGTTTGGAAGATTAAGGAGGGAGCTGGAACCATGGAAGGGGATCCAGGGAATCAGAGACACCACCCAGAGTCAAGATGAAGAAAAGGCCTCCCTTTGGACTAAACTGAGGTTTGCTGGACACCAAGGGGTGGAGAGTTTGTGTGGTTTTCTAATGATTGTATTAGTGACTAATGATATTTAGT
>CM053594.1:34491916-34558681 GCA_028646575.1 Pseudocheirus occidentalis
TCTTCAGGAGAAGCAAGTCAAGACCTTGGGCTTCCTTTCAATCTATATGTCTGACCTCCATTCAGTTTGCTGTGTCTCTATTTTTGTCTCTCACAGAATTGGAGGACCATGAGGGGAGTGCCAAGGGAGGCTTTGTTAGCTCAGCCTGTGTTATAACCCCAGCAGGCCAAATGAAAGGGACTCCACAGACACCCCCAGGCTTCATGTAACTGGGAAAAGAAGAAGTGATAGATAATAAAGACTTACCTTTGGGCTCTGAGTTGGGAATAGCCTGGTCTTAATCCTAAATTTATAGCCTTAGTTTTCAAGGGGAACTCAGAGATCCTTTGTTCCAGTGTTCTCATTCTGCACGTAGGAAATGCGGGCCTCCAGAGGTGAAGGCAGATGCTTGAAGTAACACAAGTAGTCAGTGGCAGAGCCCAGCTTGAAGCCAGGACCATCCACTCTGAGTCTGTCATTCTTCCCACTGCCCCATGCTGCCTCTCATGATTTGAAAGTTAACTAGTACAATTCTTTCATTTTATAAACTGAGGTTCAAAGATGGGGGGACGGGAACAAGCATTTACTAGTCACCTATTATGTGCCAAGCACTTTACAAATATTCTCTCCCTTACTCCTCATGACAGCTCTATGTTGTTGCTCAGTCACTTTTTAGTTCTTTACTCCTCTTTATGACTCCATGTAGGGTTTACTTGGCAAAGATTCTGGAATGGTTTGTTACTTCCTTCTCTGTCTCATTTTACAGAAGAGAATATGGAGGCAAATAGGGTTGAGTGACTTGTCTAGGGTCACTCAGCTAGTAAGTGTCTGAGGCAAGATTTGAGTCTTTCTGACTCCAGACCCAGAACTGTATCCACTGTGCCATCTAACTGCCTAACAGCCCTATGAAGGATGGGCATTAATATTTCTACTTTATAGTTGAGGGAACTGAGGCAGACAGAGGTTCCATGCCTTGCCCTGGGTCATACAGCCAGGAAGGCTAGATTTGAATTCAAGTTTTCTTGACTCCAGGATCCAACACTCTATCCACTGTGCCATCTACCTGCCTAAGTAAGTCCCATAAGGTCCCAGAGGTAGTGAGTGAAAGAGTTCAGATCAGAAGGCAAGATCTCTGATTCCAGTTCCAGTACTCTGAGTATGGCCCCAAGCCTAACCTTTAGCCCAATATTGTACAGGTACATTTCTGGAATTCTTTTCCCTTATTAATTTCAACTCTATATTATCAGATAACAGAGAGTATCATAATAAGAACAAGCTCCAGGCTGGGCACTAATTATCCACCTCTATTTTCATTAATGAGTTTTCCTGATATAAAGTGAGGTCTGAGTCACAGCAGGTACATTAGACACTTAGATACATTTTCAATGCAGCGTACAGGACTGTAGCTGTGCGACTCATATTTGTGCCAAAGAAAGCCTTGCCCCCGAATTCTCATGCAAAATGCTAACATCTTAGCCTTGGGCTTAAAGGAAAAATATCATAGCAGTTGCCAATTATATGCCTTCTGCAAGAAGAATGCCCTTTCACTGCCTTGGAACTCCACATGAAGTTTTTTCTAAAACCACATGAAGTATTCACCTTACATCACAGTACCTTTTTCTTAGACTAATTTAGCAACCTCCCGATTCATTTTCCTACTTTCTGTCTTTCAGTTTTTCAATCCATCCTCCATGCAGATATCAAACTGTTATTTCTAAAACATAGATTAGACTCTGTCACTTTCCTAATCAAAACCCTTTAATGGAAACCCATTGCCATTAGGCTAAAATACAATCTCCTCAGTCTAAAATTTAAAGCCTGTACCCAGCTTACATTTTTCTTGGAAGCTTTTCGTGCATGAGTTCTGACTGTGTTGCCTTCCTCCTCTTCCTTGCTTTGATCCTTTTTGTCCCCCAAAAAGGAATCTAAAGTTGGATTGCTGAGCTTGGTTTGCTTCCTTTGCCTGCTCATGTTTCCAGTCAATTAACTTGATTTTTGAGCCACAGTAGAGCTCTGCTTTCAGAGGGGAGAGCTTTGTTCCAAATTGCTGGGGTTTTCACAGCTGCCTGAGCTATTAGGAGGCACAGTCTCTGCAGCCCCCACCAGCTTTGGCTCACTGAAAATGCACCTCAGGACCACCACCCAAGACCGCAATCCATATCCAGGCAGCTCAAGGCAAGAGCACTTAGCCTCTGAATGATTGCTCGGCCCCTCTACAATCTGCAGGCCGAGAGCTCTGAAGCAGCCATATGGAGATGGCTGCAGGGCTGCCGTTTCTACTGCTTCACTGCCCTGGGAGTGGATGGACAGACTTGCTTTTCTCCCCTACATTTAGCTGAGTTCCACTTACTGTTCACTTTGTCCTTGTTTCTTATAGGTTGCTAAGTCTGGAAAATGCCACAGCTGCTAGTGATCCACTCTCCAGAGTTCTCTAGCTGTGGCTTGTCCTGGCCTCCCTAGGCCTAAGCCCTAAAATTTAAAGCCTTTCACAATTTGACTCACCTTTGAGGTCTTATATCAAATTACTTCAATAATACCATCCAATGACCATTTATTGAATGCTCGCTCCACTATAGTATGTGCTGGGGACCCGAAGAGGAGATAGAAAACAGCCTGTATCCTCATGGAGTTTAACGTCTACTGGGGAGTACAGTATGTAAACAGATGGGTATGTCCACGCCCATGATAATTTGAAGTACCACAGAATACTAATAAGTGAAGGTGTTAGGAAAATCTGGTGGGAAGTAGCACCTGAGTTGAGTCTTTAAGGAAGGTAGGTATTTTAAGAAGTGGATCTGAAGAGGGAGGGCATTTCAGGCAAGGGGCCCAACCTGTGTAAAGGCCCAGAGAGGAGATGAATGCTCTATTGGAGGAACTTCCTTCCTGAGCTCTTCATTCCAGTAAGATTAGTTGCTAATTGTTCTCTGTATTTGACCTCCCATCTCTCACCTTTATGCCTTTGCAAAGTGTTCAGTCAATCAATTGTAGGACTTTTTTTTCCCACAAAGGACACTCTTTTCTCCAGTTTTTACTGCTCTATCTCCTTTTCAATTACTTTATATTACTTCAATTATTTTATATTACATGTTATATTCCTCATTCCCTCAGAACTCCTTCCCCTTATTCCCAAAAATTCCCAACAGAATATAAACTTCTTGAGGGAAAGGACTGTTTCTTCCTTTTCCTTCCTCTCTTTCCTTCCTTCTTTCCTTCCTTCCTTCCTTCCTTCCTTCCTTCCTTCCTTCCTTCCTTCCTTCCTTCCTTCCTTCTTTCCCTCCTTCCTTCCTTCCTTCCTTCCTTCCTTCTTTCCTTCCTTCCTTCCTTCCTTCCTTCCTTCCTTCCTTCCTTCCTTCCTTCCTTCTTTCCTTTTATCTCTCTCTTCAGACTATCTACAGCATCTTGCACATGGTAGGTACTTAATAACCGTTTGTTGAATTGAACTATGATTCAATGACACCTTAATGCATCAACATTCAATGCTGTCCCCCCTCAAGTAACATGTTTCTTCCATTAAAGTCTTTCTTTAATTAAGAGGTAGTGTCATCATTGCTAGAGTGATAGTCTTGAAGTCAGGAAGACAAGGTCAAATCTCATTATTATGTAATCACGGGGAAGACATTTTACCCTTATGTGCCTCAATTTTCCCATTTGTAAAATGGATGGCTCTACATTACAATGCCACTGTAAGTTAATGCGTGTCAGTTGTGTTGAAAACTTTTAACATATTACTATAATACATGTTATGATGATGATGATGATATATCATCCTAATGTGGAGGTAACTCTAGTATCTCCAAGGTTATGTCAGTGGAGTCCAAGCTCTGCCAGATCCTACCAAGGTAGAAAGGCTTTGAGCATAGTTGCAGGTTGGTGAGATAGAGAGGGTGGAGCCAAGGTGGCAAAGAGAAGCCAGAAACTTTGCTGAGTTCACTCTAAATAACTTTTAAAAGGCAAATCAAAACAAGTCATGAGTGGGATAGCCAACAAAAAGTCACAGTAAGTACTTTTTTTCTAGTCCAAAGCAGCTTAGGAGGACAGAAAGAGAGGTCTGTGGTCAATGGGGTGAGGTGGCTCATCACTGACTGTGAACCTTGGAGGTGGCCACAACTAGGGCAGTAGCACAATGCCCAGGGTTGGTAAGAAGACTGAACATCTAGTCAGAAAGAGATTTTAATTGGACCCCTATATTAGCACTGGGTATAGAACTAGGCACCATTTGGCATCTTTATAGCTCAGTACCCAGTGCCAGGTTACAGTTTCAGGCTGGAGAGGGTGCTTGCTGTTACAAGGAAGCAGGGACCTGCTTTGGTAAGGACCAGAGTGCAGACAAGGAGGGCAATGACCAGACCAAATCCAAGATCATACCACTTTGGAAACTCTGAAAATCTATAGGCCCACAGACCTAAATATGAAAGCAGCAGGACATAAAAGCCTGAAACTTAGGTTAGTCATTACCCTTGTCCCAGAGGTGAGCAGAGACCAACTCTAACATAAAATCCAAAGTTAAGAAATAAGCTGGGAAAGTAAGGAAACTACAACAGCAACAGAAAAACCTGACCATAAAAAGCTACCATGGTGAGAGGGAAGATCGAGACACAAACTTAGACGTGGACAATGATAAGAAAACATCTATAAGCAAAGACTCAAAGAAAAAAAAAGTGCATAAATCCAGTGAAAAATTGCATGCCTATTATTTCTAGGTCCACAATGGCTAGAGGCCTGGAACTGGAGTAGGAAGACATGAGTTCAAATACGGTCTCAGATACTTCCTAGCTGTGCGACCCTTGGCAAGTCACTTTACTTCCATATTTCTCAGTTTAGTCAATTATAAAATAAGGTAATATTTGTAAGGCGCTTTGCAAACCACTATATAAATGTTAGCTACTATTGGTAAGAAGGTGGTGCAGTGGATAGAAAGCTAGACTCTAAATAAAGAAGAGCAGCCTCAGCCACTTCCCAGCTATGTTACCCTGCATGAGACTATTAGGCTCTTTCTCCTTCAATTCTCTCAACTGTAAGATGTGGATAATATAAGGTAACATTGATAACAAATGAAAATTCTTTGTAGACCTTAAAGTATTACAGGAATACGATTATTATTTTATGATTACTACTACTACCTTTGTCTAAGGACCAATTTTGCTGAATCCAGAGGCTCAGCACCAGATTGCCTACAGTGTGAGGAATTTTTCAGCTACACAACAGTTCTCAAAGTTGTAGAGATGCTGCAACTGCTAGCAGGGGAGTTCCCACACCAAAGAAATCTCAGATTATTGAATTACTTGAGTTTATAATATAGTTGCTATGACCTAAAGATAGCTATTGGTGACACCTGTTTTCCATAAAATAAGGTTGGCTATGCAAGGCTTTTCTCTTTGAAGCCAGTTGGCACTTCCCAGGCAACATGACTACAATCTGGGCAACAAAAATAATCTCTTTTCTCTGTTTCTCTTACCATTAGAGAATCACCAAATTTAAGAGTTGCAAGCTATCTCAGGGGCTACCTAGTCTAACCCCTATATGAAATGAATTCCCATTAGATCACACCCAGAAAGCAGTTATCTGTTTTCTGCTTGAAGAGCTTCAAGAAGGGGGAACCTATCCCCTCTTAAAACAGCCCATCAAACTTAAGTCTGCCTCTCTGCAGTTTATACCCATTGCTCCTGCTTCTGCCCTCTTGGGTCAAGCAGAATAAGGCTAATCCCTCTTCCATCTAACATCCCTTGAGATACCTGGAGCCAGTTATTTCATGCCTCATACCACTACAGTGTGAGCAATTTTTCAGCCACACAGCAGTTCCTGAAATTGTGGAGAGGCTGCAACTGCTAGCAGGGGAGTTCCCACATAGGAAAGTTCTCACTTTCCTGACTCCTTTTGTGGTTTTTTTCCATTTAGATCAGTGGTTCTCAACCTGTGGGTTATGTTCAGTTTGTAACAATGAAAATACATCCTGCATATCAGATATTTACATTACGATTCATAACAGTAGCAAAATTACAGTTATGAAGTAGCAATGAAAAAAATTTTATAGTTGGGGGTCATCACAACATGAGGAACTGTATTAAAGGTTTGTAGCATTAGGAAGGTTGAGAACCACTGATTTAGATTGTAAACTCCCAGAGGGCAGGGACTGTCTTTATATGAATTCTATCTCCAGTGCTTAGCACAGTGTCTGGCATATAATAGCTGCTTGGATTGGATTGTAAGTAGAAGTGCTAGGATTTGAACTCAGGTCCCATGACTCTAAATTTGGTGCTTTTTAGTATCATACCAGGAGACCATAGATTATAATTCTCTGGACACCCTATCCAGCAATTTTTTCCCTTGGTCCCTGCTGACTCTCAGTTAAACAAGGACACAGTGTGGGCATGGCAACTGTACTCCTCAGCCTTGGAATTAGAATCACCCACATTTGGAGTTGGAAAGAGACCTGAGGGAAGAGCAGAAAAGAAATAGGATCTCATTTTCCAGGGCTTGTCTTGCAAATATAAAGCGCTTGTTAGAAACCTCTTTCAGATGTTGAAACTGGGCCAGATTTACCACCACATTTGTCCTTCAGAGAAGGTGGTGCTACCTTCACCAATCCATTGGCCTCCAGCTGCATAAAGTTTATTATATGGTCTCCTAATGAAGGAAAGTCAAAGGGCTGTCTCATAATATATTCCAGCATTGCTTTATTTCAGGCTATTTTTGCCCTTGATCCCAAATGGGAAAGAAGAGGCTGGAAGGAAGAATAAATACATTTTTTATGAAGGATTGGAGCTGGTCCTCAGTTGGCATCATTGGCTCACATAGAATTCTGTGGGTTGGTAAAACATGGGGAAAAAAGATTCTTCCTTTATTAAGTTGCCATGAATTGTAAAGCAGAGCTGTAAATAACTGTTCTTTTTTGGGGGTAGGGGGAAGGGGTCTTGGACTTGTGATTTCTTTTATATGGAAACTATCTCAGCCATTGCCAAATAGCAACTCATCTGCAGCTTGAGATTGTAGAGGCGGCTTGCCTGATTGCTGAGAGGCTGAAGGGATCTGAGGCTCAGATACTTGGAGCAGGAAAGGACCTTAGGAATCATTTATTAGGACTTTTTTCACAATGAGCAAGTGTAGGTTCTGAGAGGTTACATAACTCATTGGGGGTCACACAGTCAGGTACACTAGAATCCAGGGCTTACTAACCCAAAGCCAACTTTCCAGGCACTACTTTGATGCTAACTGTATATAAGAAGCTTCCATGATCCTGATCTTTAGAGAATACTTTGAGGCATAAAAATCATGTTGCAGAGAAGTAATACCAATCATTGTAATTATACTGTTAGTGGATTTTACAGGGATCTGAACAGAATCTCAGAGTGGAAGGGAGTTTAGAGGTCATCCAGTCCAACCCATACCCAACTATCAATCACTTCTACATTTCCAATAAGTCACAAGAGTTTTCCTATAGCCCTCCAATAAGGGGGAACATCATCTCTTCCAAGGTACCACATTATGTTTTAGGATAATAAGAAGGAGGGAGGAAAAAGGGAGGGAATGAAGAAAGAAAAGAAGGGAGGAAGAGAAGGAAGGGAGGGAGGAAGATTGAAAGAAAATGGGGAAGGAGGGAGGAAGAAGGAAAGAAGAAGGAAAGAAGGAAGGAAAAAGGAAGGAAGAATAGAAAGAAAGAGGAGAAGAGGAAAGAAGGAAGGAGATAGGGAGCAAGGTAGGGAAGAAGAAAGGTGAAAGGTGGAAAACGAGAATTTTCTAAGCACTTATGATTTGCCCAGTACTGTGCCAAGTACCTAACAAATATTACCTTATTTGATCCTTATAACAACACTGTGAGGTGGGTGCCATTATTACCCCTCTGCTACAGTTTACATTTACAGGTAGATGAGGTAGACAGAGGTTAAGTGACTTGTCCAGGGTCCTACAGCCAGTAAATGTCTGCAGATATACATGAACTTGGGTCTTCTTGACCAGGGCCCTATCCATTGTTCTACCTAGCTATCTATAAGTATTTTGGTTATTAGCAACATTTTTGTCATATCAAACCTATGCCAGGGTCTTCATAAAAATCTCTATATTTCTTCTATTCTATGCCAAGAATCAAATGGAGCAAGTCTAATCCTTTTCCATCATTTGCATATTTAAAGATAACTATTTACCCCCTAAGTTTTCTTTAGGTTAATCATGCTTATGGCATTCTTCCAAGACTTATGTGATATGAATTTGAGGCCCTTCACCATAATGGTCTGCCTCCATTGGTTACTCTCCAGCTTATCATTATTTCTCCTGAAATGTCATGCTCAGAACTGAACACAGAAGGTGAACTGCAATTCGCCCATCACTGCCTTATTCCTGGACTCTGTTTTTCTTAATGAAGCCTAAGATTTCACCATTGCCATTTCACACATTTGACTCAAAATGCCATTTTATTCTGATGGCTCTACCCTTGCCTCGGGTAAACTAGTGGAGTCACATGGTGGTGCTGTTAATACTGTGGGTACCATTCTTGTTTCTGTGAGTATAAGGATACATATTCAAGTCAAGTACAATAACTTGAAACTTCTTAGGTGTGAGAGAAAGTGTTTGGATTGGCTGAGAGACTGGACCACACTCTCTGGCCTACATAAAATCAGGGAACTAGGCATAATTCAACTGATCAATCAATGAACATTTATTAAATGCCTACTATGTGCCAGGCATTGTAACTAAGTGTGAGGATACAAAAAGAAGCAAAAGGCAGCACTTGCCCTCATTACAATCTAATGGGGAATACAATGCACAAATAAATATATACAAGGCAAACTATATGTAAGATAACTAGGCAAAAAATGTCAGAGGGAAGGTATTAGAATTAAAAGGAGAATTTAAGTAGTTGGGGATTCAACAGAGTATCAAGCCAAGGGAGCATTTTAGCCAAACCTCTGAGAAGGAATAATTTGTGGGAGAGAAGAGCACCACCATCTTCCTCACCCTTGATTAAAGGAGGACTTTATGAACTTCAGAAGTCTAGAGGATTTGGGACTTTGAGAGGCCTACACTCAATATGCCAGTGTGACTGGGAGTTTGGGCAAAGACCCCTGGATTTTATATGTATTACACAATGGCTCTGAAATAACCAAGTCAGAAAAGTAAAACTTTGGGTATAAAATTAGAAGGTGAAGATCATTGTATAGTATTTTTTTAAGAGCAAAGAAACATAAGATGTTAAAATAGAAGTAATACACCTTCAAAAGAAGTTTTTTTCCTTTTTTAGTTCTATTTTTTTAGTGCCTAATAGTCAATGCCTGAATTATTTTAATGGCAGTATAACCAAAATTGTAGGAAATGAACACTATGGGAGATGAAGGTCTATCCGGTCAATGAACAATTAGGTTAACATGACCGGAGTTTTCTATAGAGACCAGAGAAATATCAACTTACCTTAATTACATCTTCATCTGATGATCTACACTCCACAGACTCCAGAAGATCTGTCACAGTGCCGTCCTCCTCCACAGAGACCACCTTTACAGGCACCGCCACCGTCTTCCCAGTGAGAATGGCAGTGTTCAAGATTTCTGATTCCTGGAAGATGAAACAGAGCCCTGGGTTTTACATTTCTTCTCTGAATGACCTTTCCCCTGAAATGTGCTAATTCCCTCTTCTTGGTCCTCCCTGCAAAAATCTAATTTGCATTAGTTCTTGGAAAGCCTGGCACTGTGACAGCAGAGGGGGTTAATGCGACAGGTACAACCACTATTAGCTGTTATTACTCAAATTCCCAACAAGGAACTCCAAGAACATGACAAGAAAAGTGTCCACACAAGGGAGCAAAGAAAAGAATGGCCCTAAATTAGTTCAACATAATACAAGCTGATGGACAGAGCCAAGGCAAGGGAAGGTATTTCTGCATAGGCAGCAATATATGAAGTAGTCTACAAAGCTCATATTGTTTCTGGGCCCTGAGAAATGTGCTCTCCCCTGAAAAATCTGTATAGGTACTAATCTTATTGATGCTGGATTTACTCATATATCTGAATGGAGGAGGGTTTATGGTGAATTGGCTGTAATCAATCACCCGAATGTGATTGTGAAAGTGGGACCAGGTCTATTTCTTTTTCTGGCACTTGCACTCCAGCCCTCCTTTCCATGCTAGAGTAGGGTCCCATGGCAGGGACCATCCTTCTACTCTAATAATAGTAGCTAGAACAGCTAACTATATAATAGAGAGCTGGCCTGGACCTGGGTTTGAATCTAGCTTCTGACCCAAATTAACCATTTGATTATATCATTTAAGTCATTGAAATGTTCATAGCCCCAAGCAATGCTCTAAGGCACTAAATCGTAAAGCTGGTACTGATCAGAATTCCTCCAGGGAATTTTCACAAGAGGAATGCCAAACATGGATAAAACAGTCAGGAGGAACAACAACAACAACAAAACACCCCACAACAAATCAAATCAAATGAATGAATATCTGATGAAAAACTGTGGGTACTCTTCTCTAGAGATAGCAAGTCAACAAATATTCATCAAACCCCTACTATGTGCCAGATACTTTGCTAAGTGCTAGAGATACAAAGAAAGGCAAAACTATGGTCTTCAAGGAGCTCACATTTTAACAAAGAAGTCAACATGCTAATACACATATAACTGTGTATGAGATGTATGTATAGATACAATTGTATATGTGATATTACATACATGACACAATAGGTTGTACATATTATGTTACATATGAGAGAATACCTAATATATCATGCCACAGCATTCTATATGAAATATGACATGATGTGATGTGACATGACATGACATGATGATATATGTATAAATGGAAGCCAATTTCAAAAAAGAAACATTAAGGGAGAGGGCCAGGATCAAGAACAACATCTTACAGAAGAATGGGTCCTTCTGCCTCTTCTTTCTTTGAGTTGATCTGAGTCTTGAGTTGGCACCTGAAGGGAATCAGGGAAGCCAGAGGCATGGAGGACTAGTGATAATATTGAAGGAATGGGAGACAGCTAGCACAAAGGAATGAATAATTTTCACCATTACGGTTCAGATGAATAGTGCTAGGTTGGATTTGAACATAGCTTTCATCAACTTTCCTAGATTTGGTTAATATTGTGTGGGGATTAGGGTGATCCCTAAACATAGACTGAGAGAGACCCCATGACCATCCCCATACTGATAATGGTGACTTACAAGGAGAGAATCTGAGACCGAACATGGATGGCTTCATTCTTCCCCTAGCACTCACTCCACTGATTCTTGTATGGCTGGTCTATCCAAGGATACACCAGCAACTTTCCCATTTATTTAGTGCTCTTATGCTCAAAAGGCAGGGTGGTGTAATGGATAATGCTGGATTCAGGAATTTTTGGGTCAAAAGAGTCATCTTGAGCAGGAAGAAACTTGAGAGGCCATCTATTCCAACCCTTTCATTTTACACTTAATGAACCCTGAGTCTAAGGGAGGTTAATGATTCACATATCAGTGGATGGATTTGAACTCAAATCCTTTCACTCAGAGACTCATTCATCTAAAGCTAGAAGGCACCTCGAAGATCATCTAGTAAACCCTCCTCACATTATACACGAGGAAAATCAGGCCCATGGAAGTTAAATGACTTGCCTAAGGTCACCCGTAGAACAAGCATCAGAAATGGATTTGAACCCAGGACCTAGAGGAGTCAGAGAAGTCAACTGTACCCCACTGCCTCCTCAGACACTAGCATCATTAACCTCCATGAGCCTTGGCTTCTCAATCTGTAAAAATAAATAATAATCACTTCTACTTCATAGGCCTATCAGGAGACTAAACTGTGAAGGTGCTTTTCAAAACTTAATGCACAACATAAATTCGAGCTGTTATTAAATATCCCAGCAGTAGTTCCAGTCCAGACATTTGCCAGTTCGTTCAGCTGTTTCCTGTAGCCCTAGAGCAAGGAAAAATCTCTTGGGGGAACATGGTGCCATCTTCCATATAAGCTCAAGATGCTATTCTTTTCCCCTACTGGAATAACAAATAAGCCTTTTGCCTGGGCTTTTCAAAAGTCTTTCGTTGAGTTCACAGAGATTCTGGAGGCCTCCTGGGTCTCCACAAGTCATTCACCTCCTCTTTAGTAAAGGGTTCCTTCTCTGGGTTCTGATCCTGACCTCACTTGAGTTTGGGGAAAAGGAACAAAATAGATGATAGAAACAATTGCCTTTGGGCAGGGCAAGGAAAAGCATGACTCTCCCTTATCCTTGGGCAGGGATCAGAAAGAGCTTGTCACACAACTGAACAGAAAGATTTCAGCTCCAAATCTAAATCCCTAAGTCGCTTACAAATACAGGCACATCTCATTTTATTGTGTTCCATAGAGATTATGTTTTTTACAAATTGAAGGTGCGTGGCAACCCTGCATTGTGGAAGTCTATCAGTGCCATTTTTCCAACTGCACATGCTCACATGGTGTCTCTGTGTCACATTTTGGTCATTTTTGCAATATGTCAAACTTTTTCATTATCATTATAAGTGATCTGTGATCAGTGATCTTTGATGTTAATATTGTAACTGGGGTGTGCCAGAATCCACACACATATAAGACATCAAACTTAATCAATAAAATTGCATGTTCTCACTGTTCCAGCAATGGACCATTCCCCCAACTCTCTCCCTCTCCTCCCTATTCCCAAAGACACAACAATACTGAAATTAGGTCAGTAAATAACCCTACAATGGCCTCCAAGTGTTCAAGTGAAAGGAAGAGTCAGTCCATATGGCAAACTTCATTGCTGTCTTACTTTAAGATATTGCCACAGCCACCCCAACCTTTAGCAACGACCACCTTGATCAGGCAGCTACCATCAACATCAAGGCAAGACCCTCCAGAAAAAAATGCCTTGTTAAAGGCTCAAATGATGGTTAGTATTTTTTAGCCAGAAAATATTTTTCACTAAGATAAGTACAATGTATTTTAGACACAATATTATCATACACTTAATAGATTACTGCAAAGTATAAGTATAACTTTTATATACACTGGAAAACAACAAAAAAGAAACTCACATAGGTCACTATTGCGATATTGGCTTTATTGTAGTGGTCTGCAAGAGAACCCACAAAGGTATGACTGTAAAAGAAACCAATGAAGGAGCAGCAGCCTGGCCTCATCACACAGCAGGAAGAGGCATTTCTTGACTGACAGAAAGGAGAAGAATTTCTCAGCCTCCAGAATAAAAAGTCAAGAGCGGCCTTTAAATATTTGGAGATTCCGGGAACATGAAGAGGAAGGGGGCTGAGGAGTACTGACTGGCAGTGGAAGGCCCATCTGGGCCAGGGGTATTCTTATGCTTGGAACAGAATTTTTCATTCTGTCAAGTGAGATCTAGTTGGGGATTGGGAAGGAAGTTTCCAGATTTTATTGTTCTGCCTTTTGGCTCCTCCAGGGACCCTAGCACTGCAAAGGCTCAGGGATTCAAAGTGTCTCTTTCCCTTCAAAAGGCTTGTTACTCTTATCCAGATAAAGTTGCTGTACCTTGTGGCTTTTATTTCCTTGCTTTCTCATTCACTCGCTTCTCAACCCCTGTGATATTGGATGTCAGACGTCACTACTCTCCTGAAACTGTGCTCTCCAAGGTCTGATCTGTTCATTGGTAATTTCAGTGGCCTTTTCTCCATTCTCATCTTTCTTGTCTTCTCTGCAGCTGCCAGAATGATATTCCTAAAGCATGGGTCTGAGCACTCACTCCTTACCTCATTATGCTCCAATGATGCCTTCGACTTCAACAATCTATGAACTCTTCTGTTTGGCATTTAAAGACCCCACACACATACACACTCACATTCACATTCACACTCACTCACTCACTCACACACACACATTCATGCAAACTCACATACCCTCACACACATTCACATACACTCACATACATACACACACTCACATACATATAGTCACACAATCACACAGACGCACACACACACACACACACACACCCCTTCACAATCTGGCTGCAATCCACTTTTCCAGTCTTATCACACACATCACTGTCCTTATTATACCCCACCATCCAAGTCCAACTGGCCTTCCTGCTGTTCCTTGTTCTGGACATTTCATCTTCTGTCTAGGTGCCTTTGCATGGGCTATGCCCCATAATTGAATTGCACTCCCTATTCATCTCTATCCCTTAGAATCCTTAGTTTTCTTCAGAGCTTGGCCCACATGTTCCCTTTTATATGAGATCTTTCTTGATTTCTGGGTTGTTTAGAACCTCCCCACAACAATAACCTGATACTGATATATACATACACATCACATACGTGCATGCATGCACACACACACTAGCTGTGTGACCCTGGGGGGGATAAGTATATACACGTCAGTATATGCATATGTGTTTGCATATACATGTATATATGTGTGTATAAGCACATCACAGAACATTTATAAATATATACAATCTACATATAGTTATATATTTATAGACATGCATACCAGTTTATATACACACAAACATTTGAGTTCTGTAACTCAGTGTACACATATGTAAATACATAAATACACATAAACACATAACTGCACATTTGTTCATTTACATAGGTGTCTACGTATTTGTATTTGTTACATGTGGACATCTATACATGTAAGTATGGACATACGCAGCTCTACATTTGTGTATATGTATATTTATGTGTAAACATATTTATAAATATAGATACATATATAAACTCAAGTTTATATATATATATATATATAAATTTGTTTATATAAATATAAACTCAAGTTTATAAGTTTATAAACTCCCTCCCCCTCTCCCTACCCCCCTCTCTCTCTTTCTACCCCCCCTCTCTGTCCTTCATTGTTCAGTCATTTCGGTCTTTTCCTGCTCTTGTAGTTTACTAAATTCTTCTCTAGCTCACTTGACAAATGAAGAAACTTAGGCAAACAGAGTTAAGTGACTTGTCCAGGGTCACACAGCTATTAAATGTCTGAGGCTGGATTTGAACTCAAAACAAGTCTTCCTGACTCAGACCCAGCACCTCTAGGAACTATGGCACCACCTAGCTGCTTCATGGGTTCATATGTATATGTATGGATGTGTGTGTGTATATATATATATATATATATGAATGTATGTATATGAATATATATGAACACACATATGTACATACTCACAAATGAGAGTCCATCATTGGAAAAAAATGATATTGTGGCCTTCTATGAATTCACTTAAAATTTTAGTACAAATTTTTCAAAATGATCCAGAAATTCTAGATGCCCAACTAAGAGGAAAAAAGAAATGAAAAAAAGTATTACTGTTTTCTCAGTTGGCTACTTTCTCTCCTTTAAATTAAAGTATTAGAAACATATGATTTGTGGCAGCCCTATTAAACGTGGGGATAAGTGTACCGTCGAACAGATATGACTGAGCCCCAGCTGAATATTACTTTTCTCTATGGGGTACACAGACATCATTACTTGGGATCAGGGACCAGGCTTGGAAGAGGGTTACTGCTGAGCCAATCACCAGAGAGCAGTCCCATCAAATCCACTTCAAAGCAGATAAGCGGATTCATACCATTTACTTCGCTGTGAGGGAAAATGTGAGCAAAGGCCATTTGGGAAAGGGGAGATCAAAATTTACTGGCAGCTGAAGCTGGTTTTTTACTTGGGATTTATTCACAAAGGCAGCATTTCCAATAAAGGGCCAGAGGCTAGCCCGAGGGTCCCCAGTTAGACATTTGTAAGAATTTACAGAGAAGAAGCCTTGCGAAACGGGCAACAGGTCACATGGCTGAGGGCATGAAAGGTGAACATGTCCCTAACATTTTATTATAAGCTATCACTAGAACTCAGAGTAACTTCTAACATCATTTTAAGGAAGATTGACCTTAATTTGTTTAACTGTCAAATGGAATTCAGGGAGATATAATGGAGTGGAATGAACAAAAAGAATGCAAAGGTAGCATACCCCAGAAGACAGAAGGCCAGCTGTGGAGCTGGGAAGATCCAGGTTCAAATTCTGGCTCTGACACATACTAATTGTGCAACTACAACCAAATCACTTTCACCTCTTCATGTCAAGCTGTACAACATGGATTTCTTAAACTGGGCTCCATGAACTTATATTTTTTCCCCTCAATAAAGTTGGTTTCTTTTGTAATCCTATTTTTTTTAATGCATCAAAAGACTTTATTGTGAGAAGAGGTCCACAGACTTGACTAGATAAACAAAATTTCATCATACTAAAAAGGTTAACTCTGGTTTAAAAAATTATAAATTATGCAACAATCAATCAATCAACCAGCAAGCATTTATTTTGTACCAGGCACTAGGTTAGATGCTGGGACGCAGAGAGAAAAGCATGATAGTCTTTGCCACCTCTATCAACAAAGAGAGTTTTCACAAGACAAGTTCCTTTAACTGATGGAATCTTAGGTCTGGACACTCAATTCTCAAACCATTCCCGCCCTGTCTACTCCCTCCTTCCCCTCCCCACTCCCCCCCAAAAGAGGAAATCCAGGGACATAAAAGAAATGAGAAAGCCAAGTGGTATAATGGAAAGGAGTCAAAGGGCCTGGGTTGCTACGTATGCAAATGATCGTAGGCAAGCCACTTAACCCATGTGGCCCTGTTTCCACATCTGTAAAGTGAGGAGCTGGCATAGATGATATCTATGACCCCCTGTGGACTAAATGCTCTCTTTCAGCTCTAAATACCATATAGCTCATCTTTCCAGGGATCAAGATTTCTCAATCCAGCATTTTCAACGAATGATTAATTTGGGCTTAGCCCTTCTTTGTCTTCCTCCTTTTTTTGTGCGTCTTTGGGTCACACACACACATGTATATATGTACACACATATACCTATGTATACCAGTACATACACATACAAACATATTTGTGTGTATATGTACACACATGTACATACATATGTGTGTATATATCTATATTTATACATCTACATTTATCCATCTCTGTCGATTTGTCTATGACAGGTCAATGCGGCATAACTGATAAAGGGGTAAGCAGGGAGTATGGAAGGTCTGGATTCATTGTCAGGCCTCTGTCATATTGTGCTATGTGTTCCTAGGCAAGTGAGTTAACCTCTCAATGCCCCAGGAATCACTCTATATTTATAAAATATAGAGCAGACACAGACCTGCATACACATATATGTGTGTATATGTACACAAATGCATGATACACACACGTGTTTATACACACATATATACATACATACATATATACATATACATATACACATGTGTATGTGTGTACATGTAATCTAGGTGGCACAGTGGATAGAACAAAAGGACTGGAATCAAGAAGACTTATTGGTCTGAGTTCAAATCTGATATCCCCAGACATTTACTAGCTGTGTGTGTGTGTGTGTATGTGTGTGTGTGTGTGTGTATGAGTGTGTGTGTGTGTATTTCTTTGAGAGTCTCCTGGGGTACTGAAAGATTAAATGACGATGACTTGCCCAGGGTCTCACTGCTAAGTCCTCTCTGAGGGATGGCTTGACCTACGTCCGCCAGCCTCTAAGACCAGCCCTCTGTCCACTAGACCAGACTGCTTCTCATTAATATGCTCACGATTCAATTGATCTCATATTATTATTGTTATTTAAATAGAGAGTCCTGGAGATTTTTCCTTGTCACTAGGGACATATAAGTAGCATTTAAACCAGTTTAAGCAGTTAGGTCTTGCAGCTCCGCTCCTCTACTGATCTGTTCAATGGCAAGAAAGACTACAGTTTCCCTCAGGGCAAACACATAAAAAGAGTCTTTGATCTCAGAAAGCTATCACTTCAGACTGATGATATTTCCAAAGCCTACAGACACCTGAGGAATCCAGATCTGCCCATGTGTACAGGTGCCAACAGATAAGGTGGGTGGCAACTGACTGAGCACATGACACTGAACTGTGGGAGTACAAGCAAACTTCTCGTTAACAGTCACACCATTTAGATTTACCCCTTGAAATGTACATCCTGTTTCTCCCCAGATGGATCAAACTGTCATCATCCTATACTTCCTGATACACTTTCCCAGTATTCTCACTAATTTCTTAGTTGTTCTGCTGCATACTTACCAGGATTTAGGGGAGGAAAGGACTTTGCAAACCTGAGCATTATAAAAATGTGACATTACTTCCAGTAGGCTTTTTTTTCTTTTAACAGAGTCTGACTCTTCATGACATTTGCAGTGTTCTCAGTGAAGATACTGAAGTGGTTTGCCATTTCCTCTTCCAGTTCATTTTACAGACAAGGAAACTGAGGCAAACAGGGTAAGTGACTTGCCCAGGGTCACACAAATAATAAGTATCTCAGGCCAAATTAGAACTCAGGATCAGTTCTTTCTGATGAGTCTTTCTGACTCCAGGCCTAGTACTCTATATCAAATGAACCACCATTTTATTACTGCTTTGATATATTGATCCATCTGTGATCACAGTGATGTTGGGCACTCCCTCAAAGGATGCAAAGGATGCTAATTGCAACTCATTCACATATTCTCACCCTTATATGTTCTCTCTCTCTCTCTCTCCCTCCCCCCCACACAAACACACAAATTTTGTGTGTGTGTGTTTGTGTGTGTATGTGTTTGTGTGTGTATGTGTATACAGGGAAACTAGGCACAGTGGATATTGCCAGACCTGGAGACAAGACTCATCTTCCCGAGTTCAAATATGACCTCTTCAGACACTTACTAGCTATGTGACCCTGGGAAAGTCACTTGACCCTGTTTGCCTCCGTTTCCTCAAAATGAGGAAATAAAATGAGCTGGAGAAGGAAATGGCAAAGCACTCCAGTATCTTTGTTGCCTACCCCATTAGAACATAAGTTCCTTGAGGACAGGGACTGTCTTTGGATTCTTTTTATATCTTCAGAGCTTGGTACAGTGCCTGTGACATGGTAGGCCTTTGATAAATGCTTCTTGATTGACTGATTGATCATGTCGGAAGGGACAAGTTATGAAGAGCTTTGAAGGCCAAACTTGATGATTCTGGACACAATAAGAAACCAGTGTAGTTGACTGTGTGTGTGTGTGTGTGTGTGTGTGTGTGAGTGTGTTTGTGTGTGTGAGTGAGAGAGAGAGAGACAGAGAGAGAGAGATGGATAGACCTGAGTTTTTACAAAATAACAGGTGGCTGAATTGGAGGATAGATTGGAGTGGGGAGAGACTAGAGGATGGAAGACCCACCAGCAGCTATTTCAATAGTCCAGGTAGGAGTAATGAAGATCTATAGCCAAGTGGTGGCAGAATCAGAGGAGAGAAAGGGGCAGATTTGAGAGGTGTTACAAATGTACAATGGACAGGTATTGACATCCCATGAGGAAAAGGCCTTGATGACCTAATCCCTCCCTGTGTTTTCAGTTTTTTACACTTTGATCCCTGCCACGACGTTCTCTCCAATCTAGTGACACTAGTGTTCTTGCTGTCACACAAACAAGATGCACCATCTCTTGATTCCAGGCATTTTCTCTGGCTGTCTATCTCCCATGCCTGGAATTTACCACCTCCTCATCTCTATCCACTGTCTTCTCTGACTTCTTTTTTTTAAAAATTGTTTAATTTTAATTTATTTTCTTGATTACATCATTCATTTCCAGTTTTGAGTTACAAATTTTCTCCCCTTCTTTCCCCTGCCCCCAATCCCAAAACAGTGATCCCACCGTGAAGCCCCTCCCACAATCTGTTCCCTTTTATGTCCTCCTCCAATGCCCCTCTAACTTTCTAGTAGGGCAGGGAGGGTCTCCCTACCCCCGTCCCTGTATGTCTTATTCTCTGACTTCTTTTAAGTTTCATCTAAAAGTTCTGTTTTCTACAGGAAACCTTTCCCAATCCACCTTAATTCTTCCTTCCCTTATTTCACTTCCTATTTATCCTGCACATAACATGTTTGTGTATATTTGTTGACTTCTTTAGTGGAAGGAAAAGAAGCCATAGGAGCTTTGAGGAGGGAAGAAAGGTTTGTGTAATTCTGGTTGTGGCTCTTCGGTACTTGATGGATGGATGGATGGATGAATGGATAGAAAGACAGATAGACAGTAACAGTCCAGGAAAGAAGTGAGAAGAGCCTGATCTAGAGTGGTGATTGTAGAAGTAGAGAGTAGCAGATGAATGAGAGCGATATTGTGGGTACACAAAGAATCAAGAAGATTTGGCAACTGATTGGATATGAGAATTTAGATGGAAAGGAAGAAAGAAGAATCTAGGCTAATTTCTAGGGGGTGGACCTAAGTGATTGGAATATGGCAGTACTTTCAATGAAAATAAGGAATTTCAGAAGAAGGGTGAGATTTTTGGGGAAAGATAATCAGTTCTGGTTTTGGTGTGCTGAGTCTGAGGTGCTTATGGAGAACCAGAAACACTGAGATAGAGACAGACAGACAGACAGACAGACAGAGGAGAGAGAGAGACAGAGAAACAGAGAGGAAAAGAGACGGGGGGGGAGGGAGGGAGGGGATGATAAACAGTATTATCAACAGTGTTAAAAGCTGTAGAGAGGCCAAGAAGGATGAAGATTGAGAAAAGGTCCCTGGATTTGGTGACTAAGAGATCACTGGTAATTTAGTTTCTTTGGAGTCATAAGATTAGAAGCCAGATTAGAAAGGGTTGAACAGTGAAAGGAGAGCTATAGAGCAGAGATTCTCTCTCTCTCTCTCTCTCTCTCTCTCTCTCTCTCTCTCTCTCTTTCTCTCTCCCTCTCTCTCAATATAGACATACAGATAGATAAAGATATATATGCATATAAACTGTATTTCAATATGTGGTTTCCTTTGTTACCTCATGCCATTTTTTCGTTTAAAAACATATTTCTAAGAAGGGGTACTTAGTTTTCACCAGACTTCCCAAGGGATCCAGGACACAAAAGTAGTCAAGAACCCCTGAACTAAAGGGAAGTTCCCTGAACATTAGATAGATTCTCTGGGGGGAAATTATCAGAAGGACACAGAAAAGAATCATCATGTATGATGGAAAGGCATAGATGAATTATAATTCACATCACTGGAGGCAGTACCCATCTTGATGAAATCATAGACCCATCCAAGAATGCATATCTGCCTCCTCTGGAAGGCTCTCCAAATGCATATTCCCCCCCCCCCCCATTTCTTGGGTTGTCATTGCTAATTAAATCAATCTATTGGTAATCAGCTTCCCCATACCTAGAATGAATGATCTTCAGACACCAGATATAGTTCATTGTTGAGATGTAGTCAAAACCTTTCCAGATGGGTAGATCCTCTCACTTCATGCTCCACTGGTATTGCCTGTGAGAGCCCATTGTGACCTCTGTGACACCATTAGGCAACTTCTTAAAAAAGACATATGTATGTACACACACATAAATACTGACATATGTACATACATCCATATTTTTAGTGCAATTAAATAACAAATTAGAAAGTCATGAGGGACTTTTGTTCTGGAGAAGAGAGCTTCTTCAAAATATTCCCATTGATGAGCTTTGCCCCTAATTACCTTCCACTGAACCTTTTCTCATTTACCAGCATAAGATGAAGCAAGGGGAAAAATAATACTTCAATAAAATCTCACCAGAATTACTGCTTTTTATAGGATGCTAATGAGGTGATGAATTTACTAAATATCACAAGCCAATTATTAATATATGTTGAATAATGAATTAATAGAAATTTTCACATTATAAATTATAATGTTCTATAAATGACTCGCCCACAGACTCTACACAGTCTTAGAAACTGGCATTTAAAGATGCCATAAGCTGGTTCCCACCTACCTTTCCAGCCTTATTTCATTTCACTCCCCCTCACAAATTCTCCATCCTAGCCCAAATGGACTCCGGGCTCTTGTTCCCTAAACTCCACAACTCTGTCTTTTGTCTCCATGTGAGCACAGAGGCTGACCCCGATGCCAGGAATATAATTCCACCTCATCTTTGCATTAAGAATCTTGTCTTTCTTCAAGCATGGAAAAAAAACCACTGGGTTCTAATTGCACCTCTGATATTTACAACCTGTATGAATTTGAAGATCTGATTTAATCTCTCTGAGCCTCAAGGTTAAAGAGGGAGGCCTTACAGGCATTGGGGATGGCCTTTGTTAAGGGACTGGACACAGGAGATAGCACTCTCAGTTTAGGGAATAATGATCAGAGCAGTTTGAAGGGAAGCATAAAACACAAGTAATGATGTCTTGTGAAGTAAATTTGGAAGTGTGGGTCAGAACCACACTGGAAAGGGTTTGGAATGTCAAGCAGAGGAGTTGGTGTTTTATGTTAGAGGCAACAGAGACTTATTGAGGATTCTTGAGCAGAGCAGTGACATGGTCAAGGCTTTCAGAAGTCCTAGTTGCAGTCTCCATACAGAAACAGTTCTAAAATATGACCCTGGCAATCTGGAGGCAGAGCTGGCATATTAAACCACCACTCGTTTTCTGAATAGCATAGAATGGGGGGACTCCATCCCTTCTCTCGTTCCAAGCTTATTTGTCTGCCCTCTGCTCAGTGTACCCCTCTGGCCGCCTTATTCTGCTCGCACCATCCTTCCATCCTCAAAAGGTCCCTCCTTCTATAAAGGAATTGTTCTAATCCATACAAGTGAACAAACATTTACTGAGGGTCTGCCTCTCTACACTTAGCCAGCATTCTACTGGGGTATACACCAAGGTAGACACATCTAAGTATAGTACACAAAAAATGAGAAAGAAAACACTCAGTGCTTAGGGTGGGGAGTCTAAAAGAGGCTTTACAAAAGAGATAGCATCTGAGCTGAGACTTAAAAGATCTAGAGCAAGAAGGAAACTCAGAGACCATCTAATCCAACCCCTCCATATTGAAGATGAGAAAATTGAGGCTCAGAGAGTAGGCTAATGGGACCGTAGAGTTAGAGCTGGAAGGGCCCTCAGAGATCATTTAGTCCAACATCTTCATGGTGCCTTCAATGGAAAACTTTGCCTCATCTTCCCAATTTTGACTGCACTCTCCTCCTCCTCTTCTTTTTCTTCCTCCTCCTCTTCTTCCTCCTCCCCTTCCTCCTCCCCTTCCTCCTCTTCCTCCTCTCCCTTTTCCCCTCCTCTTCTTCCTCTTCCTCCTCTTCCTCCTCTTCCTCCTCCTCCTCCTTCTCTTCCTCTTCCTCCTCTTCCTTCTCCTCTTCTTCTTCCTCCTCCTACTCATCTCCCTTTTCCCCTTCCTCCAAATAATAAAGTATTTAACTACTGGTATATGTGCTTCATCTCTAGAAGAAACTAAGCTCTTTAAAGGAAGGAAGGAGGACCTTTCACTTTTTAAAACCTTTCTACCCTCTATCACAGTGCTTAACACACACCAACCCTGATATGTTTATTGAGTTAAATTTTAACCAAAGCACTTAGGAGGGCCCCAAGTCTTAGGACCTAATTGAGGCTATAAAATAATTTCCAACTCTTGTGTTCTAAAGTCCTTACCTAGAAATATGGTGGATGATAGCTTACCTGCTATCCCCCATACTCAACAAATCTGTCCCTTCTCTCTATGCCTCTATATACACACTAACCCCTCTTTCTGTAAGGCATTCCTCCATCACTCCCTCCACCCTTATGAAATATAGGTGGTTCAGTGGATAGAGCACTAGGGTTGGAGTCAGGAACTTATCTTCACAAATTCAAGTTTAGCCTCAGAAACTTAATAGCTGTGTGACCCTGGGCAAGTCACTTAACACTGGTTGCCTTTGTTTTTCCATCTGTAAAATGAGCTGGAGAAGGAAATGGCAAACCACTCTAGCAACTTTGTTGAGAAAACCCCAAATGGGGTCACGAAGAGTCAGACATGACTGAAATGACCGAACAACAAAAAGTTCAAGGCTCAGCCCTAATGCCAGACCTTTGCTGATGCTCTGAGTTGTTAGTAATTCTGCTCAGCCTGAGAAATTACTTGGAATTCACTTTGTATATATTTTGTATCAACTTCCTGGTTATGTTTTTTCCTCCCCCACACCAACCCAATAGAATGTATCCTCCTTGAGGATAAGTACTGTTTATGTTTATATCAAGTACGGTGCTTAATAATAACAATAATAACAAAAATAATGATTAACCTTTACAGAGAGCTTTAAAGTTTGCAGAGTACTTGACAAATATTCCCCCTCATAGCATCCTGTGAGTTTGGTGCTTTTAACTACCCCCCCATTGTACAGATGGAAAAACAGAGGTTGATAGCAGTGACTTGACCATGGTCACACAAATTCATAGCATCGTAGATTTAGTGCTGGAAAGGACCTTAAAGCAGGAATTCTTAACCTGGGAACTATGAACTTGGTGGCTTAAAAAATATATTTTGTTAACTGTATTTCTATAGAATTAATCTCCTCTGTAATTTTATGTAGTTTATTTGATATAATTGAATACATTATTCTGAGGTAAGTTCTAAAGACTTTACCAAAGGGCTCTAAGATGCAAAAAGATTAAGAACCCCAATCTTAGAGGTTATTGAAACCAATCCCCTCTTTTTTCATATGAGGAAACCAAGCAAGAGAGATTAAGTGGCTCACTGATACACAGGAATTCAGTATCTAAGTCAGCATTTGAACCCAAGGGCTTGTTGAATAGAATTGAATATGCACCTCACAATGGCTGCTTTCTTCACACTAAAGAGGTAGGACCCCAAACCGTTTAGGTGCCACACTTTCCTTAGGGATACCATTCAGTTCTTTCAGGTGTCTTTGCCTCCTGATTCCTGGTAGGAAAAGAAAAAAGTATCCTCTCTGGGGAAATCTTGAACCTTTTATAAAATCCTTCCGTCTTCTCTCCACAGCTCTTCCTTCCTTCATCCTCTTCCCTTCCCGTTCTGCCCCCCCTCCAAGAGCAGCTGTCACCAAAGATCCAGAGCTGACCCAAGGAGACCCAGTCCAGTCTCTGAGGCCCTGGCATAATTTTGCGTCCTGTCCACAGGACCCCTTTGTCCTATCCTGAAAGAAAACTCATGCCAAAGGACAAAAGGAAATTTATTGAAAATCCTCTGTGTTTCCTCCCCAAAGTGCTTCAGCTAGATTAGAGAGTGTCCTTTTAGTAGGGTCAGCCTCTGTCTTTAGAAATGGAGCAGTGCAGTGAATGACAGAGAACAAGGCCCTGGTTTGTTTTCAAAGGGAACCTACAGGCACGGCCCTGCTAAATAACCACAGCAGCCAGGGCCTCAGTTCTTTACTCAGAAAAGTGAGTAAATCTTCCCTCTGCTCTGCCCAAGGCAGGGCCTCCTCTCAGTGTTGAAGACTATATGATGCCTGTGGAGTATTCTTCAAACCTGTCTGAGGCTTGTTAGCTGTAAATCTCACAGCACAGTAAAGGTTTTTAGTAATAGTATTCTGTTGCCATCTCAAGTTAAATTCAAGTTAATTAACATTTAGTCAACGCCTATAGAGTGCTAGGATACGGGGGACATCAAGGAAAAAGAAATGAAACAGACTCTGCCTTCATGAAGCTTATGTTCTCCTGGGGAAGGAAGTCACAGCAAGGTGGTACACTGGCTTTAGCACCACACCTGGAGTCAGGAAGACCTGAGTTCAGATTTGACCTCAGACACTGTGTGATCCTGAGCAAGTCACTAAACCTTGTTTGCCTCCGTTTCCTTATTTGTAAAATGAACTGGAGAAGGAAATGGCAAAACACTCCAGTATCTTTGCCAAGAAAATTCCAAATGGGCTCATGAAGAGTTAGACATGACTAAAAAAGGATGGTACTGATGGGATTCTAAGAGGCTGAGGTAAGAGGGGAGAACATTCCAGATTCAGGTAAGGGGCTGAGGTAAGAGGGGAGAACATTGCAAATTCAGGTAATACCCTATATGAAAGCATGGAGGTGGGCAGTGAATAGTAAGGAGGTTTGCTTGGAGATAAGAGGGAGGTAGGGTATATTGGCACAGAAAATAACTATTGGCTTTGGAATGTGAAGATTTGTATTGAAATACCAGTTCAGACCTCATCATACAAGGTAGTGTGGCACAGTGGGATATAGATTTGGAGTCTGAAGACCAGGTTTCAAATTCTAGCTCTATCATTTATTACCTAAACAATCATAGTAAGGCACTGGGCCTCAGTTTCGTTCTTTGTAAATTGAAGAGACTGGACCAGATAACCTCAAAGGGCCCTTTCAACTCTGTATCTATGAAACTATACTTGACAGCCTGCAAGCTCCTTGAAAACAGGAAAGATTCCATGTAAAAATAGATTTTATAGATTTCTTTTTTCTTATTGCCTAGATTCCTCTGAATGGTTGTTTTTGTGTCATTCATTCATTCATTTCATTTCAACATTCATGACATATTCAACATTTTGGTGTATATGTTGTGAATGTGTGAATGTTGCTTTTCTAAAAAAACAAAAATAAAAACACAGTCTGCTCCCAAGGAATTCACCTAGGACAAATCACTTAATTTCTCTGAGTCTCAGTTTCCTTAACTGTAAAACGGAAAGAAAAAATAACCTATGGTATTTAACTCCAAAGGTAAAGAAAGTAAAAAAAAGACAATGCTGGAAAGAGCTCACTTTGCTAAGCTTATAACATGATAGATTGATAGAAAGATACAGATAGATTATAGACAGTTGGATGGATGGACACACAGGACAAACCGACGGATAGATAGACAGGCAAATAGGGAAATGAAATGTATGATTTTTTCCCTAGGATATCATAGTTATCAGATCCCAACCAGAGCCTTGACTTAACAGTAGAAGGTTTTCAATACGGCTGTCCCATTCTGTCAGAGCACCTGGTTGTATTCTTGGCACTGTGGATGATTTCTGAAGTGTCTTCTATTTCTTTCTCAACAGAAATCAATAAGCTAATAAACAGAATAATGCCACATTGTCTCATCCTTGTCTCTTGCTGGCTTTGAGAAGCTCCATTATGGCAGCCTCCAGATAATAAATAGGGAGTCCTGTAATGATAGCGAGCTGCAGGTTTTTCATTTATACCACATTAAACAGGAGGCCCAGATGACCATAGAAACAGTGTATCTCATTAGCAATAATGCGGCATCTCTATAAATAACCAGGATGCTTCTTTTAATGAGTAGAGGAAACATCAGTCACGTTGCTACTTGCTCTGCAGTCAGATTTATTTCCTGCCCTATTTTCAAGTGTCTCAGTCTCTAGGCTTAATGGCCATGGGAGATGAGGGGGGACTGCTGAGTTTTAGCAGCCACATGAGGTGAAGAGAAAAGGTTCCCTGAAAGAAGCAGGAGTAGGGACCCCCAAGCACTGCAGCAAGCTGGTAGGATATAGCCCTGAGCAGACCCTCAGCAGGATAGACTTCCAGCTACTTCAGACAGGGTTCTGGCCAGTCAGTCAGAGTAGTAATTCATCCATCTATCCAGCCTTACAGCTTGCCGATGCTTTCCTTATAACAGCCCTGTGATGATTGGAAACTCCATTTAAAATAATGGAGAAACTGAGGCTCAGAGAGGTTAATGGGACACTGTTAATGGTCTTACAGCGATTAAGTGGCTGAATTGGTTTGCTGACTCTGGATCATAATCTCTTTCATTTATGACATTATATATTCAGTTAACCAATCATTGCCCTTATGTGCCAGGCACTGTAGTACCAGGTGCTGGGGAGATACAAAGATAAGGATAAAAGCCTTTGTCCTTAAGGAGCTTACATTCTGCGAGGAGAGATAGTACGTAAATGGAGTGTCAAAAATCTTAGTGGTTATATATATGTGTGCATATATATTTCTATATATACATATATGTACATATATACCTATATATGCATATACAATCTCTGTCTATTCCTCTGTCTCTATCCATCTATCTTCCTATCCATTTGTCTATCCATCTGTCTATTTATCTATCTACCTATCTATGTATCTATCTATGTATCTATGTATCTATGTATCTATCCATCCATCCATCCATCCATCCATCCATCCATCCATCCATCCATCTATCCATCTATCCGTCCGTCCATCCATCCATCCATCTATCCATCTATCTATCCATCCATCCATCCATCTATCTATCTATCTATCTATCTATCTATCTATCCATTTATCCATTTAATCTATCTACAGATATGTGTATATATACACACAGCTAGGTGGTGCAATTGAGAGTGCTGGTGTGGAGGGAGTCAGGAAGACTCATTTTCCTGAGTTCAAATCTGGCCTCAGACACTTACTAGCTGTGTGACTCTGGGCAAGTTCCTTACCCCTGTTTGTCTCTTTTTCCTCATCTGTAAAATAAGCTGGAGAAGGCAATGGCAAACCATTTTAGTATCTTTGCCAAGAATATCTTAAATGAGGTCACTGAGTCAGACTTGACTGAAACCAAAGAATAACATATAAATCCATATACAGATACACACATACATATAAAGGACCACTACATATGTACATATATACATGTCTATGTGTGTATTTCACATATATGTGTGTGTATATATATATATATATAAAATCACATATACACAATAAAGACAAGGTAATTTGGGAAAGGGTAGAGGGTATAGTGATGAATAAGACATGATGTGATCCCTGCCTTCTGAAGGCTTGATAACTAAAAATTTATGGAGTGTTTTAAGTGGTTCATATACATTATTTCATTTGAACTTCACAAAAAAACCCTGTGAGGTAGGTACTATGAATGTTATTACCCCCATTTTATGAATGAAGAAATCTGAGGCTCAGAGAAGTTAATTTGCTTGCTGAGGGTAATGGTGCTAGTAAGTATCCAATACAAGAACTGAACCTGGGTTTTCCTGATTTCTGCTCCAGCATTCCATCTACTGTGTTATTGTTGATCAGAGGTTCCAGTTGTGTCTGGCACTGTGACTCCATTTGGTATTTTCTTGGCAAAGATACTAGAGCATTTTTCCTTCTCTAGTTCATTTTACAGATGAGGTAATTGAGGTAAACAGGGACAAGGGACTTGGCCAGGATCACCCAGTTAATACATGTCTGGGGCCAGATTTGAACTCAGGAAGATAAGCCTTCTTTACTCTGTCCAGGTCAGCACTCCCGACTGTATCACCTAACTGTGTGTGTGTGTATATATATATATATATATTATAGGTGTTTGACACTGGATTTGAACTCAGGAAGATGAGTGTTCCTGACTTCAGGTCAGGCGTTCTATCCATGTTACCACCTACCAGCTTCCCATATACTTTGCAATCTAGTAATCACTATAATACAAGAAATATTATGATGGGAATTAGGTTGAAGGAGAGGCGACTTATGGCTGGGAGAAATCAGGGAAGGTTTCATGGAAAATGTGGCTTTTGATTTGGACTTTTCAGAATGGCTAGGATTTCAACAAGTAGAACTTCACATAGTAGGTGTTCTAGAAAGAGGGAAGTGCATCTGTTGGCTCCCCCCACCAAACTTCCCCCTCCCCCAGGAAACCAGAACTTGTGTGTGGAAAGTGAACAGTCAGTTTGAGGGTTCTGATGAGAAGTTTCTTTAATAAAAACATACCTTACAACTGCCCAGGAAAAGCAATCCCCATGGGGGTAAAAACCAGTCCAGTAAGATATAAGCTCCTGACAAGGAGATTAAAAGCAGCTGGCAATGAACGTTTTTGGGGTCTCACGAGTTCCTTAACAAAGTCCTCATGTCCTCCCAAACCAAAGGGAACACAGCTAGATGGCAGATCAATTTTTCTGGGGTGAAAGTTGACTCAACCTGCCCTGGGTCTGATGTACTTCTTCTTGTCTTGCAACACACCCATTTGGTGACAGGAAAATGTCTGGGGAAACCAAAGCCCCCCTAGTTCCACCAGTGTCCCCTCCCACAACAAGGCACTAAGAACTACCTATGCCTGTCCTCCAGCATATGGCCATAGCCTACCCCTTGGTACATATAACTATTCTAAGGAGGAAGTGAGCACCCTTCATCTCTAGGGTAAGCCCTGAGCAGAGAACCCACCTCTCCGCTCTCACTAGGCAACCCAATAACTTCTCAGGGTCCTCAGGACAATCTTCTGGACAGCTCCCCTCTCACACTAGAAACAGAGGTTATGCCCTCTGGCACCTCACAGAAGCCAACTTTGGCCATCTTAGAAACCACTCCTCAATCATGCATAACTAATTTCCAATCTCATTGCATCAAGTTTCTGAATTAGGAAGCTAAGTGACAGCTGTTTAATTAACTCCTTAAGCTGATTAGACAGCATTACTGAAATCCCCCCAAGGAGGAATTTTAAAACTGTCAAGAGAACCCACGGCCATGTTAATGCTGCTGTTTAAATTTAGTAAGCTTCTAAACTAATAAACAGTGTACACTTGACATCTTCCAGGATGTAGTGGAATTGGGATTTTTCAGCTCTTTACATTACCAGCTGTGGAGAATGTCTGATAGTAACAGTAATAATAAGTCTTTGGAATTTGCAAAGCAGGAGTGCAAAAGAACATGGATTTGAAGAGAGGTTTCTCCAGGCTTGTCTTCTTTAGAGGTCATGTGTCTCATTGCTTGCTTAGTGTTATATCAGGAGAGTGGCTACCCCTGCCTTTCCCTTCACCATCCCTGACTTGTTGGCTAAGAGAAACACTCATTTATTAATTGAAACGCTTTCATGAACCTAATCATATTGCTAGAACACCAAGATGGGTGAGATCACTCTAGGCACCAAGTCAATCAATTGGGAAGTATTTATTAGGCATTCTCTATGTGCCAGGAGGTTTTCCTACGTGCCTGGGGGTACCAAATTGGAAACAAAAATTTAAAAAATCCCTACCCTCAAGAAGCTAAGCACAGCTTGGTGGCACAGTGGATAGAATGCTGCACTTTGAACAAGGAAAATCTGAGTTCAAATTTAGCTCCAGAAACTCCCTAGCTGTGTGATCTTGGTCAAGTCACTTAACCTCAACCTATGTTTGCCACTGGGGGAGGAAATGGCAAACCACTCCAGCATCTTTGCCGATAAAATTCCATGGAGAGAGGTCAACAGGGTCATGAAGAGTCAGACACAACTTAAAAGACGGAACAACAACAACCACAACTCTCAAGAAGTTTCCATTCTTCTTAGAGGACATAACATTCATTCAACAAACAATTCTTAAGCATCTATTATGTACCAGGAGTTGTATTAGGTATACTAGGCATTCAGAGACAAAACAAGAAACAATCATAACATGTTGTTGCTCATTAGCATTTATTAGAGGCTAACTATGTGTGGCAGACTGGTCCAGGGGCCAAGGACACACCAACAAAGCTAAGTCTATTTTTGTCTTCAATGAGCTTCCATTCTCTGGGAGAAAGAATATACATCTATAATTATGCAAGCAAACATGAGGTAATGGAGGGGAGGGAAGAAGATACTAGCAGTTGGATGTCATCAGAAAAGGTCTCTTGAAGGAGAATATCTTAATTTGTGGGGTGGTGCTGCCCCACAGCTGAAACCATCAGGTTATGGGGTAGTTGCAGGATGGGTTTCATAGGACTCTGAACTCCTTCAGTGGATAGAAGGGTGAATGAATGAATGAATGAATGAATGGACACTTATTAAGTACCTGCTATATGCCAGGCATTATACCAGGTACAAGGGAAGAACTTTCCAGTTCATTTCCATTGTCACAAATGAATGAATGAAAAAGAATGTGAAAATTTACTAGATGTCAAACACAATGTTAAGTGCTGGGGATCCCTCCCCCACCAAAGTTTATAATACTGCCCTCAGGGTCAGCTAGGTGGTGCAGTGAATAGAGCACCAGGCCAAGAGTTAGGAAGACTCCTCCTTGTGAGTTCAAATCTGGTCCTCAGGCACTTAATAGTTATGCAACCCTTGGCAAGTCACTTGGGCTCTGTTTGACTCACTTTCCTCATCTGTAAATGAGCCAGAGAAGAAAATGGTAAACTACTCCAGTATTTCTGTCAAGAAAAACCCCAAATGGACAAGGTCAAAGGAGAAAAGGGAATAAATGGGGGGGGGGAGTGGAATAGGATGGAAGGGAAATATAGTTAGTCTTTCACAATATGACTACTATGGAAATGTTTTGCATGGCTGCACATGTATGGCCTATATCGAATTGCTTGTCTTCTCAGTGGCAGTGGGTGGGGAGGGAAAAGAGAGGAGAATCTAGAACTCAAAGTTTTTAAAACAAATGGTGAAAAATTGTTTCTGCATATGTAATGGTAATGAGAATTTGAATATCTTCCCTGCTTTGAAAATATACCCTGTTGTCTAATAGGCTGAATGTAATCACATGGATCCTATAGTAAGAGGAGTTTGCTGATGGGTGGAGCAGAGCCCATAAGAATTTGGGGGTCAGAGCAGCTAGGCACTGTTGTGAGGAGAGAATGCATCCAAGGGACACAGGCTTGTGAGTAAAAGTTGGTGTTTGCCACCTGCTATGACAGGTGATTGTGGGAAGGCTAAATGCTGGTGTGGCTTTCCCCTATGTTGTGGTACATTAAGTTCTATGTTGCTGTGATGGATTCTATTTCCTGGTGCTGGGATTTGTTTTTCTGGTGCCTGAATAAATGTTTTGCTTCTGTCTTCTCTATGGAGAGTCTGTTAATATTTTGTGATTGAATACTATGCAGGTATACTGATAGTGACCATTGGCACTGTGAATATTGCATTAGCTCTACAGCATGCAACCGGGACATAAGACATACAGGTAACTGCATATAGAAATCTATCTTGCCCTATAAGAAAATAAGGTGTAAGGGGGTAAGGGGAGGGATAGGGGGGATAGGAGAGGGTAGACTGTGGGAAGGGGGTAATCAGTATTCTTGCCATCTTGGGGTAGGGGGTAGGGGAGAGATGGAGAGAAAATTTGGATTCAAAATTTTATGGAAATGAATGTTCAAAATGTAAAATAAGCAAGCAAGCAAACAAACAAATAAAGTCTGGAAAAACAAAAAACCCAAATGGGATCACAAAGAGTCAACATGATTGAGACAACTGACAGCAACATTTCCTTCACCAACCTCTCTATTCATCCCCCTTTCATCTTTTCCTATTAAAATGCAAACTTCTTGAAGGCAGGGTCTGTTACTCTTATTCTTCATATTTATATCCCCCAACATCTGTCTAGTGTAACTGGATGAGATGTAGAATACAACAGTCTTTGAAGAATTAAATATGGCGGCCACACAGGTTGGGAAGTGTATAGTGAGGGTGAGTGGGCTGCAACATTATAACCAATGAGTAACTCTGAAGAATAGGAGCAAAGGATGTCATCTAGAAATTGTATAATAGGAAGAGAAGATTGGCTGGTCATGTAATTTGGGTGAGACATGATGACCACTGGCAGCCAGAGATCTTCACTGCTACCCTCAGGATTTTAGAAGAAAGAGCAAGGCATCAAGTATTGCAGGTCAATCTTTTGCTACAAATTTATGAAAAGACACGGATAAGAAATGTGCATGTTGGGGAAGGCACGGTTGACTTGAGATCTGCATTGTCAGTGGGAACTCTCAAATAGACAAAATCACAGATCTATTTGAGTAAAGGATATATTGGAAGAAGAAAGAGAATGAAGGCAGGGAGACCAATTAGGAGAGTATTATGATGAGGGACCGAATAGGGGTCATGGTTGTGAAAGGGAAGAAGAGAAAGATAATGAAAAAAGATATGTAAAGCATTTTGTAACAGCAAAGAACCATCTATCCCCAAATGATTATTATTTTAAATTTTCCCTCTTTCCACACTCTCCAAATTCACCTATTTTTTCAAGAGGCATCATTGGTATAATGCATAGAAAACTGGACTGGGCCTCAGAAAGATTTGGGTTCAAATCCCCACTTGTGATACTTAACACCTGTGTAATCATTCATTCCTCTCCAGGATCCGTTTCTGACTCTCCTGGATTTGATATATTGGAAATACCCTCTTCCCCTGTGGCATCTCTTATTGGCTAGTTCCTTAAACCTTCTATTTTAAGGAGGATATTAAGGCCACTCATGTCTTTATTTCTCTCCTGTCTTATGCCAGGCACCTTCATTTCTCCACTTCATTCCCACCATTTTCAGTTGCTCCTTTTTATATGTTGTCTTTCCCCTTTAGGGGGCAGTTAGGTGACTCAGAGGATAGAGCCCTGGGTTTAGAATCAGGAAAACTCATCTTCATGAGTTCAACTCCAGTCTCAGATATTTACTAGCAGTGTGACCCTGAGCAAGTCACTTAACCCTATTTGCCTTAGTTCCTCATCTGTAAAATGAACTGGAGAAGAAAATGACAAACCACTCCAGTATTTCTTCCAAGAAAACCTCAAATGGAATCCAAAGAATTTAACACAACCAAACAACAACTCCCCCCGTTAGAATGTAAGCTTCTTGAGGTCAGGGGCTTCTTTCTGCTTATATTTGGATTCCTGGTCCTTAACCCAGTGTCTGGCACATTGTAAAGACTCAATAAATGCTTGTTTACTTGACTTGTAATCCTGAGTGATCATTTTATCTTCCTGAGCTTCAGAACCCTAAGCTGTAAAATGCTATAATAGTTCCCAGTTGTTGCAAGTTTAGATGAAAATAATTTCTGCAAAATGCTTTGTGAACAATAATGCGAACTATGGTTATTGTACAATATGCTGAAAAGCCCTCAAGAGAAGATGCTGTTTAGGAGTTGGTACAGTGTTCTTGGGGACAGGAGTCCTGGGTTCAATTCCCATCCAGATGCCCAGTAAGTGATTTCCTGTGTTCTCACATTCTCTTTCTGAGCTGGTTTCTCAGTTTATTTACTGGATTATACCCAATTCTCTATCCATACACATACATACATACATACATACAAACACATATATAGTTGTACTATACTCAGAAGAATTCTGGATAAATAGGAGCAATAGTTTTCTTGACAATAAAGGTCGTTTGAGAGTGGAAGAGGTTTGATAGTGGATATAAAACATCCTAAGTTTTTTTTTTTTCCCAAAATGAAGTAGTTAGCAATTTTCTGGGAGATAGATTCCCTGCCATTACCAGGGAATTAGTCAATCAATTAAAATGCATTTATTAAGCACCTACAAGGGGGAAGGGACAGAATGATATAAACACTTATGAAGCACCTACTATGTGCTAGGCACTGTGATAAGAAATTTATACATATTATCTCATTTGATTCTCACAACATCCTCTGAGCCAGATGTTATTATTATCTTAATTTTACATTTGAAGAAGCTGAGGCAGGTAGTAGATAAGTGACTTGGCCAGGGTCACACAGATAGTAAGTATCAGAGGCTAGATTGAACTCAGAAAGATGAGTCTTCCTGATTCCAAGCCTAGTGCTCCATCCACTGAATTCCCTAGTTGTCAAAGATGATGGTGCCTGCCTTCAAGAAGCTTACAGTCAATCAATCAATTGATAAGTATATGTCAAACTCCTCCAACATGCCAGGTACTGGAAATAGCAATGCAAAAAATAAAATAACCCCTACTCATAATGAGATTACATTTTAATGAGGGAAGGAGGAAATATCAAACACACTCATTTATATAGCATAGATATAGAGTTAATAATTACAAATACATTCATAGTAGTTAAAATGCCACATAGTTTGTGAGGGAAGGCAATCTGTCATTTGGGGAATTCAGGGAGAGCTTCATGTAGAAGGTGGTGCCTGAGTTGCATTTTAAAGGAAAAGTGAGTCTCTGGAAGGCATAAATATGGAGGAGACGCATCACAAGCATCGATCTCAGAATGCAAGATTGAGAGTAATGTCCACTGAGTCCAGGAAGATCAGTTGTAGTTTGCTGGTGTAAAGATTTAAAAATTAAATAGAAACATTTATAGTTTATTTTAGAAGCAATAAGAAGTTACTAGAGCGGGTTGAGCAGGGGAATCATCCGGTTAGACTCTGTGTTTAAGGAAAATTACTTTGGCAACAGGATGGCCCGGTAGGAGCCTTGAGACAGGGAGTTCTTGAGATAATCTAGGCAAGAGGTCTGATGAATGAAGGCTGTCACTGTGTGAGTGAAGGGGTCCAATGGGAGAAATGTGGAGGTTGAAATGGCAAAATATGGCATCCAATTGAATGTACAAAGTGAAGAAGAAAGAAGATTCCAGGATAATACCAAACATATGACTTTGAGATACTAGAAAGTTAGAGATGAGTTTAAGGCAGGGGTGTGCTGGAGCTAGATCAAATCGGCACAAGAGAGCTGATTGTTAAATTCTCGGTGTGACCATTTTTACCTCAGAAATCAACAAACACTTTGACCAGGGTTTGAGTTATTGTTTTGTTGATTATCTAGACTTAAGAAAGTGATGGAGAAAATGTGAGCAATGCAAGTTAAATTTGAGTTTGTCCTACAAAATTGTTTCGGGGGGGGCTGATTGTTAAATATTTACCAGCACACTCTTGGGTTAGGGGATAGGATAACGGATTCAATTGTCTAGTTAGGGATGACAATATGTAGATATATGTAAAACGGAATATAATGTGATTTTAGGGTAAAGACACCAGTAGCTGGAGAGATCAAGAAAGTCCTGTTGTAGAACACAGTGTTTGGAAAGAGAATTATTGCTGTCCTAATTACTCTCCCAACAATGTACTAATAGCATTTTCCAAACCATTCAACCTTGTTCTCAGGCATACGGTGATCTGGTTGCCACTGAAATTTAAACACTGTCAGAATACCTCCCTCCAATTTTGTTTAAATAAGACTTTATACCCAAATTGCATTATATAGTTCATATGATATTTGTAGTGCATTGAGAGGAACTATGAGTTTGGAGTCATAAAGACTTGGGTTCAAATTCTGCCCTTGTCATGTAATAGTTGTGTATCCCTGGGCAAGTCATTTTACCTTTATGTGACATAGTTAACTTACTTGGACTTATTTATTAGGTACATAGGGTGAATTTTAGATCTAGAAAAGGCTTTAAGAGTTCATTAAGTCAAACTTATCAATTAACAAATGAGAAATCTGTTCTCCAGAGTCACGTAAGTATGTGGGGCAGGATTTGAGCTCAGGTCTTCCCATTTCTAGGCCAGTGCTCTATCTACTCTACCATGTTGCCTTATATCAGTCGTGGGGACCACCCTTAGTTGTAAACAGAGGATTATCAAACTGGAGAGTGCCTGCTTTCATCATTAGCTTTTCAAACATGTCTGACTCTCTGTGACCCCATTTGGTTGGGGGTTTTTTTGGTAGAGATACTGGAATAGTTTGCCCTTTCCTCCCCCAGTTCATTCTATAGATGAGGAAATTCAAGCAAACAGAGTGAAGGGACTTGCCCATGGTCACACAGCTAGTAAGTGTTTCATATCTGATTTGAGCTCAGGAAGATGAGTCTTCTTCATTCCAAGACCAGTGTTTTAACTACTGTGCCACCTAGCTGTCCATAGAAGAGCATCTAGGAGCTACCCAAATGGTAATGGGCTTTAAGCTTATACTGCTTGAGGGTCAACTGTAGGAATTGGGGATGATTTTTTTCCCAGAGAACAAAAGGTTTCAGGGTGAGTGAGCATGGTAACTATCTTTTGAATCACTGGCTTCTCCTCCTTGAATGTGTTTAGACAAAGGCTGGATGACTACTTGTCAGTCATATTGTACATCGGATTCTTTGGGGGGTATGAGTTGAATTAGATGGCTACTAAGTTTCCCTTCCAGCTCTGACAGTCTATAATTCTGTGATTCACTGATGAGTTGTTAACTGCATTGGTGGAAGGAGTTCCCACACTGGGAGTTCATCTCCACTGCAATAGTCCTAATGAAATGTTAATTGAAAAACTCAAGTTATTATGACTGAGAGGTGGAGAAAGTACTCAGGAACATTGCTAAAGTAAGTGTTCAACTTAATTTGGTACTTTCGAAAAGTATGGAGTTCCTCTCCTTAGGAGAGGATAGTCCAATCCCAGGGGTACTTCCCCATAATTCAGAAATGAAAATGATACCATTAGAATGCTTCTAAGTGTACTGCATGCTTATCAGAGAACCCTGACTGTGGCACTCCAGTGGGTCACATGTTGTCTGGCAATGTGTCTAATTAATTTACAGGCTCAAAACTATCATTTCATGAAACTAGGCATGAATATGAAATTTCTATCTCCAGATGGAGTGCTTTCACTGAAAACTAAGATGTGCTCTTTAATCTGAAAGAAGTTTTCCTCTTTAGCCTTTAACTAAATAAGTTGTCAACTTGCTTTTGTACTGTTATAGAAAAATGCTTGTCAGATTGTCAAAGACAGTAGAATTTCCTGCAGATTGAAGTATGTCAACGGAGTCCCTCATGCCTTGCCCAATGGAAAGGCAACAGGAAGTTGATGTGGCTCAGGAGATAGAGGGCTGGTCTTGGAGTTATCAGAGCTGGGTTAGAATCATGCCCTAGACACTAGCTCTGCACTCATAGGCAAGATCAGAAGTGTGGAGTAATGGAAAGAAGGTTAGATTTGGAATCAAAGGATATGATTTCAAATTCCAGCTAGGTTGATAACCACCTATGTGCCCCTGGAAAAGTCATTTGCCCATTTTAGTTCTCAGTTTCCATAGTTTTAAGTCGAGGGTATTGGATTAAATGACTTCTGAATCCTCTTATAGCTTTGAAACTTTTAGGATCCTGATATTCTATGGTTCTAAATCTATGCTACTGGGATAATTTACTCTTTCAGTGCCTTTGTCTCCACATTTTTATTATGAGGGTCATATTCAGTCAGTTAATTGATCAAATATTTTAAGTGCCAAGGATTGTGCAAGGTACCAGGGATATACATATAATGTAAGTTGTGTTCCTCATTCCCCAAAAGATCTTGTATCTTAATGGAGAAAACACGTTCTCATATAAATAAGATGAGAAATCAGTCAGTCAATAAACTCTTATTAAACATTGTTGTTCCAGGAACTCTACGAACTTCTGAGAAAACAAAAAAAGGAAAATGCCTGTTTCTGCCCTCGAGGAGCTCCTGGTCTAATAGTGGAGACAGCACACAAACAAACAACCTCTATATAGCACAAATAAAAAATAACCTGCAGAAAGAAAGCACTAGAATTAAGAGACATTGGAAAGAGCTTCCTGTAGAAGGTGGAATTTCAGCTAGCAAGTGAAGGAAGCCAGGGAAGCCCAGAGATGGAGGGGAGGGTGGAGAGCCTTCCATGCACTGGGATTAGTCAATGAAAAGACTTGGAATCTGGACTTGGTATGTCCAGTGGGAGGAAGAGCAAGGAGGCTGGTGCCACTGGACTCAAAAGTATGTATGTATGTGTGGGGGCATGGTGGCAGTGATGGTGGTGTAGGGTGTTAGGATACTGAAAAACTGGAGGGCCCTAGATTATGGACGGTGTTGAATGCCAAATGGGATTTTGCATTTGATTGGGAGGTACTAGAATTTATTAAGCAGGGGGATGACATGTTTAGACTGGTGCTTTAGAAAAAAAATTACTTTGGAGATTAAATGGAGAATATATTGGAATCAAGAGAGCCACCAGCAGTATGGTATAAAGTGCAAGCACTTTGTAAATCATGAAGCATTATGTAAATGATAGCTATTATTAAATGTAATTATTACAATATCTATAGTATTTTATGTTATCTGTCTATCTAATCTCTATTTATCATCTCTCTATCTACTCATGTGCTCCATCCATCCATCATCTATCTATGTATCTATGTATCTGTGTATCTATGTATCTATGTATCCATCCATCCATCCATCCATCCATCCATCCATCCATCCACCCACCTATCTATCTATCTATCTATCTATCTATCTATCTATCTATCTATCTATCCATCTACCCCACTTCTCTTTCCATCTCCTCTTTCCTCTTTTCTCTCTCTCTCTCTGTCTCTCTCTCTCTATCTCTGTATCTTTCTCTCCTTCTGCCTCTCCCTCTCTTTCTCTTTCTCTCTCAGAATTGATGTGAGGAAAACCTAAAATACTATAAAGATGTGTGTCATGACAGAGTAACACCTAAAGCTAAGGAACTAATCTAACTGGTAGAGAGCAAAAATATTCTCAAAACCAAATTCTTATCCCAGAACTGAGACATTAGCCGCATGAACTGAGAGGCTCAAGCTGTTTGGAGAGGTCATCATGGGCTATAGGATAAGGGCTAGAACTTAAGAGTTAGGATGCCCTGGTTTTCAGTCCTGGCTCTGACACCCAATAACTGTATGACCATCAGCAAACCTTTTACCCTTTCTGAGAAGGTTGGGGTCCATTGCTGAATGGACAATACCAAAAGCCTTAGATCCTTCATTTGGGCCAATTTAGTACAAAGTCATGTGGTGATACTGGATATACCTATGTGAGTTCATATTGGGAGGCAGTGGTAAAAAGAAAAAGGGACCAGAGCAGTGTCCCCATTCCCTCTACTGTTCCCCTTTACCCAGTAGAGCATCAGCTGGTATTTCCAAAGCCAGGGTGACTTGCCAACTGTCCAATCAAGAGTTCCTCCACTAGAAGACTGACTTTGTGTTCAATTTGGTTATTGGTGTTAGGATGGATTCGTTCTCTCTGTCTCTCTCTCTCTGTGTCTCTGTCTGTCTGTCTCTGTCTCTGTCTGTCTGTCTGTCTCTCACTCTCTCTCTCCCATCTCTCTCTGTTTCTGTCCTTCTCCATCTTGCTCTCTCTTCAGTGTTGCAGAAAAATCTCTAACAGGAAAACCCTAACATCTTGACATTTAGCTCTGAAATGCAGAATATAATCTTTAGTAGCCGCCAATTTCCTAATTACATCTTGTTGAGGTTAATGTTCAAAGTAGTTTACATTTCTACAGTCCTCTAATTGGACAACACAGAATTGTAGACTCCAAATGACTATTTAAGTGTGGGAGGGAGCCAGGTAGCAGAGGAAAATCCATTTGGGATAAAACATTAGCAGAAGAAAATCTACACACAGATGAGTATTGGCTAAGGACACAACATTTACTAAGACAGAAAAGTGTTCTAAGTCTTTCTTACTGATGAGAAAGAATGGTTGTATTATAGAATCCCAGAATTCCAGAGCTTTGGTGTTAGAAGGGACTTCTAGCATTCACCTATTCCAACTGAATCCCTCGGTGTCACAGAAAAAATGTTTCATCTCAAAGTTCAAATGAACCTCAGAGACCCTCTGGTTCAAGGGTTGTTAACTTGCCTGTGAATGTGTATGGACATATGTGTGCACACACATGTGTGCATGTGTATACATGCATGTGCATGTGTGCAAATGTGTGTGTGTGTGTGTGTGTGTTAGACTTCAGTCTTGAGAAGTCTTTGGATCCCTTCTTGGAATCATGTTCTTAAATAAATAAAGCAAAATACATTGGTTCACAAAGGAAACCAATTGTGTTGAAATATGGTTATCAAAACATTTCTAAAAATCAGTTTATAGGCCCCTAGTTAAGGACTCTGACAAGCACCAGTCACTGACTGAACATGTATTCTAATATTCTTCTGGACAGGTAGTCATTCACTCTCTCCTGGAAGCCCCGCAGTGAGGGGGAAGCCAAGGCAACCTATCATGTTTTCACACATCCCTGATTTGAAAACATTTGTCCTTCTACCAAGCTGAAATCTGCCTCTCTGCCCTTTCTGCTGGGCACTCCTACTTCTTCCTTTTGTGTTTGCAAATAGAATAAGACAAGTTTCTCCCTCTCATTCTTTTCCTTTCCCTCAACCCACCCCCCCCCCCCGACAGACCTTCAGATTCGTGAAGGCAATAAGAGTCACAGGAAAGAATACTGAGGCCCTGGATTCAAATATGAGTTTTGCTTTTAACTACCTGACTCATCTTGGACAAGGAACCAGGCCCGGAGTCAGGAAGACCTGAGTTCAAATTTTACCTCAGACATTTACTAGCTGGGTCACCCTGGGCAAGTCACTTAATCTGTTGGCCTTAATCCATTGAAGAAGGAAATGGCAAACCACGCTAGTATCCATGCCAAGAAAACTCAGGTTTACGGTCCACAGGATCATGAAGAATCAGGCATGACTGAATGAACAATAACAACAACCTTGACAAGGCGCACCATTTCTTTGGGTCTTGCTCGGTCATTTACAAAACTGAGGGGTCTAGACTATATGGTCCTTAAAGTTCCTTCCAGTTTTGAATCTATAGTCCTATGTCTCCTCCAAATCTTCTCTAGACTGGAGACTCCCCAGTTTGTTCAACTGATCCTACTGTAGCATAAACTTCACTAGTCTTATTGTCTTCCTCTGGACACTCAGCAGTTTAAGAATACCCTTGCTAAAATCGGATGACCAGATCTGAGCAAGTACCTTTATGTTGTTTGATTAGAGCTGAGTACTGAAGAATTTAAAATCATAGGCTTAGAACTAAAAGAGCCCCTAGAAACTAACTAGTTGAACCCTCTCATTTTACAGATGTGGAAATTTAGGCCCAGGGAATTGAAGTGATTTGTGGAAGTCAGCTAGGTGGTACAGTGAATACAGCACAGGAGGATCTGAGTTCAAATACAGCCTCAGAAACGTGACACTTACTAGCTATGTGACCTTGGGCAAATCACTTAGCCCCAATTACCCTGCTTTCCTTCCTCAAAAAAAGAAAAGAAAAGAAAAGAAAAAATAAAAAAGGAAAAAGTAGCAAGTGTCTTAGAGTGAGAAATATTTGAGTCTGAATCTACCCTCATACACTTACTAATTTTATCACCCTGTTGTTGTTACAGTCATGCCTGATTCTTCATTGATCTTATTTTGAATTTTCTTGGCAGAGGTACTGGAATGGTTTCCCATTTCCTTCTCCAGCTCATTTTACAGATGAGGAAACTGAGGCAAACAGGATAAAGTGACTTGCCCAGGGTCACACAGCTAGTAAGTATGTCAAGCCAGATTTGAACTCAGGAAGATGATTTCCTGAATCCTGGTCTGACACTTTATCCACTGTGCCACCTACCTGCCTATGACCCTAGGCAACGCAATTTAACTTCCCTTGCCTCAGTTCCCCCATATGTGAAAGGGGGATAATAATAACATCCACTTCCCAGAATTGTTGTGGGGCTCAAATGAGATAAAAATTGTAAGACATTTTACGAATAAAGTGCCACATAAATGCTAATTGTTTATTTGTTATTATGATTAATTACTGCACCAGTTGTAAATATCAGAAATGGAATTCGAGCCACGGTTATCTCAACATGGAACCAGTGATCTTTTCACTCCATCTCCCTACCTGTTATCATTCTAGACCATTCTGTTTTCCTAATTCAAAGATTGTTCATTTAGGCAAGCAGATTAGTCTATTTCTGATTCTTCTCTAAGGGACAGTCCTTTAAAGGGCAACGAAACGGGGTCTCTCATATACTGTCCTTGGATTCCTGGTTGGAGAAGGACTCCTGAGCTGTCTAGATTATGAATCTGACCTCGGGAGAATATTTCTGATGTTCTCAAGGGTTTATGGAGTGCTACTCCCAAATGTCAGCCAGAAGCAATATGTCTTTTTGAATACCAAAAAGCTGCTTTGCATAATGCTAAATACACAGGGGATGCATAACAAATGTAGAATTTCATAGATTTGGAGCCAAGAAGAGAGCTGAGAAGTCATCTAATCCAAACCATCATTTTACAGATGGAAAAATGGCCTAAAGAATTTAAATAACTTACCCATAATAAATGAGTGGAAGAATCATAATTTGAATTCAGGTCCTGCCTTGAGAGGTAGTGAGCTTCAAGCAGAGATTGGATGAGTACTTATTGGATTTATTGTGGAGGGGATTCCTAATTGGTTACTAGCTGGAGTAGATTACTAGTGAAGTGTCTTCTAAGCTAAAATTCTGTGATTCTATTCTCTGACACCAAATCAGGCATTCTTTACCCTCTGCCATTAATGGGGGGAATCTATGAGAACTGCCTTTGCCTTGCTTGAGAAACCATATGTACTTCAGAGCAAAAGAGAGACATGTAAGAGAAGAGAGGGAGAAGGTAGGGACAAAGATTTAGATCTAGGAGGCACATTGGAGGTCATGTATTCTAACCTCCACATTTTACAGATAAAGAAACTGAGGCTGAGAGACATTAACTGACTTGTCCAAAGGCCCCACAGTCAATATTTCACACATAGAAATAGTGATTCAATAGTGCAATTGAATTGCACTATTCTCATATTCAGGATTATAAAGGACTCATTATTCACATAGGTCTTTGGAACAAATGCTGCCCCATTAAGGGTCTCTTTTTTGTTTCCATCCTTTTCAACAAAAATTTCTTCTGTAAGATTTTGTCTTGCACAATTGCAAGTAAAGAGTTGGTCTCAGGGTGATGGCAAGGGATTCATAGTGATTTTCCTAAGTTTTCAAGGTGGTGGCTCCGAGTTCAGAGAAATGGATAAATCTCCCAAAGTCTTCTTGGGGCCTTCATCAACATGGAATTCCATTAGTTTCAAAAAGCATAGTTTCAATTGTTCCATCTTGCCCTCCTTGAGGGCAGGACTATTTCATTTAATTTAAGAAGCATTTATTACTTAAATTGCCTAGATTCCAACATAATGATGTCATTTTGTCCTCTTCCAGAACAAAGGACAACAATCAAATATTCTTTAATGACCTCTGGAAAGAGATGCTATTACATGTCAGACACAGTTACTAGGTAAGTGCTAGGGTTAAAAAGTTAAATAAAAATAAATAACAAATAAAGAAGGTTAAAAAAGCAAAATAAATACATATTTTTGCTGCTGGGAAAACAACATGTAGGCAAATACATAGATGTAGCCAGTAGGCAGAGACTCCCTGAAAGGCACTCTTGATATTCAGCAGAACTCCATACGTATATTTGTATTGTGTGTGTTTGTATATGTTGTGTGTGTATATATGTATGTATGTATGTATGTGTGTGTAACAGGAAAAGGCAGTCAGTTTGTGTAGACCTTTAAATGCCATACAGAGAATTCTGGATTTTTATCTTAGCAGTTATGATATCCCTAGCATATAACACAGGATCCAGAACACTGTAGGTGCTTAATAATTGTTCATTGAATTGCACCGAATTGCCAGTATTGCAGCTATATTTAGCCAAATTATTCCTCGAAAGCTGAGTTTTCTTTATTGAAATATGGTCAAGAAAACATTTCATTAGCTAGATTGCTCAGAGATAGCACTAATGATGTCAAGGTTGTGATTTCAACCACCATATTGACCATAAAGTTGATCTATGGATATAAATTCCACAAACATTTAAATCTATGTGGATATATGGAACATCTATATCTATATATATAGATATACGGAACAAATATTGGTTTTATCTTCACAAGTACAAAATGGAGGGGTGAGGAGATAGTGGGCCAAGGAAGAAAGATTTAGAAATTTTAGTGGACCATAAGCCTAGTATGAGTCAATAGTATGACATGAGCTTAACTTGCATAAATTCAGGCATAACATTTAGGGTAGAGATGGTCAAAGGCACTCTATCCTGATTCGACCATATCTGCTCAGTTCAGGGTACTCTATTTTTGAAAAGGCATTGGTAAATTAGAGAGTGCCATAGTTATAGATTTTGAGCTTATAGATATTAGAGCTCATCTCATTCAATGACTTGATGTTTACAGATGTGGGCACAGAGGCCTAGCCAAATTCAATAACTTGCCTAAGGGATAATAAGTAGTGTTGGGATTTGAACCCAAGTCTTCAAACTCCAAATACAGCATTGTATTCCATAACACCATTGATGAAAGACCCAAACATTACACCATTTAAAGGTGTGTTAAAGGAACTAGGGATATTTAGCCTAAAAAAGAGAAGATTCAGGGGGTCTATGTTAGTTTTGAAAGGATGTAAGGTGTATAAAGAATTAAATTTGTCCTACTAGGCCCAAAAAAGGTAAAAATAGGAGCAATCTGGGAGATTTAGGATTGATGTCAGAAACCAATTCCCTGACATTTAGAGTTATTCAGAACTGGAATGTGTTGGCTCTGGAGGTAATGCCATCAGCTGGGGTCTTCAAACAAAGACATGGCTCTCCACTTGTAGGGTCTTCTCTATAAGGGATTTTCTGGAAGCTGTCAGAGGTACCCTCTGTCTCTGGGATTCTTGGTTACTTGAAAAATCCCCTCTACTCTTCATAAATAACTATAGTTATCCCTTCCATATTGTGACCTCCCCATTGCTGTTCTGCTATATTGTGGGTCGGCATAAAAAATTTAAATGAGAATTTTTGGGGATTTTTGTGGAAGCTTCAGACAACAAGTGAAGGTCAACAGATGACATAGAAATAATTTAGTACAGTCTAGTATAATATTAACATATTTTATCCTTTAATACAAAGGGGGAACCAAAAAAAATTTTACGTGGATTTTCCAGATGATGGGACATTGAGTCCCTAACCTCTATGACGTGGAATGGAGAACTGTAGCTAATATTTATTAATCACTTTACTTCATATTTATACTTTAAATAGACATCTCCATTCCAGTACGGACTATTGATGCCCAATCTATGGTAGAATCTTCTGAGCTCATATTGATCTGATGAGCCACATTTGGACACACCGCACCTACACTCCAACATAGTGATGTCATTTTGTCCTTTTCCAGAACAAAGGACAAGAATCAATCATTCTTTAATGAAAGAGATGCTATTATTACCTCCATTTTACAGATGAGTATACTGAGGCTAAGAGAGGCCAGCTAACTAGCCCCACATCATTCAGCTAATAAGGATCTGAGTTGAGATTTGAATGTAGTTCTTCTTGATTTCTAGCCCATCACTCTATTACTCTGTGTTGACTCATGACCAACTGAATATGGACCTGCCATCAGCAGATATAGAAAAGCATATTTCTTGCTTGGGGTACAGTACAGACTAATCAAGAGGGGTCTGGAGGCCACAGCCCAAGACATTTTGCTCAGTGAGGAAAAAACCACTGCTACCACTGATCTACTCAAACCTCCCCTCTGTTGCTGTGAAATAATAAAACCCAGCCCATCTCTCAGGGCCCAGGCAGGTTACAAGGACATGTGTTTTATGACGTCTCCTTCACGTGGGCATGGCATATACAAGTCAATTAATTTGGGGGCAGGAGGAGAGGACTGACAAACTGGCATTAGTCATAAGGGTTTATAGCTCAATATTTAAGGAATATTAAAAGAGAATGATGATGCCATAAAGAGGGCAAGGGGACACATTGGCCTGAGCAAAACTCAGAGAGCAGTACTTAAGTCTGACTCTGGGATTTGGCTGATGATGAAATGGTGCAGCCCTACTCAATACATAAAATGTTGTCCTATGGACGTCAGGATGAAATCTATTATGTACCCATTCAAGTCAGTCAGTAAGCATTTATGAAGCCCCTACTATGTGCCTGGCACTGTGCTAAGCACTCTATGTCATCATGACCTTTGGAAAAAAAAAACACCACCTTCTCTTCTCCATCACCAGCTCTTTCAGTCCCAAACAACTGCCTTGGCTGCTTTCTCTATACATGGGACTCCTCTCGTAGAGCCAATTTCAGTTCAAATATCACGAAAGTAAATAGGAAATATAGACGATGCAAATAATGGGCATCATGGATCAGTGGGAAGAGATCTGACCTAGGATGACCTGAGTTCAAATTCTGCATCAGAGCCTTCCCGTCTTTGTGACCTTGGACAAACCACTTAATTTCTCTAAGGTTTTTTACACTGGTAGAGGGAGCTTAATTGCTGGGAACTCTATATGCTAATGAAATAACAGGTCTGCGCCAAAATCAAAGCTGCCACAGAAGCTCTGATAACAATCACTCACATTTCTAGAGCACTTCACAATGAGATTCACATCCTCATTGGATCCTTTCAACCAAATCTGAATTAAGGAATATGAGCATTATTATTCCCATTTTACAGAGGAGGGAATGCAAAGCCAAGGAAGGTTAATTGATGTGCCCAAAGTCACATAGCTCACTATGCGGCAGAGATAGGATTTGAGCCTAAATCTCAAGAGGCAGTGTGGTCTTATAGGAAGAGCACTGGATTTAATGTCTGAGGACCTGGGATCAAATCTTAGATTTTCTATTTATTTTCTGTGTGATCTTGAGCTAGTCACTCAACTCCTTTGTGTCCAAGGTCCACATCTGTAAAATGAATGCTCTACTTGGTGAACTTTACAGACTCTTCCAACTGTGAGCTTATTATCCTTTGTGCTCCAAAGTCAGTGTTCCTCCCACTTGACTACAGGGGTCTTTGCACAGGTTGGAGGCAACCTGACGTTGTTAGGATGCTGGATTTGGAGATGGGAAGATGTAGGTTGTAATCACATTTCCATAACTTACTAGCTCTGAGTCTCAGTTCTGTCATCTGTAAAATGGAAAAAATTATCTGGAAATGGAAATAATAATCTGGAAATAAAATCTCTGTTAAATTGAAATCATAGGGTTGTTGAGGCTTAAATGAGAATAACATAGGTGAAACTCTTTGAAAATGTTTAAGTTAGATATAAGGATCTGAAAGTATTATTTATTCCAACTTGGCAAAGTCTGTTCTTCTAACTACCAAGGGCAGGTATCAACACCAGTTGTGGAACAAGCAGTCCTCCCTTCTCCTGCCACAATGGGCCAACTGGTATCCCAAAGGCTGCCATTGAGAGAAGCCAAAGACCTTCACTTTCCCCGACCCAACCCTCATTGCCGCAATGTCCATTTGTCACACACAAAGTAGAAGGTGCCTATTCTCAGATGAGAATAAGCCCTACATCCTCACCTCTGCTGGAGGCATCCCAGAGGTAACCCCTTCCCCTCAGACCCTTGGACTCTAGCCTTCATTCGGGACTATCTGCCCTGCTATTGCTAATCAAAGTCCTCTGGGTCTTGCCATCTGCCTTGCTACTGTCCCAACCCGAGTGATAAACAGCCTCTCTGCCATGAGCTGAACATGCATACACATCCTTGTCTCTGTGCTGACTTCCCTCCATTAGAATGTGACCTATTGAAAACAGGCTCTGTCATGCTTCTTATTTGTATCCCCAGTCCTTGGATCAGTTCTTTGGACATAGTAAGTGCTTAATAAAATGCTTTCCCCATTCCATTCCACTTGGTTTGGTTTGATTTGATTCTATTGTCAGGGTAGAAGTATTGAAAACAGGATTCTTATTCAGGTAAGGGTCGGACTAGATGGCTTCTGAGGACCCTTCCCCATCTGAGAATCTGTGATTTTCTGATTCATATTCGCATCACAGAAATTGGGAAACTTGAAACTTGCTCCTCTCTTTGAAAAGCTGGACACTTTCACTGCTGAGTGTCTAACTTGCAAACGGTCATGAGACTTAAATGCTCTAAGACCTGTGGCAAAATGGTCTTTGGTGGAAATGTCATTTTGAAGAAAGTAGCTGGAGAAAACTTAATTGCATAGGAAACCAGCCTCACACCACCTCTACAAAAGCCTGTGAAGAACCCTCCTCAATTATAGGGGGAAATTTAACTAAGGAAAATGCCAGGAAGAAAGCACTTGTGGACATGGGAAAGGGTAGAGAAGGCTGAATTCATCCAGATCCCCAAAACTACTATGGAAAAAAAACAAAATGAGCTTTAGAATGAAATCCTAGGGTCAGGCAAAGTCAAGATCCTGAGCCCTTCAGATGACAATGGGCAGCAGAGGACTGGTGGAAAGCTAATCCTTCCAGACTGATTACCAGGGAACTTGTGTTAATGTCAGTTCTGTGTGCTCAAGAAAAGAAATCTGGCTTGGCTCTGCCTTGAGAAATTTGCTCCCTGAAAAGTCGACATTTTTCTATAATCTGATTTCTAGGTGACTACAGGGCAAAGCTTACCCGGAAATGGCACAAAGCTTCAGCTTCTCATTACAAATAGACCTTGTATTAACCTTTCATGTATTTTCCATATATTTGTTTATATGAGTACACACCATCATTTCTCCTAATATAATGGAGGTTCCTTGAGGGCAAGGATGGTGATGATTTTTTTCATTTTGTATCCCCATGACCTGCTACAGGGCCTGGCACACAGTAGGTACTTAATAAATGTCTATTTATTGAGAAATCACTTCCAAAGACCTCTAGAACCTTTCTAGACAAAGAAAATATTCGTACTGGCAACTGGATGCATTTTCTAATTTGCAAATCTACAAGATGTAACTACTTCATGATGACTTAAAAAAAGGAATTAAACAAGTTTCTCATTTCACCTCAAAGCTGTACTTCCAGCTTGTCATAAACATTTAATTCTTGTGTTTCTTACACATAAATCCTCGACTGTAATTTTAATCACTTTGGGGAAATTCCATTGAGGGGCAAGGGAAAACTGCCTCTATTACTTCACAGGGAAGAATTAAACCTTCCCCATATTCACACTGTCAAGACATCAACACCTTGAGGTTAAAGCTCCTTTGGCCCTAGGCAAGTTACGGTTCTACATACATATTAAGTGGCAAGATCTTTAATAACCAATGTGGCTGCAAGTAGTTTTTATTGTGGCTGACTATAACCACTTAGAGTCTCAGAGACAGTATAGGTGAAATCCATTATGTTAAAAGTGTTTTGATAAGGATAAATCCCTATATAAAAGGGCTATCCTTCTCTTGTGTAATTGTTAAACCTCATTAAACATGCTTAATAATTAGCAGACCAAAGAATTTCCTTAGATCTATATTAAATATGTATTTAAGCCTATTTGAAACACTTTATTAGAAGAAACATGACGTATTTTACTGTATAACTTCAGTCAAAATTCCGTTCCAAATACAATGTGTTTATGGCCAATTTTTAGTTTTGTAGGGGCCAGGAAAGAATGTTTCATAGAGCTCTCTTGCTAGAAATCCCCCTCTTTTCTCTCCCCAAAGGGAATACAAAGCATTTCTTGTTCACTAGGTAGGGTAGAGCCCTACCTACTTTAGCCTAGGCTCATACGTGTTTATTCTATATTGAAGGTCCTTGGGAAAGAAGATTCAGTGTCATTCCTTTCTAATTTCATAGGAATCAAGTCCATGAGTTTCTTCTATCACCAAATCCCACTGCCAATATAACTCCACAGGTCATGACTCAGTGCAAAGCAAATGAACACCAAAGATGCTCCCTGGGGGCTACATGGTTTCTGACTGCCGTTTTCAATTCCCAGAATTCACACTTTCTGAGTTAGAAGGGAGTTCATCGCCTCGTTAGTCCAATCTGGAACTGAGAATTCCTTTTATGTTGTCATATGCTGGCCATCACTTAGCTTCTGTTTAAAGACCCCCAGTGAGTCTACTAAGACCCCTTAGCAGCCCATTCTCATTTTGGATGGCTCTAACTGACAGATAGTCTTTCCTTTAGGTCAAACTGAAACCTTTTTCTGGAAACCTCTATCTAGTGCTTCAGGCTATAAATTCAATTTAATGCAATTCAACAAAATCATATTAAGGATGGGCCCTACTATGTGCCAAGCACTGCCCTAAGCTCTGGGGCAGGTGCTGTGATTAAAGAAGATGGTGGCTGAATGCTTAACAGGAAGATCCCAGCACACATAATGAACATATATTTTTTACCTTTTAAAATTTGCTTTCCAAGTGGATATTCCATTAATAACTTCTCTCTTATATATATCATGTGAATATTAAAGGCCTTGTAATTTTTTTAGCATGTAGAATTCCTCGTTTGCTAGCACTGTCCATCAACATAGATTATAATCCATTTATCATTTAATGGATTAAAGACAATACAGCAAGACTCATCTTCTTGAATTCAAATCCAGCCTCAGACATTTGCTAGCTACGTGATCCTGGGCAAGTCACTTAACCCTATCTGCCTCAGTTTTCTCATCTATAAAATGAGCTGGAGAGGGAAATGGCAAACCGGTCCAGTATCTTTGCAAAGAAAACCCCAAACGGGGTTGTGAAGAGTCAGATATGACTGAGCCAACAACAAAAACAACATCACAGGTGGAACACTGGGCTTGGAGTCAGGAAGAGCTAGATCTGAATCCTGCCTCTTATACTTATGTCACCCATGTGACCCTGGGTCACTTAACCCATTAAGCCTCAGTGGACATGTTTGTAAAATAAGCAGAGTGACCTAGATGACCTCTCCAGTCCCTTTCCTCTCTGAATTCATGATTTTATGTTCTTCCTGAGCCACACAGAGCTTTATGGTTCATGTTGCTAGCAAATGTCACAGGTGGAATACGAATCATTCATGTCTTCTGGCTGAGTGTCTTAGAGGAAGGAGAAAGGGAAGGGAGCACACATTTATTTAGTGCCTTCTCTGTGCCAGACAATGTGCTAAGTACTTTATCAATATTCTCTTATTTGATCATCACAACAATCCTGTGAGGTGGGTGCTGTTACTCTTCCCATTTTACAGTTGGGGAAACTGAGGGACAAAAGTTAAATAATTGACTTATGGTCGCACAGCATTAGCTTCATGTCTGAAGCTGGATTTGAACTCACTTTTTGACTTTACGCCCAACTCTTCATTTACTACTCTACCCAGTTGACTCCATCCCAAATGTTTGTGCAGATTATTTGTGTTCCATCTGAAGTAGAACCTTTTTTTTTTTTGCTTTTTGGAGGGCAATTGGGGTTAAGTGACTTGCCCAAGGTCATGGGGCTAGTAAGTGTTAAGTGTCCGAGGCCAGATTTGAACTCAAGTCCGCCTGACTCCAGGGCCGGTGCTCTGTTCACTGCACCACCTACCCTCCCCTTTGTGATTGAACCTTCTCAGCTTATACTGTACTGGTCTGATCAGTTGGACACACTGTACAGTGACTGGACATCTGGACATCGTTTCGATGTCCTTCAAATACAGAAGACAAACAACCACACCCACAACCTAGCTGCTTCTCATTGTGTGATCCTAGAGATATAGCTCTAAATTCCCTTTGAACTAATCTACACTGATCTCCTTATTTAAAAAGGGAGAAACTGAGGCCCACAGAAGTTGCTTTGTTGTTTACTTATCAAAAATATACTCAACTGAATATTCACTGGACCTGTGATTTCAATGGTGTAGCCATTTCAATGGCTCCCAGTAAGGAAACTGCTTCTTTTTAAGTAGGTAGAACATGGTAGGTGATTTAGTGTTAGAGTTGCCTAGGGGCACTTTTAACAGAAGTTAAGTGACTTGCCCAAGGTCTCACATATATAGTATATGTTAGAGGTACATCAAGAACCCAAGTCTTCCAGACCTCAAGACCAATTCTCTTTCTACTCTGTCATGTTGTCTCTCAAACAAGACAAGACAGTTTTATTTTTAAAACTTAAGACTTCTTACACCACTTATCTTACAGGGGAAGGGAGATAAAGTAAGGTTCAGAAAGAAGAAAGTCTTTGGCACAGAAATTTTCAGATTCTGGGAGCAATGAGGATGATCTTAGTAGATGTTCTGGGTAGAACTGGTGTTCCCTAATGACATAATGCAGTGGTATATACCTAAACATCACAGCATCAACAGCTAGGTGGCATAGTGGGTAGAGCAATTGGAATCAGGAGGACTCATCTTCCTGAGTTCAAATCTGGTCTCATACATTTACTAACTGTGACCCTGGGCAAGTCACTTAGCCTTGTTTGCCTCAGTTTCTTTATCTGTAAAGTGAGCTGGAGAAGGAAATGGCAAACCTACTCCAATGTCTTTGCCAAGAAAACCCCAAATGGAATCATGAAAAGTCAGGCACAACTGAAACAACTGAACAACAATCATAACCTCATAGATTTAGACCTGGAAGGGACCTTACAGATCATTTTGAGGTGAAAATTTTGGCCCAGATAGGGAAAGCGATTTGCCTAAGGTCACACAGCTAATAAGGATTGGAGCCAGAATTCACAGAATGTCACAGTTGGAAGAGATCTCAGAGTGTCAAAGAGGGCACCTGAAAAAGGTAGCTCTACCTATCACAGAGGAAGGATCATTTGGCCTTGGCCTGAAGAACCAGTGACAGTTATGGATAGTTCTGATATTTAGGAATTTTTCCTTTAGAGGAAGCTTGAATTTGTTTCTTTATGTCTATCTTCTCTTGTTCTTTGTTCTGCTCTTGGGTCAAGGATACCAACACTAAACCTTCTTCTACATTATAGCTAGGTCATCATATTTCCCTAGTTCCTCTTATCCCCAGTGTCCTGTACTTCCTACTGTAGGAAGCTGCTGTTTCGATTATCTAGGATTTAAATAAAACTGGTTGGAGATAATCACTCCTGAGGTTTAGCTTGGCTATCCACCTTCAGCTCTTCAGTATTCTGAGGAGTGGGCATCCTGGGGAGGCAGCCAGTTAGTTCTTCCTCATTAGAAATCTTCAAGCAAAGAGAGGATGACCACTTGTTGGCCATATTAAAGAGAGAATTCTTCCTCGGTTGATGTGACCAGATGGCTTCCGAGGTCCCTTCCAACTCCCAAATTATTCATATATTCTTTTATCATAAAAAGCACCCCCCACCCAAAAAAGGGTTCATTGCATATGCATGACCAGATTCCCTCCCTTATCACTATTTTCTTCTCTCTAACATCACTAAGGCTGTCCCATAAATGAGTCCAAATGTAGGGTTAGGGAAAATGTTACCCAATATCAAAGAAATTCATCTATAATGTAGTAAGAACACTATATTAATATAAAATATAGTAGAAGAAGAGCTTGTTAAAATTTTTGTTTAGATAGCCCTCGTTTCCCTGCATGGGGCTTGCACATAGTAGATGTTTAATAAATATTTGTTGAATTGAATGTATAGAACTTGGGGGGCATTCCTCCACCCACTTGTATCCCAATTCAAGCACTCACATGGTGGTCAGAAGAAGTGATACAAGGACACTCTCAAGGTCTCTCTCAAGAACCTTGGAATTGATTGTGTGACATGGGTGACACTGGCACAGGACTGCTCAGCACGGCATGCCCACATCAGAGAAGGTGCTGTGCTCTGTGAGAAAGGCAGAACTGAAAAAGCTCAAAGGAAACAGGATGAACAAATTTATAAAATCCACCCCAAATGTTCACATAGACTGTGCCCAATCTGTGCTAGAGCATTCTGAAATCATATTGTTTTGATTAGCCACAGTTGGACACAGTGAAACTTGAATCTCACATGGTGATGCCATTTTGGTCTTCTTCAAGAATGAAGGACAACAACCAACCAACCAACCCTATCTCAGACAAGGCTAAACTAGGCTGAAAATACTCTATGGGTCTGTATCCACTCAAAAATCTTGGTTCTTGAGCCCCAATCAATGGGTTTGCTTCTTTCTAGTCAGTCGATAGATACAACTAGTTCCAAAAAAAATTATTTAATATAATAGCAAAGTAATAAAGTAGGACTAAAACATTCCCCTCAGAAAACTGCTGGCTTACTCTCACACAAATATACCATCCATGTGGATACATACAGATAACATGTGAGAAAAGGAATATACTCAATGTATGTATCTGTGAAAATCGCATACATGGAGGGGGCATATACTTATGGCATATGTGTAGCTGGATTCCCATGACTCTTTTTGTCTTGCATAAAAATGGGAGATGAAAAATAATGAGTGGGGGAATTCAGAGAAATGTAGAAAGATTTGTTTGAACTTAGAAAGGAAATGTGAGATGGTGTGATAGTGGAAAGAAAAGTGTTGAGTTTGTTTTTGGTCATGTCTGACTCTTTTGGGGCTCAGAGAAATGATTATTTTCCTTGGCCAAGATACTGGTGCAGTTTCCTATTTCCTCCTTCAATTCATTTTAACAGATGAGAAACCAAGGCAAACGGGGTTAAGTGATTTGCCCAGCTGGTAAGTGTTTGAGGCCAGATTTGAACTCAGGAAGATGAGCCTCCATGACTCCAGGTCTGGCATTCCATACACTGAGCCACCTAGCTACCCTCAGAGTCAGAGGGCAGGGATTCAAATCCCATCTCCAATGCTAACAGCTATGGGCAAACCTCTTAACCCCCTTGGTTGAAGTCCTAACTAAAACCCTCTACAGCAAGACTTCCCTAACCCCTCTTAATTCCAGTACTTTCCCTTTTAATCATTGCCTAATTATCCTGAATATAGCTTGAAAAGGCCATCCTGGGCAGCCTCTAGTTGTTCTGATCTGTATCTGGCCACTGGATGCAGATGGCTCTAGAGGAATGAGGCTGGTCACTTTGCACAGCCCTCCCCCACTTAAATCCAAATCACGTGTATGTATGTCGTGGCATCATCTTCCTGATGTCCTGGTCCTCTTTAATAAGGAAGGACAAAAAGCAGCAGCAGTCACACTAAGCTTACTTTGTATGTATTTGTTTTCAATGTTGTCTTCCACATTAGATTGTAATCTCCTTGAGGGCAGGGACTATTTTTTTTTTACCTTTTTGTTTTCCCAGTGCTTAGCAGAGGGTCTGGCAATAGGAGGAACTTAATAAATGCTTGTTTACTAATTAATTAAATGATCTCAAAAATCCTTTTTGAGCTCTAGCTGTGTGATCCTATAATACAGACAGAAATCAACAGGATTAAGGGATCAATCCACACAATGACCACAGCCATGTAAATGACAAGATTACTTAAAAGAAATCAGACTCCCAGTAACTGAAAAACTGATAAAAGTCCTTGAGAACAAATGAACCATGTCTCCCTCCTCACAGCAGAGAGGCGTGAGACTAAGACAGTATATTGTGTACATTTTCAGAGGTGTGACTGTTTGGCAAGCTTTTGTTTCATTCTTCTTTGTTACAAGGGAGGGATTGGGTCTGCTTGGTAGAAGCACAAAGGTTGAAATGAACGGGAGGGAAAAAAGAAAACGCATCGATAAAACCCATTCTAAAAAAAGGAATCAATTTGCCTGGAAAAGTAGCAGAAACAAAATGGAGGCCAAGAAGGTCAAGGTCATTGTCTTCTTCCTGTCTAGCGCCATCTTTTCATGTAATTTGTGTAAATGGAATTTGACTCCCACTTACCCACAAATTGAGAGATTAGGGGATTTGATTTGTGATTAATTTGCTAAGTGAAAACAAAATATCCAGGAGTCATCCAACTCCCACAAAAGGGTCTGGAGGCTGCATAAGGAAGAAGAAAATTTCTGAGTGAACCAAAAGCCAATATGTTACTGGAGAAAAAAAAGAAAAGATGCTAATGTATGCGTTTCATGCTTCCCTTAAAAAGGGCAAATCCAAACTGACTTCAGGGTACTTTGCTATTGGCTTCTAATGATCCTGACCCAATAAATAAGCCTGTCACAGGACCCCAGCATTGGGCCCTCTGTGGCCATCTATCACCTTATTATTGGCCACAGAGACTCTCCCTCTAGACATTTCCTGTTACAGAAGGCAGGGTGACAAATGGCGACACTGGGTACAATACTGGGTTTATATGACAGCCTTATTTATTGGAGAACCAAAAAAAAAATCCTGTTATGTCTTTGCAATGAAAAGATTTCTTTTCCCACAGGCTGTAAACCACCCCCACCCCCCCACCTCCCCTGGATATCTCAGACTCAAATTGGACATTTATAAGAATTTTCGTGGGTTGTTTCCTGGAATTTTCCCAAGAGGTGAAGCTCTCTGTTGATGAGGAGACATAGATTATAAAACCATGAATTTAACCTGGAAGAGAAATTAGAAGCCATCTAATCCTACTGAGGTAGACAGAAGTTAAGTGACCTCCTCAAGGTGACACAGGCAGGAAGAAACTGACTGATCTGAGATTTCAGCTCTGCACCTCCAAATCTTAAATACAGTCTTTTTTTTCTACCATACCTTGTTAATGCCCACAATCTCTGCCCAATTCAAATATCCTGCTTCCTTGAAAATGTATCCAGGCATAGCTATGTGAGCTAGGCAAGTAACAGAGGCAACCTGTCTGCCTCAGTTTCCTTACCTGTAAATTGGGGATGATAATACCACCAACTCCACAGAGTTATTGTGAGGAACAAGTAACACAATATTTGTAAAGTGCTTTGCAAACCCTAAAGTGCTATATAAGTGCTAGTTATCATTATTTTGTGCAGATATTAATAAAGATATATTTTTTGGTTCTAAATCTGTCATAATAGCCATGTAGGCTGTTCTCAGGGAAGTAAGCTTGTTCCACAAACAGGCTTGTGATTGTCTATTGCTTTACCTCAGAGAGTCACCTGAATGTTTAAATGACTTACCCAGAACAAGAAGACAATAGACAGATATAGATATAGATAGATAGATATAAATATATATGTAGAAGTAGATATAGATAGACATAGATATATCTATATATGTGTGTATATACGTATATGTACATATACATACATACATACATGTATGTATATGTACATATACACATGATAGGTATATCAGAGGTAAAATTTGAACTCAGGTCATCTTGATCATAAATCTCCTTATCTATCCAAATTGCCTCTTCTCTTCTCTCCAGTGTCTTCTTTTTGGGAAGGCAATTGGAGTTAAGTGACTTGCCCAAAGTCACATGGCTAGTAAATGTGTCAAGTGTCTGAGTCCGGATTTGAACTCAGGTCCTCCTGACTCTAGGGCCAGTGCTCTATTTACTGCACCACCTAGTCACCCCTCTCCAGTGACTTTTTAAACCCCCTACCCATCTTACAAGGCAGTACAAATGTTACCTCCCCCAGGTAAACTTCCTTGAACATTTAGCAATATCTTTACTTCCTCAGACCTTGCTTGGCCATTATTCTTTATATTTCCATTCTACATTTACCATGTTCTTTTTTGCATTATAATTCTATGCATGTGTATTTTGTATCCCCATAATGAAAGTTCCACTGTGGGACAGGGCCACCCTGCTCCACCACCACCCCCTCACTCTGAAATGAGCAGACAGCAACAGACTTGATCCAATGGGAAGCCCATATGAGTGACTTAATGAAATAAAATACCCCAATCTACAGTTATTTAATAATTCAATTAAAAAACATTTATCAAGCACCTACTATGTGTCAAGCACTGTGCTATTTGAAGGGATATAGAGACAACAATGAAACATTTCCAGCCCTCAAGGAATTTATAATCTGGGAAGGGGATGGGCAATAGGGCAAAGTGAAACAGTGGATAGAGCACTGGACTTGGAGTTAATAAATCCTGAGTTCAAATCTTGTCTTAGACATTCACTAACTATGTGACTCTGGACAAGTAATTTAACTTGTCAGCCTCAGTTTCTTCACCTGTTAAATGGCGGTAACAATAGTACCTACCTCATAGCATTATTGTGATGATCAAATGAGATGTGTGTAAAGCGCTTTGCAAACCTTGAAGTACTACATAAATACTAGCTATTATTATTGTTATTATTTTAAATAGATATCAACAAAAATATCTTTTTTTCTTCCAAATCTGTGATTTTATCCATGTAGGGTGCTTCCAGTGAGTGCGTTTGTTCCATAAATACAGACTTATAATTTGTCTACACTTCCAGAGTACCGAGAGCCTAAACGATTTGCCCAGAACTAAGAAGGCAATATGTATCTGAGGTGAGATTTGAACTTGAGTTATCTTATCACAGATCTCCTTATCTATCCAAGTTATCCCTTTCTATACAGAATAAATACAATTTGAATCCTACCCATCCATGCAGGGGATGATGGAACACTAACCGTTGGAGAAATATGGAAAGATTATTAATTAATTAAATAATAAAGAGTTTTACTAGCTGGTCCTTAGAGCAATTACAGTTCTTGAGACTCTGTGATTCATACATATTAGATACCAAATTAAAGGGGCCATCCTTTGATTCACTTCTTAAAGAGGCCTATTCACTGAATGGGCATGACCTCACTCAAAGTGAGAAACTGAAAAGGCCTTAGACTAAAAGGGCCAAGATCTCCCATCGCACCCAGGGCCATCCCCAGTCATCTTGACTGATGTCTGGCCACTGGGCCCATATGGCTCTAGAGGAGAAAGTGAGGCTGGTGACCTTGCACAGCCCTCATTCGCTCAAATCCAAGTCAACTGCAGATCATGTCATCATCTCCCTGATGTCATGGTCTTCTGAAAATGAAGAACAAATACAATAACCCTCTCTTTCCTCCGTCCTCTGAAACTCCATACTATTGTTACTAAATAACCCTTCACATGAAATTTAGTCTCTCCTCTTGGAAATTCATTTGTCCATATTTTGTATTTAATTTTCTATGTATAGGCTGTTTCCTTCCAGTAGAATGGAAGCTTTTTGAGGTCAAGGACTATATCATTTTTGTCCAATATTTCCTACAACAGTGCATGGCACACAGTGGATGTTTAATCAATACTCTCTGGGAGCCTCTAGGTGGTGCAGTAGAGGGAGCTCTGGGCCTCAAGCCTCTAAGTCTCATCCTCCTGAGTTCAAATCTGGCCTCAGATACTTACTAGCTATGTGACCTTGCGCAAGTCACTTCACCCTGTTTGCCTCAGTTTCCTCATCTATAAAATGAGATGGAGAAGGAAATGGCAAATCAGATCAGTATCTCTGCTAAGAAAACCCCCAATGTGGTCATGAAGAGTCAGACAGGACTAAGAATGACTGAAGAGCAACAAGATTTGTTGGATTGGACTGGATTGGAATCGTGACTTTACTTCACCCTCCCTGTGAGATTTCCATTCCCCCTGGGCATCAGACTTCTCATCTTCAAAATGAAAATCCAGACTATATGATCTCTTGAGATCTCTTCCAGCTTTAGCTTTGTGAATGCCACCTATAACATGAAGGGTTTGACTTGATGGCGTAGCACATTGGAAAAACTTAGTTAATGCGTGGCCATTGAGGAACAGCTTCTAAGATCCCTTCCACCTCTAAATCTATGAGGATACTATCCTGTGATTCTTTGGCTCCTTTCATAGGAGACTCCTTTCCTTATTGGCCGCATCAAAATCATCTGGATGATTTGGTTCAAAATTCCTCCGGAGGAGGACTTATTAATACAATGACAATGTACATGCTTTAATGAGATCATTTTCTGCCATTTGTGGGGGACCATAAAACATCAATATTAAATAGCAAATTATTTTCAATGAAAGCTTTATGGGCTTTGCTTAGGAGGAATTGAATACAACTTCACTAATTACTTCTTTGCTATCCCCATCTTTGATTTTTAATTAACTGTTTGAAATTTCTCATTTTGATGGCATGTTTTTTTTTCTTTCTTCAAGCAAATTGTTAGGTTGTATATTAAAATATGAGTGCCCATTAAACATCAGAAAGATGATGCTTTGGCCTTTCAAAGGCATGAGCTAAGCCCCAGGCTCTGGGCCCAAGGAAAGTCCCTTATAAGAGTATAGGAATAGGCTAGAAGACAGAGGAAAGGCAGAGATAAGACCTGAATGGGGAGCTCAGGAAGCAGAATAGATTCATCCAAAAGAGAATGAATGGAAATGAGTTTGGCTATGTATTGAACTGAAATATGTAAGAGGAAGCAGGTTACAGTGGAACACTTTGCGTCTCTGAAATTACTACCTAGGTGACTGAGTAAATTACTTTATTTCTCTGGGCATTTGTTTCTGTAAATTCTGAGGGTTAGACTAAATGGTTCTTCCAATTTTGAGTTCCTTTTTCAGTTCCGGGCCCATGTTATGTGATTTGTGTTTGCTTATATTGGTGTAGAGGAATGTAGGTGAAGAGCAGAGAAGCAAGACAAATATTAAAAGAAGAAGAAATGGGATACAGAAAAAGCATTTGAATGTGTTGGATTTGTTTGATGCAGGAAGCATGGTGAGGAGATAGAGGCTTGAACTTGGATTTGGGGGAGACCTGGGCTTAAGTCGTGGCTCTGACACTAGTTGTATGAATCACTTAATTTTGGGGCAAGTAAATTAAAATCCTGAGCCTCAGTTTCCTTTTCTGTAACAAGAGGGTAATAACAGCTACAATACTTACTTTAGAGGGCAAAAAGAGAAAACAGAGACAGGATGGTAGCTTTAGGAGCAGTAATAGGCTCAAGAGAAGGTTGTCATTTGAACATTGCTTGAAGGAACTGGCAATGTATTGTGTAGCAACACTTAAAACACTGTGGGTTTAAGTGACCTCATATTTGGCAACAGTAAAATGTTTCTGAAAGCACAATGACCAAAAACTGATTAAAAATCAAATGTGTGATGAATCTGAGGTGTTCCTGGCAGCACTTGACCATGTTACATCGCGCAACTTTACTGCAGCTTTGGTTCTGAACACACAGCATGTGTACCTTGCACTGTGCATGCCCTTAAGACAATCTACGCTAGAATGGAAAAGTTATCTCGAGTGGAAAAAGTTTAAGAAGCCTTGGCCTAAAGAACTGAAGACATGGTGGTGACATGATAATTATCTTCAGGAATCTGAAAGACTTTAATGGAATAGAGATCTGTTCTGTTGACACTTGAGGGAAGAATTAGGAACACTAAGTAACCTTGCTTTTTGGGAGAGAATTATGAAACAGATGAGAGGGAAGCTGTGAATGTGGTTTACCTTGATTTTTATCAGAACTTTTGATAAAGCATCTTTTACTAATCTTATGAAGAAGATGGAGAGTTTTGGATTATACAATAATATAATTAAATGAAATAAAAGCTAGCTGGATGACTAGACTCAAAGTTATTAATGTTACATTTTGGTTTGTCCTTCATTCTCAAAGAGGACAATGACATCTGAGAGGTGATGTCATGACATGGAAGTGAATTGGATTTAAGTGAGGGAGGGCTGTGCAAAGTCACCAGCCTCACTTTTTCCTCCAAAGACTTTTAGGTCAAGTGGCTAGATGTTCATCAGGATGACTGGAGATGGCCCAGGATGCAATGGGGCACCCTTGCCCTTTTCAAGCTAAAGTTTTTAACAGGTCTCCATTTGACTGAGGCAATGCCCATTCAGTGATTAAGGCTTAAAAAGACGTTGTTTCAGTGTCAATGTGGTAGAAGGCCTACAGTAGAGTTTGCCAGGACGTCTATGGTTAGCCCTCTGCTGTTTAGCATTTTTATTGGTTAACATAGATGGTATAGTCATCAAATCTTCAGGGGACACAAAGCTGGGAGAGATGTCTAACACAATCAATGACAGAGGCAAAACTCCATCAAATGGGGATAAATGTCAAGTCTTATATATGGGTACAAAAGTCAACTTCCCAAATATAAGTTGGAGGAAGCATGGATAGATAGCATTTCTGAATTTGAGTGTGTCTGTGAATTATGAGCCCACTATGAGTTTTGGTCATTGTGGTATGGTAGCCAAAAAACGGAAATGCAATTTTAAGTACATCAAGAGGGGTATATAAAAATTTAAAAAAGATTCTTTTTTTTTAGAAATAAAAAAGGAAGGAAGGAAAAAAATAGTGGGGACATGCCTTTCAGGAATTCCACTATAATTTACCCTCATAAGAACTTATCGGGGCGGCTAGGTGGCGCAGTGGGGGCGGCTAGGTGGTGCAGTGAATAGAGCACCGGCCTGGAGTCAGGAGGACCTGAGTTCAAATCCGGCCTCAGATGCTTAACACAAAAACTAGCCGTGTGACCTTAGGCAAGTCATTAACCCCAACTGCCCTCCAAAAAGCAAAAAAAAAAAAAAAAAGAACTTATCTTGTATACTGGGTTCCGTTTGGGGAACCACTGATAAAAACGACATTGATAAGTTGGAGACTGTCCAGAGAAGGACAACGAGGATGATGAAGGGTCTCAGTTAATGTCATGTAACATGGTAAAAGAACAGGAACATGTTTTTCTTGGGGACTAGGTCATAACAGCTGCTTCCAAGAATTTGAAGGACTGTCAAATAGAGGAAAGATAAAATTTGTTCTGTTTGGGTATCAGAAGAAAGCCCCAGGAGGAATAAGTAGAAGTTGCAAAGAAAAAACGGAAGACTTTAGGTCTTAAATTAAGACTTTTGGTGAAAAAAATAATTCTAGCAACTGAGATTGGACCAAAGTGGTTTTGGGTTGCCTAGAGAGGTGGGGGACTCTTTCTCTTTGGGAGTCTTCAAGGAGAGGCTGGAGGATGACTTATGGGATACATTATAGTGGGACTTCTTCTTTATATCACTTGGACTGAATTACTATTAAGGTCTATTCTAATTCTCAAATTGTGAGACTGTTTGAGCAATGGGTAGAAATTTAGAAAAAGAACAATTGAAGCTTGATGTCAAGACAAAATGCCCTAAGAAAAGTCTCTAAAAGTGGAATGGCCTGCCATAGAAGGAAGCTTTTATATTCTCCCTCACTGTACATCTTTAGGTGGGAGCCATCTCCAGTAGTCTTGCTCTATTTTTTTCTACTGGAGACAGATGGCTCCAGAGGAGAAAGTGAGACTGGTGACCTTGCACAGTGCTCCCTCACTTGAATCCAATTCACTTGCACATCATTGCCTCATCTTTCTGATGTCATGATCCTCTCTGAGAACAAAGGCCAAACAACATCTTTAGGAAATGTCTGGGTAACCACTTGCTGGGTGCATTAAATATTAAATCTTCTATTTGGTTTTCAACGTCCTTCATAACCCACCCCTTACTCCAGTCTTAACTTTACTCTTACTTACTTACCTTACTTAACTTTAACTCAGTTCTCTGAGATCCTGTGACAATGAATGTGCCCCACACTGTCTCTTTACTCCAAGCATTTTCACTGGCTGTCCCTCATACCTGCAACCCTCTCCCATTCTATCTCCACTCTTGGCTTCCTTTAAATCTCAGCTAAAGTCCTACCTTCTAGGAAAAGCCTTCCCTGCTACCCAGCCCCCAGCCCCTAACCCCCCCCCCCCAACCAATGGAGTAATTTGTTTTTCTTGACTATACATATTTGTAATGGGTTTTGTTTTCCTTGCTTTCCCGGGGGGGGGGGAAGAAAGAAAGGGGAGAAAGGAGGGAGAAAATCTGGAATGAATATGGAATAAAGTTGAATTTTTAAAAATGCCTTAGGGGAGAAGAATAAGAAAGGAGGAGGAGGTTAAAGGAGGAGGAGGAGGAAGAGAAGAGGGGGAGAGGGGAGGAGGAGAAGGAGGAGGAGGAGGAGGAAAAGGAAAAGAAGAAGAGGAGGAGGAGGAAGAGGAGGAGATGGAGAAGAAGAAGAAGAAGAAGAAGAAGAAGAAGAAGAAGAAGAAGGAGGAGGAGGAGGAGGAGGAGGAGGAAGAGGAGCAGGAGGAGGAGAAGGAGAAGCCTTTCCCCTTCCCCTTAATGTTAGTACTTTTCCCTCTGCTGATTATCTTCAATTTTTTCTGTACATATCTTGTTTGAACAGCTATTTGGATGTTCTTTCCCCCATTAAGAGTGCATGCTTATGAGAGCAGGACTGTATTTTTTTTTTACATCCGAACTCTCAGCACAGTAACAGGAACATAATAAATGTTTACTAAATGGTAGCTGACTGACTGTTATAATAGAGAACTATGTTTTTGTTTTGGGTTAGAGTAGATGGCCTCTGAGTTTCCAATGAAATTTGGAATCCTGTGGTCCCTATGATTCTTTTCAAGACAAAGGAGACTGAAAGCTTGATCTTTAGCATGCTCGCCAACATTCTGGATCAAGTGATTTAACCAGAAAGGACCTCGAGGTTCTCTAGTTTAGTCTCCACAGAGGAGGACACTGATGTCCAGAGAAAGGTGAAGTGACCCACTCAAAGTCAACAACATAATAGGAGGCAGTTTTATATTTTGAACTCTGGTTCTTTGCCTCCAAAGCCAACACTTTCTATTCTAGCCTTTCCTCTCATCATCCTATGCCTGGAGGACTCTTTTCAGCTCTGTGTACCAGGAGGAAATAGCTGGACAAACTGGTTACCATCCAGAGAAAGGCAACAGGGATGGTGAAGGGATGGTGAAGGAATGGGAAGTCCACGTAACATAAGAAATAGCCGAAGGACCTGAGGCTATTTAATCTAGAAAAGAGAAATACTGAGGAAGGGCATGGTAGTGAACTTCCAGCATCCATCCAAAAAGAAATAATAATGACAATAACAATTATTATTGTTATTATTATTACTTTAAGTTTCAAAAAGCGCCTTGCATGTACTCTCACAGTTGAACCTCACAACAGCACTATGAAGTATGGGCTGTTATTATCTACATTTTACAGGTAAAGAAAATGAGGCTGAAAAAGGTCTTGCATCCCCTGTATCTAGTACATAGCAGACTATTTATGAATGCTTATTGAATAAAGTAATAACTACTTCTGTTTATTCTTGGAATAAAGAAATGGCTGGAAATCACAGAGGCAGACTTCAACTCAATGAAAAGAAAATGGAAGAATTAGCCCTCTCTTCAGGACAGGTTTGCCTTGCAAAGTAGTTAAGTTTCCTATCATCCATCAGGAAAGGCACTGGGGAATAGAGGAGATTCCTATTTAGATGTAGAGCAGATCAGCTGACCTCTGAGGTTCCTTCTAATTCTGGGCTTCTGTGATTTTATGTCTGTCAGTAACAGTCCCAGTGGAGAAAGGTGGGAGATTGAAGGTTGAAGATGAGAGGAAGGAGGGAGAGAGAGACAGAGGGAGGGAGGGAGGGAAGGAGAGAGAGAGAGAGAGAGAGAGAGAGAGAGAGAGAGAGAGAGAGAGAAGCAGAGAGAGAGATAGATGGAGACAGAGAGAGACAAAGACACAGAAAGAGGCAAAGAAAGACAGAGAGACAGACAGATGAAGTCAGAGAGACAGACAGAGGTGCAGAGGGACAGACAGAAACAAAAAGATAGAGACAGAGAGAGACATACAGAGAGACAAAGACAGAGAGACAGAGACAGAAACACAGAGAAACAAAGAGACTGAGAGACAGAGAGACAGGTCAAGACAGAGACACAGAGGGAGACACACAGACAGAGACAAGACAGAGAGAGACAAAGAAACAGAGATAGAGACAGAGAAGAAAGAAGAAGAAAAGAAGGAGGGGCAGGGAGACAGGATAATTGATGGATAAGGGCCAAAGAGGAAACAGCAGGGCATGTGATAAAAGATCACTCACTATCAATCCTCATCTTCTGTAGCATGAAACACAGATTATTTGCCAAATAAGTTAGCTAGAAATATGTCTGTGATGTTAATTTACTGAACTGTCTCAGTTCTTAATAGACACAATCTTTCTTTTTTTAATGTAATAAATTTTATTTGTTTTCTTGTTTACATCGTTCATTTTCATGAGATTTTTGAGTTACAAATTTTCTCCCCATCTTTCCCCTACCCTACCCCCAAAACAGCAATCCCACAGTGGAGCCCCTCCCCTGGTCTGCTCTCTAACTTTCTGGTA
>CM053594.1:34559181-34590119 GCA_028646575.1 Pseudocheirus occidentalis
AGTTTTATTTCTGTTCTTATTTGCTTACTTTTCCTCATGTTGGCCAGCCAATTAATTGGTTGGTTTTTTTTTAGCTTTGTGAAACTCTGCTTCCAGGGGGGAAAGCTCTGTTCCAAACTGCTGGGGTTTTCCCAGCTGCTGGAGCTATTAGAGGGGTGTTGCAGCCTCCCCTAGCTTTGGCTTGCTGAAAGCACTCCCCAGGACCATCACCCAAGACCACGATCTGGATCCAGGCCGCTCAACGCAAGAGCACTTGGCCCTAATCAATCGACTCAGCCCCCCTGCGGGATCGACAGGCTAGGGGCTCTGAAGCAGCCCAGTGGGGGCATCTGCCAATTACAGCAGTTTCTGCCCTTCCCCCACTGCTTCCTTGCCCCGTGGGTAGATTGGCCGAACTGCTTTTTCTCCCCCAAATTTAGCTTGAAAGCTTCACTCACTTTCACTGACCTTCTGTAATCCTGGCTTATGCAGATTGCTCCAGGTGCTTTAGATCTTCTCTAAAGTAGACTCACACTGTGGCTTGGGAGGCTTGGCTCCTCCTGGCTGCCCTGGAGCCTGGCCCCATGGCATTTTCAGGCTGCGCTGGTCTCAGCTCCCGGCCTGGGATGAGCCCCTCCTGCCAGCTGCCTTTCTCTAATCCCTATTTTTCACACCTTTCTTTAATCCCTATTTCACACCTTGGTAGATGTGGAGTTGTTGGAGGCTGTAGCTTTTCTCTCTTGTGCACTGGCTGCGGCTTGGCTCGTTTTGGCTTCTTCCAACCACCCCAGGGCCTCAATGTGGTTTTGGTTTCAAGCTGGGCTGGCCTTGGCTGGCTTGTGTCCTGCCTCGATGATCCCCTGCTGCTGAGCTGCCTTCTGCGAGAGATGTATTTTCTGTACTTTTTGAGTTTGAGAGTCCTAGAATTTGTCCAGCAACATATTTTTATGGGTGTTTAGGGTGGCTGCATGGGAGCTGTAGGATGCTGCTGCTTTTATGCCGCCATCTTGGCTCTGCCCCCAGAAGCACCAAATAATAGACACATTCTTTCCCCCTCAGTTATCAGCATTCTCTCTCTCCTCTTCAAATCACCATGGCTATTCTTCACACATGACACTACCTCTCCCATCTTCCCCAGTTTGCACTGACTATTCCCTATACTTGGAATGCTGTCTGTCTTCACTTTTGACTTCCTTCAGGACTCCAATCAAAGCTCACCTCATGCAGAAGGCCTTTGCCAGTGCCTGCCCCATCCCCTTCCTTGCTCCTTCCATTCCTGTTCCTCTGAGATTACCTTTTAATTTACACTATATAGAATTTGGATGGACATACTTATTTACACACTCCCCCTCCCTATTAGAATGTGCCAACTTTGTGAGTGGGGGAGGGGTTGTTTCACGTTCTTGTCTTCTCTTTTTATCCTTAATGTTTCCCATATCTAGAAGATAATAAATCCTTACTAAATGTTTGATGATTGGCTGATTGTTTTCATGTTACATCTCTCTAATTAAATGTAAACTTTCGTAAGAGCAGGAACTTTTTTGTTTCTCTCTTTTTTTATTGCCACTGCCTAGCACAATCAGTGCCAAAGAGAAGCTTAATAAATGCTTGTTGGATTGGATTAGAAGGTACATTATACAAGTATACAACCAATTCTATTTGTTCATTAATATTCATTATCATAGGGAAGTTACTGGTTGACCTAAAACTTGGAACACATCAGTCTTCTAAGAAGTGAAAAATGACAATGCACAGAGGCCAATGGAGAGGAACACGGGGGTGGGAGCAGACATTGATGCAGAAGTGCTAATGAACTTGAAGGAAGAATCAAAAGCTGAAGACAAATAACAGATAGCATTAGGAAATGTGATTGCTGGTCACAAGTGTTCCAACACCCTCCTAGCATTGACAGGATAAACTGAGGAAGAATTCCAGCATGGTGGGTGGGTAGGTCCCCTGTGGCAAACTTGTGAGAGAACATGGGCAAGAGTGGCACAGATTGGCTGAGCATGGGTGGACAGCAAACATTAGAAGCAACTTCCTAATGGCCAAGATCACAATTCCATTTGAATATTTGAGTGTCAGAGGAATGAGAAAAGCACAACATGTAATGTTGATTTTTCAAAGGGGGCCTCAGTTAGGCTCTCCTAGCTTTAAATGGACTTTTAAAAGGCTTTTAAGAATGTAAAAAAATAATGGTCTTCGCTAATTGTTTTGTTAGGTGTGAGAGGCTACAAGCTGGGGGATGTTAGATGGGAAATGCATTTTGAGCTATCAGCTTTTTATTTTGGCACTTTTTCTCTCCTCCCCTTTTTGGTACCAATATTGAGTTTTCTGAATTTCAGTACTCAAAGCATGAATGGACATGTCTCATGTCTGCAGCTGGCAGGTGTCAGAATAGATTTCGAAAGCATGGCATTTCTAAGAGAAGTCTAGACAAAATGTCCAATGCCTCCTCCCCCCCAGGATTTTGAAATTCTCAACACGAGATGTTCCATCAACATGGGAAAAATGTAACTATCAGAGGTCATTTTCCAGAGGTGGCCTTCAAATTGGATTTTTTAGCATTTCAATGACCACAAAACAAACTTCCCACCTTCTCCTTTTAACACAGAATTATTCCGTACATGGGGAAATTGTGGCTTCCTATTCTGTCCTCCCAAAGACCGAATATTATGCATGTAAATTGACCTGATAAAAACTCATAAGAATATGGGAAAGTGTCATATGGACCTAATTTAGAAAAAATCACTGTATTAGCAGAGAGAAAGAGAACTGCTAAAAGCAAGAATAGCAATAGAGAATACTTCCAAACACCAGGCTGAAAAATGAGGGTTTGGGACTAGAAACTCACTCAGGTTCTTCTAGTTTGATTCCTATGACCCCACCTCATTAGTATTAGGTAGATGTATTCACCTATCCACCTCACAGATGCCCAGAGTAAAGAATTATATAATAATTTAAAAGTTTACCAGATAAGCTATTGATATTTTGTTACTCTTGTTACCCTGGACACTTAAGAACAAATGAGGAAACAGGTGGATTTTCTATTGATATTCCTGTATTAAGCCTGCTTTTCTAAAGTCTCAGAATTTCAGCAATGCAAGGAACTTCAGAGTTTATGTAACCCAAATTGTACCTGAACTGAAATCTCTCCTAGAACATCCCTCACAAGTGGACATCCGGACTCTGCTTGTAGATTTCCAATGAAGTAGTAACCACTCCCTCCCAAAGTAATTTATTCTGCCTTGGGACAGCTATAGTTTTTAGGATATTCCCCACCCACACCCCCATATCGAGTATCTCTGCAACTTCCATCCAGTGAACCCACTTTTACTTCCTAGGGCCAAGTAGAACTAGGTGAATCCTTCTTCCATGTCCTAACTCTTCAGATACTTGAAGACAATTATCATGACCCATTTTCCCACCCAAGTCTTCTGCCTCTATGTAATTTTTGCTAATTTCTCCTAAGTCACATTAGTCTTTTGCAAATGAGAATGTTACGGGTAGAAAATACTTTATGCATACGGGAATCCTTTATTCATGGTTTAATTTTTAGTGTAACAATGGATTTTTAAGTCAAACACATTAGATGGTAGGTGAAGTACTCCACTGATACAGTCCTTTGAAGCCTTATCATTATCATTGGGATTACCTGGAAAAATCACAAAGACGATTTAAACATGGCACAGATTCTGGAAGGTTCTACCAACAGAGAAAAACTCTGAATATGGGTCCAGTAATGGATTGTATTTCTGCATTCTGAAGATAAAGCTAGCTGAGGTTGGAAGGGTCTTATCACCAGGTTGGCCACAGGATAAAGAATATTAGTTTAGTAATAATAATTACTAATTATTAATAATTACTAGTAATAATAATTAGTAATTATTAGAATATTAGTTCCAGACCTAGGAACTAACCATATATTAGATGATTGGAATAAGTACCAATGGAGAAAGTACCTACATTGGTGACATTACAGATCTTTCAAGGATTGAATCAACAGAACTAATAATCAAAGATTCTTAGTCGTGGGAGAGACATAGGAAACCCCAAGTGGAGTCAGGAAGAGTTGGATACATGGAAAGTTACCTGGAGAAGGAAAAGGCAAATGGCTCCCATAACTTTGCCAGGAAAACCCCACACAACTAAAATGCCTCAACAACATAGAATCATAGATTTAGAGCTATAAGGGAGCTTACTGATCTCCAAGTCCAACCCCTGATTTTACACAGGAAAAAATGGATTTAGAGAGACATTCAATCCTTTGCTCAGCATCAAACAGCTTGTGCATATTTGAAATTTGACTCAAACCCCAACCCAGCTTTCTTTCCAGAATCACTCCATGTTGAGATAGTCAAGAGGATGTAACCTACTCCATGTGGGAATTCCAATTCAACACAAGCACCAATAAACTTAGCTTTGCAAACGATGTGTCCCTCCAATAGAATGTAAGCCCTCTGAGAGCAAGGACTATTTCATAGTTTCATTTTTGGCTTTGCATTATCTGTTTCTGTGACAGTGTCCAGCATATAACATAGGCATTTCATGAATATTTACTAAAGGAATGAATGTTAGGAATTGCATGAATTTCCGGGGGATACAGAGACAAAAATACCCCATCTCCAAGCCTTTCAGTCCCTTCAAAGGGCTTACATTTTTTAAAATTTGTTTGTTTATTTATTTATATATTTATTTTGCTTTTTGGAGGGGGAAAGGTAAGGCAATTGGGGTTAAGTGACTTGCCTAAGGTCATACAGCTATTTTTTATATTAACTGTCTGAGGCTGGATTTGAACTCAGGTCCTCCCGACTTCAGGACCGGTACTCTATTCACTGTGCCACCTAGCTTCCCCCAAAGGACTTACATTTGACTAGAAGGATGCAACATTTAGAAAAATGAGCATATTATGGTAACCCGAGGTGGGGGTAAGTATTAATAACTAGGGGGATATGGAACATTTTTGTGACAAAGGGACATCTAGAGACTTCTTGAACAATTCCAGAAATGGGGAATAAAATAACACAAAAGGCAGTCCATTCTGCATCTTAGATCACTCGGATTTTTAGTTATTCCCACCTACAACTTCCTTCATTTGGTTCTAGTTCTGTGCTTTGGGTCTATGCAAAACAAATCTAACTTATTTGCCCTCTCATCTCAGAAGGAAGTAACTTTGCTGTAGAGCAGGAGAGAAGGATACAAGGTCATAGATTTAGAGATGGAATGGAAATGAAAGGCCATCTGTTTACATAGCCTCCTTTTACAGATGGGGAAACTGAGGTCTCTCTATGGAGGTGAAAATGCCTTGCCCAGATATCAAATAGCAGAGTTGGGATTTGAACCCAGATTCACTGACTCCAAACCTATTGCTTTTCCTCATACCACGATGGCTTCCTGAGGGTACCAAAAACAAAACAATCCACAGAAAAGTGTATTTCAGGGTTCAATTTCCCAGCTCTAATGACTAGGCAGCGCTATCTCAGCCTAACAGAACTTTCAGGGAATTACTGAGAAATCAGAATGCATGCGAGGCTCACGTTGGTTGGACCTCTCATTTATATCAACTCCAGTTGCACAGCCTGTCCCTTATTCAAATCGATGCCTTTTTCACGACTCCCCTACTCTGTATGCAGATCGGCTTATCTCAGCTCTTTTTTGGTTCTGCCATTTTTTTTTTTTGCCTTTTGGAGGGCAGTTGGGGTTAAGTAACTTGCCCAAGGTCACACGGCTAGTTTTTTGTGTTAAGTGTCTGAGGCCGTATTTGAACTCAAGTACTCCTGACTCCAGGGCCGGTGCTCTATTCACTGCACCACCTAGCTGCCTCTGTCATTTTGTTTTGTGTGTGTGGTTTTTTTTTTTTTCCCTTCTCGAATGATTTATCACAGGCTATTGCGTTGGAAAGGTAAGCACTGTTGAGAACTAGTTCATTATCAGCCTTAGACAAGTCAGAGACTATATGAACCATCAACTCCTGACTCTGACCTGGTTACCATGGAAACCCCTGCAATGGAGGGCAATGCGGAAGCTTAACCTTCAGAGACTTTGGAATCAAAGATGGGTATTGCAAAATGACATTGTATATACTTGACTTGGGAGCTCACAATAACAGCAAAATCTGCAGGAGGGGTCTAATTGGAAAATATAACATTGGTCCATCTTCTGAACCCTAGAAAACAACACTGACTTTTCTTGGTCCATAGGTTCACATTCATTTTCATTTTAGACAATGATCCATCAGACTGACAATATAACATATCCAGTGAAAAGTCTTGCCTTTGGCCTCTCAGAATTTGGCCCTTAAAGAGAATTCTTTGACCCTTCAGTGGCTCTGTAGGTTCTTCAATCTAGATGTTCACTCTAACAGTGGAGTGAACCCATTCATACCTCTTCCTCCTGCATTCCTCTTCACTATCTCAACGTGGAGTGATTCTGTAAAGAAACCTGGATTGGGGTTTAAGTCAAATTTCAAATATGCACAGGCTGTATGATCCTGAGCTAAGGATTGAATGTCTCTCTAAATCCATTTTTTTCCTATGTAAAATGAGGAAGGGGGTGGCTTGGTGGCGCAGTGAATAGAGCACCAGCCCTGGAGTCAGGAGGACCTGAGTTCAAATCCAGCCTCAAACACTTAATGTTTACTAGCTGGATGACCGTGGGCAAATCACTTAACCCCAACTGCCCTCCAAAAAGCAAAATAAATAGATAAATAAATAAAATAAAATGAGGGGTTGGACTTGGTGATCTGTAAGTTCCCTTGTAGCTCTAAATCTATGATTCTGTGTTGTTGAGGCATTTTAATTGTGTCTGACTCTTTGTGGGCTTTTCCTGGCAAAGATATGGGAGCTGTTTGTCATTTCCTTCTCCAGGTGACCTTACATGTATCCAACTCTTCCTGACCCCATTTGGGTTTTTCTTAGTAAAGATACTGGAGTGCTTTGCCATTTTTTTCCCCCAGGTCATTTTACAGATTAGGTGACTGAGACAAGCAGGATGAAGTGACTTGCCTAGGGTCACAAGCTATTAACTGAGGCTGCATTTGAATGTCAAGTCTTCCTGTCTCCAGCTCTGGAACTCTATCCACTGTACCACTTAATTGTAGCACTTGCTAATTTCTGAGATAGAAATACTTGTGCTGAAAACTTACAAATTATTAGCTTTTGAGAGCTCCTATGAGCTTTCCCAGGATGCTCCTCTTGCCTTTCACAAAAGACAGTGGGGCAAATTAGAAAGACCCTAGAAGTGGAATCAGACGGATAAGGTTTGAATCCCAGATTTGTTATTTACAACTAATGAGTCGTCTAGAAAGTCAGAACCTCTCTGATTCTCGATTTTCTTAACCCTAGGAAAAGGTAGTTAAACTAGACCTCTAAACTCTTTTCCATCCCTGTGGTCTTCCCCTCTGATTGGCTGCTTCCTTCCAGAAGGGGCCATTTTTAGAAGGATACCTTGGTTGGCCATATCTTGCCCTTCTTCTGGATGCTTTATTGCTGAAAAGTAGAAAAAAAAACCCTTGGGAAAACTTGTATGAACTGAAGCAAAGTTAAGTGAGCAGAACCAAGAGAAAAATTTATTAAGTCCCTAGGCCAGACACCTCCATCCTTCCCCCTCCTCCTTTCAGTTTTTTTTTGTTCCTTGAGGGAAGGGACTATCTTCCTTTCTGTTTATATTTTTACTTTCAGTGCTTACCACAGTATCTGACACACAGTAAGAACTTAATGAATAGATACTAACTTGATTTCATGAACTGAGTCAAAATCTTAACCCTATTATTTACTGTGACCTTGGTCAGGTTATATTTAAAAATCCTGGGTCTTAGGACTAGTTATGTAAAATGAGAATGGGGGTAAATGTGTGAACTAAACAGTCTCTAAAGTCCTCTTCTGTCTCTGAAGACATGGTTCTTCTCCCTTGGTTCTACTCAGAATGTCCAACATGGCAGAGGGGGTGAATCTTCCTCTATGTCTCTTCTTTGGGTACTGATGCAGGCTGTCCATTGGTTATCCCTCAATATCTCTGCATGCCTGACCTTCCTCCTTTTCTGGTCAAACCAACCTCTAGATAATATATGCATTAAATTTCTAGTAGCTTTATCCATGTTTTCTTATCAAGTGAACACACTTGACATACATCTCAGTTAAGTTCCATTTTTTTTCCATCTCACTGCACAAGCAAGCTATCAGAAACTTTCTAATAACCAAGTGTGTGGAGGCTTTACTAAAAAGCTCAGGCTTTCACTCCAGCTTGGCCCAACATAAAAATATTAGCACCACTTAGGAACTCTTCAGTGATAATTATAATCCTCAACAAAATTTCACACACAGGCCTTTTCCCCCCTTTACTTTTTTGAGTTAGGTGTTTGAATGAATATCTTGCCATCACTTCTAGAGGTTTCATATTCTGATCCATGGGAATTCACTTTAGATCTATGACTGTTTGTCATGGCAGCTGCTTTCAAACTCTCTCAGAAGGGAGAATTGCTCTTGTTATCTAATGTAGCTGAACAAAAATGAGAGAAAAAGAAGAAAAACTGATAAAAATGTGGAAGCTTCCTCAGAGTAGTTTTCTCCCAAAGCAGTAGTTTTTAAAGAGCTGTTTGTGAAAGATACAGAAAGAAGAGAACAAGTCATGATTTGCTGGGTTTGAGTTATTCTGTTTGTGGAAAACACCAGAGAGCAGCTGCTTTTCAAAAAGTGTGTGTGTGTGTGTGTGTGTGTGTGTGTGTGTGTGTGTGTCTATGCCCATTCATTTTGTGGTGGGGCAGGGATTATTTATTCAGCAGGTTTTCAGGTAGGATGTCATTTCCCCTTTTTTTCTTTGTAGATGAGGGCAAAAGCCTCTTCAGAAGTTTCTGGGTGCAGTTCCACCACATAGAGAGACCTCACTCTGATACTCTCCACTTGAAGTGCAATATGGGGAACACCAGACATTGAGGGACAAAATCTCAGAGGGGCAAGAGAGCAGGGAAGGAAAAGATGTAGGCTCATATGCTAATTTTGAAACAGAGACATTCATTCCCCAGGATGACAGGATTGGCAGGCTAATCATTGTATTCATCACTGTATTAATACCTTCTAATTGGGATTACTTAGGGAATTTTCCTCATTTGAGGTTCCATAAGGTTAGATCATGGGTCTCCTATGGGTTTTAGCAAATGGATATTAAAAAAAAAACTTTTGGAGAGGACTTTGTTATTAAGATAATTTGCATAAAGGCCTGGCTTTAAATTCAAGGGGCATTAATTCTTCCAATTAGCTAAATATGTAGCAAGGCCAGCTAATCTTACTTAGCCACTGTAGTTACTGTTGACCAGAGACCTCCACATTCTAGTTCCAGACTTGAATTGATTGCATGAGATGGTAGATAATGGCACAGGACCACCCAGCATGGTGTACTCATATCAAAGAAGGTGTTGTGCTCTGTGAGCAAAGCAGAATAGAAGTAGCTCAAAAGAAACACGAAATGGGCAAATTTAGAGAATCTAGCCCAAATTTTCACATGGACTTTTTGTACCCAATGTGTGGTAGAACATTCTGAGCTCTTATTGGTCCAATCAGCCATAGTTAGGGACACTGTAACTTGACTCTAACATAGTGGTATCATTTTGGTCCTCTTTTAGAACGAAGGACAATGACCATTTTCAGGAAAATAAAATTACACACACACAAATACATACATACATACATACACACATACATACTATGTGTATATATATTGTTATCTCTTGTTTTCACATCACCTTCAATTCTTTTTTTAAATCTTTTTTTGAGGGCAGTTGGAGTTAAGTGACTTGCCCAAGGTCACATGGCTAGTTTTTGTGTTAAGTGTCTAAGGCCGGATTTGAACTCAGGTCTTCCTGACTCCAGGGCCAGTGCTCAATTCACTGCACCACCTAGCCGCCCCATCACCTTCAATTCTTAATGTATATCTCCTCTGTCCAATGAATAATCTCTTGTGGTAAAGAATTTAAAAAGAAAAGGAAATAAAATCAGCAAAACCAACCAAAAAAGTTCAGCAAAATCAAGCAAATACATCATCTGTGTCTGACATTATATGCAGCATTCCATAGCCATAAGCCTTCCTCCCCTATGCCAAGGAGAGGAGGATTTGCATTCTCCCAAAGCTTTGCTGGAGTCCAATACAGTCATGCTAATTACAAAGCTTGCAGGTTTGTATTTCTTGTTGTACTTTCCATTTCCATTGCTAGTCACAGTAGGTATCATTTTCCTGGTTCTACTTATTCCACTCTGCATCAGTCCAAGTCTTCCAACTCCTGTGAATTTTTCATTACTCATAATTTCTTACAGCACAACAATATTCTATTACTTTCCTGTACCATAATTTGTATAACATTCCTCAGATGATGAGAAATCTATTTTACTTCCATTTCATTGCTACTCCAGAAAGTTGATTGGTGGATTCTCGAGCACAAATACTCCATGTGAACATTTGGGGTGGATTCTCTAAATTTGTGCACCTCACATTTCTTTTGAGCTACTTCAATTCTGCCTTGCTCATAGAGCACAGCACCTTCTCTGATATGGGCATCCCAGGGTGGGTAGTGCTGTGCCAGTGACTCTCATGTCACATAACCAATTCCAAAGTTCTTAAAAGAGACCTTGAGTATGTCGTGGTATCACTTTTTCTGACTACCATGTCAGTTGACTGCCCTGTATGAGTTCTCCATAAAACAGTCTTTTTGGCAAGTGTATGTTTTATATTTGAACAGTGTGGCCTGGCCATCAGAGTTGTGCTTTCTGCAGTAGGGTTTGAAGACTTGGAAGTTTAGTTTGAGAAAGGATCTCAGTGTATGGTACCTTATCTTACCAGATGATCTTCAGAATTTTTCTAAAAGTGTTTTGAGGTCTGTATCTGTAGCAGGAATATTTGTCATCAGTCAGATAGTGAAAAAAATGACATTTTGATGTACAATTCTAGCTATCAGGTCATGTCTGGCTAAGAAAATGGTAGGTGCTAAAATTTTTACTCTCTACAATAGATGTATTGTGCTATGTCCACTGTTCCTTGAGGGCAGGGGCTGTTTTTTGTCTTTTGTTGTATGCTTAGCTCTTAGCACAATGCCTGGCAGGTACTTAATAAATGCTTTTTGACTTGATTTGCCTTCTATGTTCTATTGATCATTAAATCTGGGCTCCTTAAGCTATTCTTTCTGTATCTTCTGGTAGCAATGTCTTGGTTGTTAATGATGATGATGATGATGATGATGATGATGATGATGATGATGATGATGATAAGTTAATTGCCACTAGAAAGTACATAAAAGTTACCCTTAAGGATTCTGGACTTATTAGTCAGTGCCAGGAAATAATGAGACAGTGAAAAGCATCATTGCTGGCTATAAAAGCTGAGTGCCTATACCTAAACGGCTATAAAATTGTGCCTACCCTTTGACCCAGCAATACCACTATTATGTCTGTATCCCAAAGAGATCACAAAAAAGGGGAAAGGACCCACAAGTTCAAAAAATATTTATAGCAGTTCTTTTTGGGGTGGCAAAGAACTGGAAATTGAGGGGATGCTCACCAATTAGCAATGGTTGAATAAGTTGTGGTATATGAATGTAGCAGAATACTATTGTTCCATAAGAAATGATGAACAGGTGGATTTCAGAAAAACCTGGAAAGACTTACATGAACTGATGCTAAGTTAAGTGATCAGAGCCAGGAGAACATTGTACACAGTAACAGCAACATTGTGCGATGACCAACTTTGATAGATTTAACCCTTTCCCCTAATGCAATGATCTAAGATAATTTCAAAAGACTCATGTTGGAAAATGCCATGCATACCCAGAGAAAAGAACTATGGAGTGTCTGAATGAAGATTGAAGCACACTATTCCTCTCTCTGTCTCTGTCTGTCTTTAAGTCTCTTCTCTCTCCTCTCTTTCTCATTTTTTCCCTTTTTGTTCTGATTCTTCTTTCACCACATAACTAATGGAAATATGTGTAATATAATTGCACAAGAATAGCCTATATCAGATTGGAGGCCATCTTGGGGAAGAGGAAGGAGAGGGAGGGGAAAAAATTCAGAATTCAAAATTTTACAAAGGTGAATATTGAAAACTAAAAATTAATCAATTAAATAATTAATTAAAAATAAAAATTGAGTACCTGCTGCATTTCTAGCAATAATAGTTATCCATTAAATGAGTCAATGGTAGTTGAGGGATACAGAACCAAGATGGCAGAGTAAGGTGAAATTCGCTTGAGTTCTCCCAAATTTCCCTGCAACCAACTTTAAAATAATGTCTCAAAAAAAAGCCTGGAGTGGCAGAACCAACAAAAGGACAGGGTTGAATAAATTTCCAACCCCAGACAATTCAGAAGGTACACAGAAAAGGTCTATCTCACTGAGGTGAGATTGGAGTGCCGTTGAGCACAGGTGGCCCAGGCAAGCCAGCAGCAGATGCACCCCAGCAAATCAGCAGTTAGGTCATGCATCCTTCTGCAGGATAGCAGTGAGGCCCCAAATCACACAAGATAATATTAAGGCCCTATGCTCCAGCTTAGGCTTGAGGTAGGCTCTCTCCTAGCAGGCCAGTGTAGGCCTTGGGGGCAACTGAATCAGCAGCAGTGGCTTCTTCAGTTTTTAGCCACAGACAGTAAGGGCAGTGGTTGATTCATCAGAAGGACATTACAGGGGAGACTTTGCTTTAACTGGGTACAGGAATTTGTTGCATTGGTCATATGAGGATCTAGGTCACAGGCCTAGGTCATAGTCGAGTGTGAGGAGGAGCACTAGCACACTAGAGTGTGTGGTTACAGAGGAGGGATCACAATTCTGACAATAGCAGGTTCAAATCTTACAATATGTTATTTACAAGAATTTACAAGAAACACAGAGTAAAGGTAAGGAGCTGAAGCAGAATCTATTTGGCTCTAGATGAAAATTTTAAAATAGAAGAAAAGAGGTAGGGATGGCAATCATGATCTCAGACAAAGCAAAAGCAAAGTAGTTCCAATCTAAAGAAATAGGAAGGAAACTACATCTTGTTGAAAGGCACCATAGACAATGAAGTAATATTAATAGTAAATAGATATGTATCAAATGGTATAGCATCCAAAATTTTGAAGGAGAAGCTAAATTAATTAGAGGAGGAAATGGGCAATAAAACTACACCAGTGGGGGATCTCAACTTTACACTCTCAGAACTTGATAAATCTAACAAAAAAAATAAAGAAGAAATTAAGCAGTGGAGTAGGATTTTAGAAAAGCTAGACATGATAGACTTCTGGATACAACTGAATGAGAGTAGAAAAGAGTATGCCTTTTTCTCAGCAGTACATGGTATTTATATTAAAATCAATCACATATGAAGGCATAAAAACTTACAACCAAATGTAGAATACCAGAAATATTAAATGTGTCATTTTCAGATCATAATACCACTAAAAATTACATTCTATAAAAGTCTGTGGAAGTATAGATTAAAAATTAATTGAAAATTAAATAATCAAATCCCAAAGAATGAGTATGTAAAAAAACAAATCATAGAAAGAACCAATAATTTCATTAAAGAGAATGAGAACAATGAGACAACATACTGAAATTTATGTGATGGAACCAAAACAATACTTAAGGGAAAATTTGTATCTCTAAATTGTTATGTCAATTAAATAGAGAAAGAACAACTCAATGAAATGGGTATATAACTTAAAAAAACAACCTAGAAAAAGAACAAATTAAAAAATCTCCAATTAAACACCAAATTGGAAATTCTGAAAACCAAAAGAGAGATTAATAAAATTGAAAGCAAGAAATTCATTGAATTAATAAATAAACTAGGAGGTTTGGTTTTTTTTTTGCCTTTTGGAGGGGGGGGAAGGCAGGGCAATTGGGGTTAAGTGACTTGCCCAAGGTCACATGGCTAGTAAGTGTTAAGTGTCTGAGGCTGGATTTGAACTCAGGTCCTTCTAACTCCTGGGCCAGTGCTCTATTCACTGTGCCACCTAGCCACACCTAGGGGCTGGTTTTATAAAAAACAAAACAAAACACCACAAATAGATAAACTATTGGTTAATAGTTTAATTTGATGAAAAAAAGAAAGAAAACCTAATTACCAGTATAAATAAATGAAAAGGATGAATTTATCACCAATGAAGAAGAAATTTAATCAATTCTTAGTAGCAATTTTGCGCAATTATATGCCAATAAATCTGACAATCTCACTGAAATGGATATTTGAAAAAATATAAATTGACCAGAATAGCAGAAGAGGAAATAGAATCCTTAAATAACACTATTTTAGAAGAAGAAATTGAACAAGCTGTCAATGAGAAATCTCTAAGAAAAATAATCCCCAGGGCCAGACAGATTCACAAATAAATTCTACCAAACATTTAAGGAACAATTAATTCCAATAGTATATAAACTATTTGGATAAATTGTTGAAGGAGTCTTATCAAATTCCTTTTATAACACAAATATGGTGCTGCTACCTAAACCAGCAAAAGCAAACACAGAGGAAGAAAAATATAGGCCAATTTCCCGAATGAATATTGATACACAAATTTAAAAAATTCTAGCAAGAAGATTACAGCAATATATCACAAATGGGAAAATTCTTGCCCAAATGGGATAGTAGAGTCAGATGACCAGGGTTCAAATCCTAGCTTTTTCATTAATTGCCTGTGAAACCCTGGGCAAATCATTTCACCTGTGTTTCCTCACTTCCATCACTTAACTCCTATTAACTTGCATGTGATGGTATCACCCCCTCCCCCATTCTCTTCAAGAATGAAGGACAAAAAACCAACAAAAAGTGATAGCGTTAGATGAGAAGATCTCTAAAGTCTTGGCCTCTCTAAGTGTAGGATTCTGTCGTTCTGTGTCCTGTTAAGTCTTTTTTTCCCTCTCCAGGCTCCTGTGTATCACTTTCATCAACCTTACTTCCTCTGACTGTTTTTACCTCCTTCCCTAGAACAGTTACCAATCCCAGGACAGGCAGCAGCTTGTAAATGTACCTCTCAAATTATGTTCTCCAAACCCGAATCAGTGTAGCTTTAGTAAAACGGATATTGCCATAGTATGTAAATGAGCCCTGAGTTTGGCTTCAGAGGCTCTGGGTTCTAACCCCGCATTTGCCATGGATTCTCAGGCTAGCTATTTCTCCATCTGCAGTCTTCTGTCTCCTCCTCCATGAAAAGTCAGTGTGAAGGAGGAGAGACCAAAGGACTTCCAGTCTAGCATAGTTTGGCTGGAAATTGTGTGAAGGGGAATAGTGTGAAATTAGAAAGCTAGAAAGATAAGTTTGGGGGAGGTATATTTACAGAAAGACAAGCATTATAAGATGCTGCAAGGTCCCTTTCAAATCTAAATTTATGATCCCACGTATTATGAGAAGGGGAGAGTACAACTAGACTTATCACTCACCTCCATACTTGTTAATGCCCCTGAAGCTTACATGAGTTCTTTTCTTAAAAATTCTCAGTTATTTATTTTTAACAGTATTTTTGCTTGTTTGTTTTGCTTTTTGGAGGGGGGAGTGCAGGGCAATTGGGGTTAAGTGACTTGCCAAAGGTCACACGGCTTATAAGTGTTAAGTATCTGAGGCTGGATTTGAATTCAGGTCCTCCTGACTCCAGGGCCAGTGCTCTATTCACTGTGCCACCTAGCTCCCCTTATTTTTAAAAGTCTTTAAAAATCTTTTTTGAATTCCAAATTCTCTCCCTCTCTCCTGCCCCTCTCTCACCTATGGAGAAGGCAGGCATTATGATATAAATTATTTTTATGAAATTGTGCAAAAACATATTTCCATATTATTCATCTTTGTGCATTAGTTCTTTTGGCTACCTCTTCTCACTGCTGATTCAGATAAATGCCCATCATCCCAGGTGCCATTTTATATAATGGTAACTTCATTTATCATAGTCCTTACAGGGCATTCATGGGTCCTGCATATCTAGGGGAAGTTTCTTGCCAATCTCCAGGAGATGGGGCAATTTTCCCCAACTCTCTCTCACTGGCACTTCCTATATATTCTCCAAAGAAGAGGTACTTATGGGCCAGGGGGTTGTAGAAGATGCTGCCTCTGTGTTTTCTGTCTTTTATCAATAGTATTAAGATGTATGTTTGCAATGAATTATCCACTGACCTAAATCCTAGCAAAGCTATCAGAATCTGTTTTCCAGATAAAGTCACAGTGGAGTTGGATACATTTATCAATGCCAGGCACACAGCCGAGTTTACCACTGAGGCCATTTTTCAAGTCTTCTTTCAGTACTCAACAAGGGGGAGACACAAGTGAATTACAACCCATTTACACCAATAGTTTAAAATAATTACCAGCCACTTATTGTTTGAAAATACAATAACACAATTCCTGCCTCCTGGTTTCCTGAAAACTTTATAATATAATGGCACCCAATTTGTTTACCTAATGCAGAGCGCTGAGAATTAGTCTGACAAGGCCAAAATGATTTATTGTTCTCAAATTATGCGAAAGGCTCAGGATAGATCATGCCTCATTATACACAATCAAATCCATTACAATTTAGTTGAATGAGAGTCGATAGGGAAGAGTCAGAGGACCTCTCTGAAAGCAACCCACAGAGTGGCTATAGCTTTCCCCTTCCCAGATCTTCCAGCCTTGGAACTAGAAGAATACAAAGGTTAGTGGGAGGAAAGAGTTGGATCCATTCTCTCCTCGAAGCTGCCAAAAATTATATTCCAAAAGTATAGGATTGCCCATGTCACTTCCCCCATCAGGAAGCTCCTGTGTCTCTCAATTGCCTCCAGGATCAAATATGAGCTTCTCTGTTTGGTGTTTAAAGCACTTTGCAATCTCTCTTGACCATTTTTTTCTGGTATTATCCTGCATTCCTCTTTGAACATGCTGCATTCTGGCCGAATTGGCCTATTTGCTATTCCCTTGTATAAACTGTTCCAGCCCCTGTCAGCCTGTTCCTTTGCACAGATTGTTCTGGGGGTTTCAAAAGCATTATCTGTTCACCCTGGCCTCTATGGAGGGCTCCACCTGAAGCTTTTCATCCTCCTCCTCGTTCTCTCCCCCTCCTCCTCATAATCCTTCTCCCCACCCTCCTTCATTGCTCACTAATATCATCTTGTTTTACCTTCAAAACAACCCTGTGAGGAAGGAACTATTACTGCCTTCATTTTACAGATAAGGAAAGTGAGGCAAACAGGGTTAAGTGACTTGCTCAGAGTCACACAGCTAGTGAGTGTCTGAGGACAGATTTGAACTCAGGAAGAGGAGTCTTTCTGACTTTGAACCCTGTGCTCCATCCACTAAGCCACACTTTGTAGGCATGGCAGCTAGGTGACAGTGAGTAGAATGCAGGAAAACCCCAAATGGGGCCATGAAGAGTGAGGTGGAAATGACTGAACAACAGTATTATATGACTGTTAACTCCATCGAGGCAGAGCTTGTTTCCTTGGAAAGGCTGGTTGATGACTGAATGACTGAATGATTGGTTGATTGCAGAGTTCTCTCCTTAGAATGCAAATTCCTTGAGAGCAGAAACTGTTCCCTTTTTGTCACTGTAAAACCCAGAGAGAACTCCTAGTGCCTAGCTTAATAAATGCTTAATGATTGATTGCTTGATATAGTAAATGCTCCCTGGCAACTGTGCTAACTCCCACTTCACTAATGAGTCACATCTCCACAGCACGGCAAGTTCTTCTCCCCTTGGGATCTAGGGGATATCTTTGAAGATGTAGGATGTTGTTTGTCTAATACCACAGATTATGAGATGCCATGACTATGACTCTCACCATGGTTGTCAGCTGACATATAATTTAGTTAGTCAGACAATTACTTTTTGGTAAGGAGTATTTACTAAGGTGGTATAGTAAGAATTATTGATTTAAACATTCTTCCAAAAATCTGTTACACTTTCCCACGAGTATATACTGAGACTAAAGGAAAGTGATCTAAAGTCAGAGCACACAGGGGGAAAAAGGGTATCTCATAGCCTTTAGAAGGCCTTCTATCACCACGGAGGCTATTTTTCAAGTGTTCTTTTAGCGCTGGGCAAGGGGGAAATACAAGAATTGGAGTCCTTAACTTATGTAACTTAGGTAAGTTTTCTTCTAGGTTGCCGTAAGAGCTGTGACTTGATATCAGTCAGCCTTTGGCTTCTGAAGTGGGCACGGCTGTCAGTTTTTGCAGGAATAGAACTACGATTCTAATGGGAAGATAGGAAACCCAAAATTTTCTGAACTTCTGAAGTTCATGAGGTTTTCCTCCAAAGAAGAGTAGTGAGGAAAACCAAGACTGAGGCTGAGGTCTCTGTTCCTCCATAGCAATTGATTCTTTTTTATTTGTTTGTTTTTGCTTTTTGGAGGTGGGAAGGCAGGGCAACTGGGGTTAAGTGATTTGTCCAAGGTCACATGACTAGTAAGTGCCAAGTGTTTGTGGTCAGATTTTAACTTATGTCCTCCTGACTTCAGGGCAGGTGCTCTATTCACTGCACCACCTGCTGTCCCATCAATTGATTCTTTCTCACTGATTTAGCTGGTTTACTAATCTTCTTTTTTTTGGTTAAGCACTTGAATCTTTCTGAATTGGTCACCCATCTTTTTAGAAGACTCATAGGGCATGATCAAGTCTTTATGCCAATCCAGACAGACTTCCTGTCATCTGTAAGGGAATCTCTGGGCTTTGTTCCCTTCCAATGAACAAACGAGAACTGTAAGTTCAGAGTAAATGCTAAATAAATGCTTATTTACTGTTTGCCACCAAAGTAAGTGGATTGATGAGTTATTGTGGCCAAAAACAAGTTGTCAGCTGTTGGTCTACTTTCTGGTAATGAGTCTTGTTACATGGGGAGCTAGGCTACAGATGACAGTTAATAAACATATATTTGTTAATTGACTATTGGGTATACAAAGACAAAAAATGAAAGTTCTACTCTTAAGATGTTTCCCTTCTACTGGGGGAGAACTTATATTGTACAACAATCTTTAGGCTTGTGTACAATTCCTTTTTCAGCTGCCTTCATGGCCCCTGGAACAAGTTGTTCTTATTTGCCCATTCTACCTGGGGAGAGTCTTCACATGCTTACCTTAAACATCCCCTGACCCCTAGAATTTATCAGATTGCCTAAGAAGTCCATGACAAAAAAGTAGTTCAGAACCCCTGAGTCAGAGAGTTCCAGAGAAGAGCAACCAAGATTGTAGAAAGCCTTTAGCACAGATCATCTGAGGACTGTTTGGAGGAACTAGGAAAGCATGGCCTGGAAAACAGAAGATTATGTGAACATTTTAGGGGTCATTCAGTGGCAGAGAGATCAGACACATTCTATTTGGCTTCAGTGGACAAACTAGAAGTAATGGATTGAAGTAACAGGTAAATCCAGGCTCGGTAGTAGAAAATCAACAATCAGAGCCTTTCAGAAGTAGAATGGTCAGCCTTGGAAGGTAGTAGTTTCAGAGGAAAAATCTCCTCATTGCAGGTCTTCAATCAAAAATTAGATGACTATTTGATGGGTATAAGATTAAAGGGATAACTTTTCAGGTATCATTTGGACTCATTGTCAACTGAGGTTCTATCTGGTTCTGAAACTTTATGAGTAATCAATTTAAGAGATCCTAAAATTGCCCAATATAATTCAATAACTGAGTCTGATATAAGAAAACTTTCCTTGGTCTTCCTAGACACTGGCTCTGTGTCCTTTTCAAGATTACTTCCCTGACAAGTCACTGCCACAGTGATTAGCTTCTGGTGACCCCCACGGCTCACTGTTTGAGAAGGGAAATCTAGACTACAGACTTTGTCCATTGTTAGCCAATCATCAACTGGGTCAAATAATGACTCTTCTGCATAGATGAAATGTAACCTATCTCAGAGCTCTTGAAATCCATACAGCTGCTAGGTGGTTACTGAAAAACCAAGAATTTATTTTAAAAGTAGAAATTTCTAAAGTGAGGGCTTCCTTTAGAAATGAGGAGAAAAGCTTATTTGAAAGGGGTGTTGAGGTCACAGACTTAGACCCCAAATCAAAAGTGATGTTAACATTGAAGAACTCACTGGCCAAGTTATCTTTCTGAGAAGCATCATAGAATGAATGAATTATAGATGTGTAAGTTGCCTTTCCTTCTGGGACTACCTTCAATCTTGTCTGTAAGAATCTTCTAGGTACCTGGTTATTTTGATGTTTGTCTTTTCCATTAGAATATAAGCTCCTCTGGGGTCGAGACTATGGCTTTGCCTTTATTTTGTCCTCAGTGCTTAGCATAGTTAGTGAGGGTTTAACAAAGGTTAGTGAACTGAGGGACTTGCTAACAAGGAAAGAATTATCTTGTCGTACTCATGCCGTAAAAAGCATCTCCAGAATAGAGCACACAATGAAGTTAAGGACTATTGGAACTGAAGTTGGGGGATCTGGGTTCAAATCCAAGTCCAATTTCACCTAGGACCTTACACAAGTCACCTCCCCTACCTTGGCTTCCATCTCCTCACTTATAAAATTATGGGCATTGACTAAACCCTATGATTGTGATCCTTAATACAAACGACTCAACACGTAGACTCTTGAAACTTTGCTTGAATATTTCCAACAAACTGCAATTCACTAACTCCGAGAGAAGCTGATAATACTTTTGACTGCCCTAATAGTTAGGAAGGGTTTTCCTTCCATTGAGCTCATTGTAATTTCCACCCATTGTTCTTACCTAATTTTGCCTGGTAGAGCCAACAAGAACAAGGTGAATCCCTCCTCCAAATGACAGTCTTTCAAATGGCTAACCTATCTCTTCTACCTATTCCATTTTTCAGGCAAAACATTCCCAGGAATTTTAATTCATTCTCAGATGGCATAGACTCAAGGACATTCATTCTTCTTGTGTCTTTCAATGCAATTCAACAAACACATATTAAGGTCCTGTTATGTGCCAGGCACTGTACTAAGTGCTTCAGATACAAAAAGGTAAAAGACAGCTCCTGACCTCAAGGAGCTTACAATCTAATGAGGGAGACAACAGACAAGCAAATATGTACAAAACAAGCTATAGACAGGATAAATAAATAATTAACTGAGGGATGGCACTAGAATTCAGAGGACTTGAGAAAGATTCTTGTAGAAGGTAGCAATTTAATTGGGATTTAAAGGAAGCCAGAAAAAGTCCATAGTCTGAAGGAGGAAGAGCATTTCAGGAATGGGAGATTTTGTTGTTCTCAAGTTATTTTTCAGTTCTGTCTACTTTTTGTGATCTCATTTCACATTTTCTTGGCAGATATCCGAGTACTTTTCCATTTCCTTTTCCAGCTCATGTTGCAGATAAAGAACTGAGACAGAGTTAAATGACTTGTCCAGGGTCACACAGCTAGTGAGTGTCTGAGACTAGATTTGAATTCATGAAGATGAGTTTTTCTGGTTCCAAATCCCACTGTGCTTCCTAGCTTGGCATGGGAGATAACCAGAGAAAATGCCCAGAACAGAGATGGAGTATCTTGTTTATAGAACAACTAAGAGGCCAGTGTCATTGGATCAAAGAGTATGTGTTATGGAGTAAGGTGTAAGAAGTCTGGAAAGGTAGGAGGGGGCTAAATTATGAGGGGCTTTGAATGTCAAATGGAGTATTTTGATTTTATGCTGGAGGTAATAGGGAGCCCCTGGAGTTTATCGAGTAGGGGGTGATATGGGCAGAACTATACTTTAAGAAAATCACTTTGGTGGCTTAATGGAGGATGGATTGGTGGGGCAGACAGACCCACCAGCAACTATTTAATAGCTCAGGAATGAGGGATGAAGGCCCACACTAGAGATGGGGTAGTGTCAGAGGAAAGGGGAGGGGCATTTGAGAGATGCTGTGAAGGTGACACCCATAGGTCTTAATAACAGCTTGGATATGGAGGTTGGATGTGGAGAGAGAGATAGAGAATGGTAGAGTACTCCCAGCTTGTGAGCCCGAGGGATTGGGAGGATGATATTGCCCTTTATCATATTAGGAACTCTTGAGTTTACCAATGTCTTTCCTAAAATGAGCCTAGAAGTAAACACAGTATATTAGACGTGTTCCAACTAGGCCAGGAATATCACCTCACTACTCCTAGAAAATGTCTTCCTTAATGGAGCCTAAGATTGCAAGAGCTTTCTTAGCTAACTTATTGACCTTTGGTCTCTTAAAACTCCCACATCTCTTTTTTTTCTCCCAAATACCTTTCTGACTAACCTTGCCTTCTCAATATTATGCTTATGAAATTAATTTTTCAACCCAAGAGTAAGATTTCACAATTATCCCCATTAATTTTCACTCTGTAGATTTAGCCCAATGTTCTAGTCTGTCACACTATTTTGGGATACCGACCATCACTGTGCTCACTGTTATTTGTAGCTTTGTATCATTTGTAAATCGTGGTTTTTTTTGGAGGAGGCAGTTGGGGCTAAGTAACTTGCCCAAAGTCACAGGGCTAGTTTTGTGTTAAGTGTCTGAGGTTGGATTTGAACTCAGGTTCTCCTGACTCCAGGGCCAGTACTCTATTCACTGAGCCACCTAGCCACCCCAATCATTTGCAAATCTGATAAAGGTACCATAGATTCTAAAATACAAATCACTAATAAAAATCTTAATACAAGGTCAAAGTGGGCCTCTTCATAGCACCCTACCTCTAAGGAAATAACAGGACAAAAGGAAATTCTCAGGGGTGAATAAGATACCCTTTTCCTTTACCCATTTCCTTTAGGCTCTAGGAAGACAGAAGCCAATATCCAGAATGTCAGCAGATGCATAGGCAACCACTGGGCTCTTTTGATACTGTACTTGAAGAATATTTGTTGAAGTGCTTTCAGTTGAACTGGAGGAGTTACTGTCATCTACAGAATAAGGCACTCTCTCCTACATGGATGATCCACGTTGTGGGCTTTGATTTTAGGAGGGGCTGAGAGAACAGTGCTTTCTAAGAGGATTAATTCTTCAAAGAAATTTACCACATGTGCCTCTTGCAGCAGAATGATCTGAATTGTCCAGCAGAGTAAAAGGAACACATAGCCATTGGCTTGGAGACACAGAATAATTGTCCAGGCAGCAGAAATTAACTCATGTCTCAATACTTTTTAACCTAACAACAATATTTATCTATATGCTTTTTTTACTCTCTCTCTTTTCTAGACCATCCTTCCCACAGCTGCCACATGCTTTTTTAAAGCGTGGCCCAATCCTGGCTCAAGAAGAATCAAAGACTCCCTATTGCCTCTAGGATAAAATATAAAATTGTGGATTTGGTGTATTAAAGCCTTCATAGTCTGGCTCTAACCTATTTTTCCTGACTGATTTCCCATGATTCCCTTTCCCATTCTCTATATTCCAGTCAAGCTGTCCATATTAAGTCTTCCATAGGATGTTACTAAAGGCCCTGTCTCCATACCCTTGTAAAGTTATCCCCCATGCCTAGAGCGTGCCCTTTTTCCTCTGAGTATGGGGATCCTGAGTTCAGTTCAAAGCAATACTCAAGTAATACCTTCTACAAAAGACCCTTGCTATTGGTGGTGCACACCAATGACCCCCCCAAATTACTTTGTAATCAGTAAATATTTTTTAAATTTGCAAGTATTTATTTATTTGTCTTTAAGTTATCTTTTATAAAATGTAAGCTTTTTGAGGGCAAGGAGGAGCTGTCTTGTTTATGTATCCCTATCATCTAGGACAGTGGTTCTCAACCTTCCTAATGCTGCAACACTTTAATACTCGTAGGTGGTGGTATCTGCATGTGGGTGGACCCACCTGGAGACTGAGAGAGGAGCAGTGTCTCAGTTCCTAAGACCATCGGAAATATGTATTTTTGGATGCTCTTAGGTGACTCTGTTCGACCCCCAAAGGGTCGTGACCCACAGGTTGGGAACCACTGTTCTGGAACACAGAGATTTAGGATGAGGACTTTGACCTATGGTTTCATTAGTATAGGAACCCAAGTGAAGAAACTTCTTTTATATATGCAAGTCAATGAATTCTCAGAAACTTCTATTCTGAGGCAGTTGCTCAGGACAGAGTTTAAGTGACTTTCCATGATAACAGAGCCAGATTCTTAAACCCAGGCCTTCTTCAGTTAGAAACTGACTTTCTAGTCATTGAACCATGCTGCATCTCTCATAAAGGGCTCAAAATCAATGCCTGTTGAATTACCTTTCTACATGAGAAGTCAGTACCATCACGAAAGTCATTAAAATGCGATTAATTTTGGGAAAAGGAGGGAGGCTTGTACTCTTTTAGAGGTATGATTGACCGTCACACACTATGGGTTTAAGTTGCATTGGAGAATAACCAGAGAACTAAGGTGGTGAGGGGCCTCAATTACGTGTTACATACGGATCAACTGAAGGAAAAGGAAAATTGGGGGACCGCTATGATCAATTGCGTGAATGACTGTTAAGTGGACGAGGATTAGATTTACTCTGGTTGGCCCAAGCGGGTGGAATTACTCCTAATATCAGAGTATAAAGCTAGCTATACAGTAGAGGTGGTTATGATAGGTACAACAGCAAAAAATCATAATTGGCATTTACATGGCACTTTGAGGTTTGGAGCGCCCTTTAGAAATTATCTCATTGAATTTTCACAATGAATCTCTGAGGTCATTATATCTTTTTTACAGGTGAAGACACTGAACCTGAGAGTGGGTAAGTGACTCATCTAGGTCTACACAGCTAGTAGGTGTCTGAGGAAGGATTTGAATCCAGATCTTTATGATTCCAGGTCCAATATTCTATTCATTACTTCATGATACTTAGAAGTTGCAGTGAGGCAGATTGTGGGCTTTGCTACAGGAAAACAATTCCCCGAAAATAAGAAATATCTCAAAGTGGAATGGGCTGACTTAGGATCAGTCGGGTTTTTCCCATTTGGGGCTTTTCTAGCTGAGGCTGGACCACTTCTCTGAGATGATGCTGATGGGATTGGACTTCAGGTGTGAGTTAGACCTATGTGATTCTGCCACCATCTTGTACTGTGGTAATTAGAATCATTTTGAAATAGGTCATAGCTTTCAAAGTTTGCCCATGGAGTTGGCAAGATGTGTCCAAAAACATAGCAGCACTCAATCTCAGAGCATATTCCTGTCTGATTTTTCTGATTTGATGATTTTATCATTTGTAGGGTGAACCAAGAATATATTTTGCATAGAAGGACACACAGTCAATCAGAGCTAATCCTTGGAAGGCAATCCACCCAACTGCATTCCAGTCAACTCCCAAAGAGATTTTTGCCTTTGGAGTGCATGGGTAAATATTGGCATTCCTTCTAAGTACCCTGCTTATCCTTCTGTCCAGTGGCTTGTCTCTCCCACAGCTTAGAAACTGGTAATAGCAGAGGCGTTTAACAGTGATCCCATTTTTCAAACTGCCCAGCAGATGACATGACTTCATAAAAGACAGAGCAGAGATAACTTTTGTCATCAGGTAATTTCATTGTATTTGAAGTTAAGTACGTTAATGTAGCTTGAATTAATTTTCTTGGTGTTAGAGTGCAGTCTAGGCCAATAAAAGTGACACATTGACTTTTTCCAGGGAATGATGTTCAGCTGATGAAGAATGGCAACATAAATGGAAATTAGCCTCAAGACAATGTTAATTACACTTTCTCCATTAGGAGAAGGATAATCGAGTCACTCATTTTCACAGCAAAGAAAACCCTGCTGGCTTCATAAAGGGGAACTATAGTATTTAATGTTCTAATTTAAAATGAACAGTCTAACAACATACAAGAGGAAAAAACCAAAACTGCCAATGCCTTGTGAGATGGACAAACATGGAGAGATGGGAGAGATGGGAATCTTGTTGATTTCCTCTTAACTATGGTCATTCTTCTAGGTTGTAAAGGGTAGTGTGAAGAGGACATTAGGAAGCAGGCAGGGACCCCCGCAAAGCAGCATTCCGTTTGAATCCAACTTGGAGCAGTTTCTGTGACACTTACATTTACCCCGAGAGAACATAAAGCCGGCTTATTACTGCAGATGCCATTTAAACAGATATCATTACTAACAGAGCGGGGGATGGACAGCAACAATACATGATGTGTTTATCTAAAATACATCAAAATGAAGAATTATTCCTCAAATATCTTACTTATCAGGTCAAAAGCACATGCACATACAAGTGCAAGTCAGTGTGTATATGTATAAGATTCTGTATAAATGTATATATCCTATATGTATACATATGCATACATATATATGTATAATAGATACATAAGACTATAGTTATAGCCACACACATGTATGTATTATATGTATATTTGTATATATGCACACACATATATACACACATGTGTACACATATGCACACATATATACATATCTCTATTCATTTATCTATCCATCTTTTATCTGTTTTTCTATATTTCTATATAACTACCTATCTTTATCCCTTCATCTATCCTCTCTCTGTCTCTGTCTGTCTGTCTGTCTGTCTCTCTCTCCCTCTGTCTCTCTCTCTCTCTCTCTCCCCCTCCTTTCCTGACTTATAAAATGAAAGAGTAGCAGTTCCTGTCCAGAAAGCTGACAGATAAGAACTTCATGAAGTCTGATTCCTGGATGGTTCCAGTGGAGTGGGGCAGGCTGGAAGCTGGGCCAATCGTCTGGGGTTAGGGGTGTGTGGGGGGGTTCCTATTCCTGGGGCTCTTGGGTTCAGAGTTCTGGGATATCTCCATCAAGGTTGGGAAGGAGAGATGGGCGAGGTGGTAGCACTGATTCACCTCGCCTAGTGCATGCTGCCTCACAACTCTCCTTCAGGGTGTCTTGCGGCTCTAGCTAGGGTGGTTTTCCTGTTCAGTGGGTGGAAGTTGGTTGTCCGCCCATTCTGCGTCTGGGTTAGGAAATTTTTACTGACATGAATTCTAAATCAGCACCATTTCAATTTTTCCTCATTGTTCTTTGTTCTGTTTTCTGGGGCAAGGAGAAAATAATGTAAATTCTTCTCCATCAGACAGTTCTTCAAATACTAACACGTCTTTTCTAAGTTTTGACTTCTCAGGGATAACCACTCCTAGTTTCTTCTTTGGGACTTGCTAAGATTGTATACGGAAGAGAGATGAGGGCAAACAAAGGCAACATTTAGAAACATGGGAAATGGGGTGAATGGCTTTGCCTTGGACTGGAATGGTGGTCAGAAGGAGGATGGAGTGAGTCAATGAATTCATCAAAGGACATTCATTAAGCATTAAAAATGTGCCAGTGGCTGGGTTAAGCATAGGGAATACAAAGAGAAGCAAAAAAAGCAACATCTGTTTGTCAAGATCTGACATTCTATTGCAATAACTCAACATGAAAAAGGGGAGCTGAAGACCTGGAGAATGGCAAAATGGTTAAGTCAAGGGAGTGAAAAGCAAAGCCTGGCAAGGAAAGAAGGGCAACTCTCCTTAACCTTCCTCAAACTGAGCTTCCAGGAGGAATCTGGGAGAAGGGGATGGAGGAATATAGGGATAATCCAAGGTTAGGAATCCATAGGAGTTGAAGGAACTTTTAGAATGAGAAAGTAATTGAAGATTGTGCTAAAGTATGCAGATTCCTAAGCAGAACTGGAAGAGGTAGGGTTCTGGGCCCCAGAATTCCCCAAGGGGCAACTTCAGACTGCCCAGAGTGTTGCTGACCATGAACCCAAAGAGAGTTGGAGGGAATTCTAGGCATGATCAAAGACACAGCAAGAAGGAAGGGGCCATCATGAACCAATCACATGGAAATAGATTCTGGAGCTTTCAAGAGATCTCATGAAGATGAGATTTAGGAATCATTTATGTAGCTGTTTATTAATTTTCACTGTAGGACTGAATGAGATCATAAAGGAAGAAAATGTAAGGAACAAAGATACCTTTAAATAAGTGCTCTCTCCCTTGTGAAATTCCTTTGTAGATGGTCTGTATTTCTGTATATGTGTATATATTGCTTCCCTTGATACAATGTAATTTCCTTGGGGACAGGATTTATTTCATTTTTGCCCTTGGATCCCCAGTACTTGGCATACCATAAGGGATGGGACTGATTTTATAGGAATATAAATACATTACATATATATATACATATATATATGTATAAATTTATACATAAATATAGGACTGTGATTTTATAGGAATAGAGGACTCTCAAAGAGGAAACTTCCCCTACCAATGCAGATCCCCACCTCTACAACTTACAACAAGATTGCCTGGGGCACAGAGAGCTTGGTTAAGCAACTGTCCCAGGGTCACACAGCCAGTGGCAGAAATAGAATGTAAATCTAGAACTTTCTGAATCAAAAGTAGGCTCATTGTATGCTTCAGCATGCTACTTCTGACACATGGTAGGTACCTAATAAATGCTGAACTGGATTGAAGTGAATAAGGTAATTTTTTTTCTAAACTTTCAGAGGTTGAGGATCCATTTATGAACATTCCCCATTAAAATGTGAGCTCCTTGAGGGCAGGGCATATTTTTACTTTTCTTTATATCAATAGGCTTAATACAGTGACTGGCAGGTGTTCAATAACTGGTATGTATTTAATAAATGCTTATGGACCTGAAGAGTTTGCTAAGGACCTTGAGCTAGCTGGCAGATAGCTTGCTCCTTTATAGCTGAATTGTAATATCAGAAGCATACAATGATGTATTTATTCTCTCTGCCCAGCATGGTTTGTGCAATAGATACATAAGCCCTCAGTGAACAGACATAACTTTTTCTCTGTCCTACCTCACAGGGCCACTGGGAGGAGAATACTTAATAAACCATAAAGTTTTATACAAACATGAGCTCCTGTTACTATCAGACAGTCCTAGCATCTTGATTTAGAGCTGAAAAGGGGCCACTTACAGAAATGGAGGACTTGTTTTGGTTTATTCATTCAGTTGTATATGACTCTTTGTGACCCTGTTTGCCAGAATACACCAATACTCTCCATGGGGTTTTCCTGGTAGAGATGCCAGAATGGTTTGCCATTTCTTTTCATTTCCTTTGCAGTGGATTAAGGCAACCAGAAATTAAATGATTTGCCCAAGGTCTCTCAGCTAGTAAATATCTGAGGCCAAATTTGAACTCAGGTCTTCCTGCCTCCAAGCTCAGTGCTGTGTTCGACTGAGCCACCTATCCAAGTAAAAACCTACCCTAACACAGATGGAGGCCATCTGATGAAGAGAAGCAGCTTTGTTTGAGAGATGTTATTGAGGAAGAAACAAGAAGACTTGGTAATCATTGAATAAGAGTGGCATGGATGAGTGAGAAAGAACAAGAGACAGTTCCGAGAATGTGAATATGGGGGACTAGATGGATGATGGTGTCTTTAACACAAATAGAGAAGTGGGTTTTTCAGGGCAGTTGTAGATGACTTCTGTTTTGTACATGCTAATGGAGGAACATCATCTGGGGAAGAAGTCTCCATTGGAGTGCTCAAGGGTCTATGACTCAACAGCAGATCATTTATATAAAGGATCCTACCACTTGTTTGAAATTGCTTTCTATGAGGTTTTCCACTAAAAATTACCAATTTTTGTTGTTGTTGTTCAATTATATCTGACCGTTTGTGACCCTGTTTGGGATTTTCTTGGCAAAGAACTGGCAAGGTTTGCTATGTCCTTCTATAGCACGTTTTACAAATGAGAAACTGAGGCAAGCATTGTTAAGTGACTTGTGAGGGTCACACAGATAGTAACTGCCAGAAACTGGATTTGAACTCAGGAAGAGGTGTCTTCCTGACTCCAGTCCCAGCTCTCTATCTACTGCACTGTCTAGCTGCCCCTTGTAACTCCTTCCTATTATCTTTAGTGCTCAGTAACTTTTTGGGTATGTTCTAGTCACTTTAAGTCAAGAAACAGTTATTAATCTGCCACATACTGGGTCAAACTCTTGAGAATTCCTTTAGAATGGGGATTCCTTTTGTATATGGGTTGGACTAGATTATAGGATCGTAGATTTGGAGTTGGAAGGGAACTTATGGGTCATCAGATTCAACCCTTTCATTTTACAGATAAAAACACTGCAAGTTTCTAAAGCAGGATCTGATTTTGAGATCTCCTGACTCCCAGTCCTGTGCTCTATCCATCACTTCACCCTTGGCAGGATATCCCCATCTTCTGAATGCTGTGATTCTTTGAGGAGAACCATGAAGCCAACTGTACAGAGAAAGTGACTGAACATTTTCATTTGCCACCAGAGGAAATGAAGCATAAGCAATTTGGTTAGATGGGGAGGCAACATTCACTGACCAAAAGAGAGAGTCATGGGAGGAAGAAGCAGAATCCCTTTCTATGGCCCTCTCTATAAAAATGTGGCATTTATAAAGTGGTCTTCAGGATGGGGAATGGGTCAGGAGAACCCTTGAATTTCTCTTTGTCACCCTACTACTGATTCATGTTTTTGTACCAACCACCTTGATGTGACAGAATAGCTGCCATGAAGAAGTTCAAGCCAGAGAGGCCTGTGGGATGTCTGTGTCAGAAGCACTAGCTTTGATTCATTTGGAGGAACATCCTTGGATCATTACTGGCTTCCTTGAAAGCCTTTCAAGACATGATTCCTGTGACTAGATGTGGACTATGCCACATTTCACTTCCTACACATGCACATTTCCTTGGGGAAAAGCAAGTTGAGTGAGAGGAAGCTCAACTTAGAATGACCTTCTTTCCATCATCTTCCACAGGATCATAGGTTTCTAAATCTTCAAATATACATAGAAAAGAGTTTATTGTCTAGGGAGAACAGGTAAAATTACTTTAACAAAAAGAAAGAATGGAAAAGTGAAAGAAAGGAAAGAAGGAAGAAAAAAGAAAGGAAGGAAAGAAAAGAGGAAGGAAGGAAGGGAAGGAAGGAAGGAAAGAAGGAAGGAAGAAAAGAAGGAAGGAAGGAAGAAAGGAAGGAAGGAAGGAAGAGAAAAAGAAAGAAAGAAAGAAAAGAAAGAAGGAAGGAAGGGAAGGAAGGAAGAGAAAAAGAAAGAAAGAAAAGAAGGAAGGAAGGGAAGGAAGGAAGGAAAGAAGGAGGGAGGGAGGGAAGAAGGAAGGAAAGAAGGAAGAGAAAAAGAAAGAAA
>CM053594.1:34590619-34648061 GCA_028646575.1 Pseudocheirus occidentalis
CAAGGAAGGGAAGGAAGGAAGCAAGGAAGGAAGGAAGAGAAAAGAAAGAAAAGAAAGAAGGAAGGGAAGGAAAGAAAGAAGGAGGGAGGGAGGGAAGAAGGAAGGAAAGAAGGAAGAGAAAAAGAAAGAAAGAAAAGAAGGAAGGAAGCAAGGAAGGAAGGAAGGAAAGAAGGAAGGAAGGAAGGAAAGAAGGAGGGAGGGAAGAAGGAAGGAAAGAAGGAGGATAAAAAGAAAGAAAGAAAAGAAGGAAGGAAGGAAGGAAGGAAGGAAGGAAGGAAGAACCAAGGCCAGGAGTGGAGATACATTTTTCTAATTCCTGTTTCAGAGGAATCTGAGGCTGGTGGACTTCTTGAGTGTGGGAGTTAAGAGCTAGAGTGGATTGTAGGTTCTATAAGCTAACAATTAAAGTTACCCAGAGATGAGCAGGAGCAGCGCAGCATTCACTGAAAGTCTTCAGAAGGAGGCTGAATAATGAATTTCTTGTTGGTTCCTAGAATATACTGATGAATTCACCATCACCTCTTCTCTACCAGGGAATATAAGTTGCCCATATATATGGATTCCAGGGAATATGGCTCTCTTTGAGCTGGCAGCCCACACCATTACCTGCCTCAACTCTCAAAATCAGGTAAAATATACACAGAGACTGTCATTAGGCTTGGGTGACATGGAGGTCTTTATATGACTTCTCAGAGAAAACACAATCTAGGGATTCATACTCTTTCTGCTATCTGGAGTAGGGACAGCATTGGCATAATGCTTAGGGCACTGAAGTGGAGACAGCAAGACCTGGGCTTAAATCCTGACTTAGACAAAATAACTGTGCAAAGCTGGGCAATCTGTGCCTCGGTTTCCTCATCTGCAAATGATGACTTCTAAGTCCTCTTCCAATTCTAACTCTATGATATTATAATCCCAGGCAATTTGTAGATTATTGTTTATCTTCAAGTCAACAGATTTATTTACAACCTCCCATGTGCCAGGAATGGGTTACAAAGGTAAAGCAATGACAAAAGTAACTCTTGCCTTCAAAGAACTCCTAGTCTATAGAATCATGACATCACTCTACTCTTTCCCAGCTGCTCACAACAGACATGTGAGAGGAGAATAATGCTGCTTTGTCATTAGTGAAAGGAGATTCCAAACATAAACCTTCCCAGCCTGAAAGAGAAGCTCTTTGCTATCTACTGCTCTTATTTAATGTGACCTAATGTCAAATGAGCTCATGAGCCAATGGGTAGTTCTTGGGGTCTTTGAGCTCTTCAAAAAGGAAATTATGGGAGTTGTGGGTTTGCCTGTAGGAGACCCAAAATTTGTTGCTTAAGAAAAACAATCCAGTCCCAAATAGTCTGGCCACTCTGTGTGGGTGACCACAGGATTGTGAGCAGTGGAAAGCCCAAGATAGGAATGATGGTGGTTCAAGGGACTCTGGGACAGGGCATTTAGAGCTACCACCCTAACCAAGCTTCAAGGAAGCCAGTCACATCCATAAAAATACCTTACCACTCTCAATGTTATTCCTCTACTTGTGAAAAGGAGCTTATTATGAAAATGAAATGACTCTAATTCATTGTCATTATCATTCTCTGCTCCTCCCTGCTTCCCTTCCCCTCAAAAGACAGCTTTCTATTTTGACATGGCTGGAGTTATCATTTGCATTTAAATGAAGCTGTCTGAAAAAAAGAGTAGGGAAAGAACTTTATTCCCTCTGTGTCCTTCCTGCAAAGTATGTAATTCCATCTCATTCTGCACATCTCCCATAATATCAACAGGGCTTGGCTCTCTGCTTCATTAGATAGTCAATCAGGAGCCAATGTTCCAAATGTTCCAGGAGGACATTCTTGGGCTTAACATTTCTGCAATTTGAAAAGCAAAGGCTTGGCGAGTGATTAGATGACAAGACTTGGTCATTTGAGGTGAGCGATGTTTTGTTCTCAATAACTGAGCTATGACGCCTTCTAAAATGGGGTTCTCAAAGATCTCTGACTTTTCCCCTTGCTCAGATATCATGAGATTGTATGACAGAACGAAAGACAGGCTGGTTATGTGACAGGTGTGAGAGATGACAGGTGCAAAACCAAAAAAACTCCACTGGTACCTTGATGAAATTGAGGAAAGAAAGGTGGACCCTCCTCCTGAGCTTAGAGGAGGGCATGAAAAAGAATCAAATAAAATGTATTAGCACGGATGAGTTTGCAATCTACTTTAAGGTGCTAGGGGGTGCAGTAGATAGAATTCAGGTCTGAAGTGGGAGGACCTGAGTTTAAATCCAATCTCAGATACTTACTAGCTGTGTGACCTTGGGCAAGTCACTTAACCTCTTTTTACCTCACTTTCCTCATCTGTCAAATGAGCTGGGGAAAAAAATGGCAAATCATTCCAGTATCTTTGCCAAGAAAACCCCAAATGGGGTCAAGAAGAGTCAGACATTACTGAAAAATGAACAATAGCACATTGTGGAAGAGAAGTCCTAATCAATAATATCATGGAACCATTTGAACGTTTAAGTAATTGTATCACAGCATATTCTATTGTATTGTGTCAGGTGTCATACCAGGGATTTAGGGCCGGGAGGGTCCCTAGGGTTCACCTCATCCTATGCTGCCATTTTACAAATGAAGAAATTGGAGCCCAGAAAAGCCAAGAGTTTTGCGCAAGTAAATGACAGGGCTGGGATTAGTACTACAGTCCTCTGACTCTCAATTCGTCTCCTTTCCTGTTACATGAGGGTGACCAGAAGCAAATGAAGAATACAAAGCCAGTAGTTTGAGGATAGCAGCAATGACCAAGCATGTCAAAGCCTCCCTTCTGCACCATGTTGCTTCCAGGTTTAGCTTTGTTAGGGAGGAAATGATGATGACATGATAATGAGCTTCAGAAAGCCTTAGGGCTTAGACTAAGATCTAGTTCAGGGTAAAATTAATCATGCTAACAGCCAGCATTTGCACCATGTTTTAAGGTTTACAAATATAATCCAGTTAGAGCTTCATAATGACAGTAAGAGCTACTATCACCCCTATTTGATAGATGAGGTAACTGCGGCAAACAGGGAAGGGTAAGTGACTTTCCCAGGGTCACATGGCTAGTAAGCATCAGAATCCAGATTTGAACTCAGATCTTCCTAACTCCAGGATCTGTGCTCTCTCCACTTTGTGTGTGGAGAGCTAAGTGCCTGAGCTAAATGTACAGAGTGGTGAATTCACGGATGTCAATATGTTACCTATTTTCTTGTACAAAGAATGATAATAGCAGTTCACATTTGTATGATGTTTTAACAGGTGGAAAGCATTTTTTCAAGCATTATTTCATTTTATCCTCATAACAATCTATCAGGTAGGTTATATTATTAACCTTATTTTGCAGAAGAAGAAACTTAGGTTGGGAAAGGAGAATGACTTGCCCAGGGTGACTTGCCTAGGAAATGTCTGAAGCTGGATTTATTCTTAGCTCTTCTTGGTTCCAAGTAGTAGAGTACTATTCTGTTAAATTGTCTCTCCAAGATAATTTCTTGGGGAAACCATCCAAAGTATAACAGGTCCCTCATAATTCAGATGACTAGCTTGGGGTGTGTGTGTGTGTGTGTGTGTGTGTGTGTGTGTGTGCGCTTGCGCACGCATATGTGACACTTTCCCCAGTATTAGAAACACAGTAATAACAATAACAGTTGTTGTTGTCTATGTGACCCTTAGTGTAGACCATACTGTGTCTGGGGTTTTCTTGGCAAAGACATTGGAGTGATTTTCCATTTCCTTCCCCAGTGGCTCAAAGCAAACAGAGGATAAGTGACTTGCCCAAGGTCACAGGGCTAGCAAGATTAAATATCTGAGACCAGATTTGAACTCAGGTCCTCCTGACTCCAGGTCCAGCACTCCATCCATTGAACCATCTAGCTGACATATAGATACTTGTCAAGTAAATGGCCCCTGGGTCTCTGGACTAACCCAAGTAAGCCATTAAGCAAGGGCATTATGTATTCACTGTAAGACTTTTGACATATGACCTTTTGGGGTCTCAGTTTCTTTAGCTGTAAAATGAGGGGGTTGCATTGAATTATCTGCAATGTCCTTTTTAGTTTCGACACAACAATCTGTGATTCTAAGTTTAAGAAGCAAAAGTAAAAAATACATTTGTAGTGGGAATAACCACCCACTAAGTTATCTGCTGTCCAGATTTTCATTTGCAGAAAGAGAGAAGGGAGGGGCCTTGGACACTGTCTAGGGCAAGTCACTGATTTTTACAGAAAAGGAAACTGAGGACCAGGAGAGCAGGGAACCGACTTGCCCAACTAACAAAAGGTTGAGTTAGTAGCAGAGTCATGACTCAAGGTTCCTGGTCTCCTTCCCCCGTAACAGACTTCCTCATGATAATTTTAAATAATTTCAGGCTTTATCAGGGCAACTTGGTAAAAATAGTCCTGATTTGTAGGCAGAGGGGTTGGCTTCAAATCTTGGTTCTTCCTTTTCCTATATTTATGACCTTGAGAAAGTCATTTCCCTTCTTTGGGTTTCAGTTTCTTCATTTTTAAAATAAGGGCATGTCCCATCTATATTTAAATCTATGATATGATTCTATAATATTTTTTACTTGTAGGTGCTTGTGTACAATTCAAATGAATTTACAATATGCTTCTCCTGGCAAGTCAGGTAATCCCTCACATTGACAACCTTCAATGACAAAAGCCTAAATTCATGCTAACAAAGAATGAAAATTCTCTCCTTTTCCCTCTCCCTTGACCAGTACCCCAACACACAAACACATGATTCTCCCTCTCTCTTGACCAGTACCCCAAAACACAAACACATGATTCTCCCTCTCCCTTGACCAGTACCCCAACACACAAACACATGATTCTCTCTCTCCCTTGACCAGTACCCCAACACGCAAACACATGATTCTTCCTCTCCCTTGACTAGTACCCCAACACACAAACACATAATTCTCCCTCTCCCTTGACTAGTACCCCAACACACAAACACATGATTCTCTCTCTCCCTTGACCAATACCTTAACACACAAATAACATAAAGAATCACAGTTGGAAGGTTAGAAATCATCAGTACCAAAATTTCATTTCATAGAAGAAAATGAAATGTGAAGAAGAGGAAGAGTTGGAACTAGAACACAGGCCCCTTGACTTGTGGTTCAATGTCATTCTAGACTTGTTTTACATCAGTCAGCAAGCATTTTTGAACATCTTCTATGTGCTAAATAGAGAGATATATGATAGACGGGAGCACAGCTCAACAACAAACCAACAAAAATTGCTGAAGGAGTCCTCCAGTGCTAAGCATGTGATTCTATTATATTTTGTGCCTCTCCTGTAATATTGATAAGAGTTCTGTTCTCTGATCCATTAGACAGTCAATCAGTAATCACTATTCCAAACACTCAAGGAGGATATTCTTGAGCTCATTTCTGAAATTTGAAAAGTAAAGTCTTGGAGGCCAAAAAAGAGTACTAGAGAGTGAAGAGATGAGAAAACCTGATCAGAGATGGGGAAGGAGGGTGTTCCAGGTGTGAGGAAGAAGGTGTGAAGGTATACTGAAATGGGAAAGAATAGCACAGGATCAGGGAACATGAGAAAACCAGTTGGACTGGATTAGAGAAATGCTTGCAAAGGACCAGTAGGACAGGGGCATTAAGGCAGGTGCAAGCTGGTCATGGAAAGCACTGGAAAGGCCGTGGGAAGAGTCTGTATAATATAATATGAGCTGAAGAGGCTTCCTTCAGAGCCTGAATGAGCAACTTCTGTGTTTGGAGCAGCATAAAGCATGACAAGGGCAAGCAGTAAAAGGCATGGCCATGACCTCAATTCAGCTGTGCCCAGCTACTGCAGGGGATGTAGGCGGGCAGAACTCGCCTGGGATGTGGCCAAAAATGAGAAGACGTGGCCCATCTGGCAGCTTCCTTTTTAAACTAATTCTTCTTCCTAAGTAGGTGCCTAACTCTGTTTCTACTCTTCTGAAAATGCCTTCTGTGTCCTTTAAATTCAGGGCCCTTGCAAAGCCTTCACTGCCAAGCTCTCTAGAACTGAAAGCAGGTAGGTGGGGTGTTGGTTAGAGCAGTGGGCCTAGAGTCAGGAAGACCTGAGTTCAAATCCAGTTAGAGAAACTCGCTAGCTGTGTGTCCTTGGGCAAGTCACCTCCCCCTCTTTACCTCACTTTCTTCATCTGTAAAATGAGCTGGAGAAGGAAATGGCCGTGCATTCCACTACCTCTGCCAATAAAACCTCCCCAAAGGGACCATGAAATTGGACATGACTGAAAAATGACTAAACAACATCATGGAAAGTTTAAATGTCAATTATACAATGACAATTCAATTCAATAAACATTATATTAATAATTATAATTCAATAAATATTAAGCAACTACAATAAGCCAAAGAGTTTGTCATAGTGAATAGAGGGCTAGGCTTAAAGCTGGGAAGACCCCATTTCAAGTCCTAGCTCTGATTACATACTAGCTGTGTGACCATGGACAAGTCAGGTAACACCTCACTGCCCCCAGACAACCCTTGATGACAATAAATTGTCCCTATGCATTGATGGAGGGAGTTGCCTTACTGAGAGTTCCCTCCCTAAATGAAATCTCAGACCTATGCTAATGATAACAATAACACATGATAATAACTGGCATTTATTTAGACCGGGGGTAGGGAACCTTAAGTGGATCCAAACTTGAATTCAGTCAAAGGGTTGCACTTGAGGACCTAGAGCAGCAGTTCTCAACCTGGGGGTCGTGACCCCTTTGGGGTCAAATGACCCTTTCACAGGGATCACCTAAGACCATGGGAAAACACATATTTCCAATCGTATTAGGAACCTCCTCTATCGGTTTCCAGGCAGGTCTGCCCACATGCAGACTGGCCCACATAGTACTATTAAAGGGTCATGGCATTAGGAAGGTTGAGAACCACTGATCTAGAGGGTCACATGGGACTTTGAGGTTCCCCACCCCTGATTTAGAGGTTTAGGGTTCACAAAGTGCTACATATACATGATCTCCTTTGATGCTCACAATAACCCTGGGAAATAGGTGCCAATATTATCCCCATTTTACAGATGAGACTGGAATAGGTGAAGACATAAGTCTAGTCTGAGGCAAGACTCCAACTTAGTTCTTCCTGACTCCAAGGTCAACAGTGCTCTGGTGAGAGGTAGGGGTATGAATAAGGCAATATAATAGACAGATTATTTTTGACAACTTTGAAAGACTAAAGAATTTTGATCAATAAAATAACCAACCCTGATTTCAGGGGACTCATTATAGAAAAAATTCCGTACCTTCTGACAGAGGTGATAGACCCAGGGTGCAGTTTGAGACATATTTCTGGGGATGTGGCCAATGGAGGAATTTGTTTTACTTGACCATGTATATTTGTTTCAAGCATTCCCTCTAACAACACACACACACACACACACACACACACACTCTCACACTCTCACTCACACTCACACTCACACCCACAGGAAATCAGTTATTTGTGTGCAATTGCTAATAATAAAAAAACTGATATAATAAAAATAGTAACCACATCAGAACCACACAAACCAAACCCTAAGCACCCCAGGGCCTACATACTCTTTTTTTTAAATTTTTTTTTTTATTTTTGGAGGGCAATTGGGGTTAAGTGACTTGCCCAAGGTCATATGGCTAGTGTGTCAAGTGTCTTAGGCTGGATTTGAACTCAGGTCCTCCTGACTCCAAGGCTGGTGCTCTATTCACTGTGCCACCTAGCCACCCCTGCATATTCTTTTAATTATTACTTTTTCTAGTCCATTTGGGCACTGTCAGTGATAAAACTGGGATTTTTTTTTCAATGTCTTCTTCAGAAACACAGTTTTAATTCACCAAATAGGAGAGATGAATTAGCCAAGATTTTAATAAAGCAAGCCAGGATCCTGCCCCCCATGTCCAAATGACCTTTAGAAGCTTCCGTTAGTGGGACTGGAAGAAGGGGAAGTTCCTATGTTTATATACAATCTGTTATACCAAATGATGACTATCCAGTCCCCTTGAAGACCCTAATAAGACAGCTCTCTCAGGGCAAAAAGATCCCCACAGCTCTACTTTCACAGGCAATGAGAAAACCTCAAATGCTATTCTTGCAGGTTTTAAAATATGCCATTTGCCCAGAACACAAAGGCCTCAAATCCTGATTTTTAAAAGGGTGCTAGAGGGGGCTGAAGCAAGCTACACACCCTTTGTTTTTGGGAGCCTCAGTCCATTGGGAATCACCAGGTAAAGAAGATTCATGGAATAATGTGTGATTATAATGGGTCTTTTAAAATGGAGTGGGGAGCCAAGTAACCTTAGAGAAGATGATGACTGTTATAAGCAGCCGCTCAATAAAGATGCGGGAGTGCACAGTTTCAATCCGATACTTCCAAGGCCAGCAGACTCACTGAGAAGCCATTAACCTGCAGAATGAGGCAAAATGCCAAATAGTTACCCTATAAAAGGAGGGAATTCAGAGAGTCATAAAAAACCAGAGAAGTCAACGACCTGCCGTGGCGAAAAGGCAACCAATGGTTGCTCAGAGATCTGCGTGGATGAGGAGGAAATGAGATGGTTGGGCAGCGCTGGCCATCTGCCTGTGCTTAATGATAGGTACCTGCCTAACTAAGGAAGAAAGCAGAAGCAGAGGAGGGAGGTTGCAGGCACACACAAAGGAATTCTTCTGTACTAGGAGGGCCTTCCTAGATTAATATGCTATTATGTAGCATTGATTGCTTGGGTCAGTCATTCTATCTACTAGGAATTATCAATTTCTATAGTGATCTGCAATAATATAGTATAATAACAAAATATGAGATAAGATGGTATGATATAAGATGTAATATAACATGATATAATATTGTAGCAGTACCCCTGAGATTATTCTGTCTGTTTTCCATGAGTTAACTTGCCAGGCACATGCACTGGACATAGAGTAAGCCTGTTTGCTTAGAGGAACCAATCGGGAACTTACAGTGAGCCAAAGTCTTGCTCACTCCCAGAAGCCTTTGCTGAGCTATGCCTCCTCTCCCTACCCCCAAACGGGCCTAAACCAGTCGTTTGCAGTCAGCCGCTCCCACACAACATCCTGCTTCTGTGTCCACTGGTTCCTGGGAAAGATTTTCTATTCTTTTTTCCCAAAGCCCTCCTTGAACTTCCCTTTTGTGGTTTTCAAGCATAAATCTCCCCTGCCTTTCCTGGGCTGTGGGCTCCTTTGTACCTTGTACAAAGCCTTGGCACTAGCATCTGATTTTCCTTCTAATAAGACTTTTCTAATTGGACTCCTCTGCATTCTGACGGGTGGACTTCTCCTGGTTGACCATATAATACATTATATATAATATAAAATGATATGATACAATTTAATATATATTTACACACACAACACAATTGAAATTTTATGTTGTCTTGCCTTTTTGCAAAGTCATTTTTGAATGTACGTGGTAAAGGTGAGTGGACAATCAAAAATTTAAAGGGTAAAGAGAGAAAAAAAAAGTCCCCTAGAGATTTAATTTAGGAATTCTTATTCTTTTTTTTTTTGTGTGTGTGTGTATGTCCCTGGACTTCTTGAGGCAGTCTGCTGAAGTCCATAGACTCTCTTCTTAGACTTAAGTTTTTAAATGCATAAAATAAAATACATATGATTATACAGGAAACCAATTATATTGAAGCATAGTTATCAAGCTATCAAAGAAACATAAATTAATGGATCTGAAGTTAAGAATTTCTATCTCAAGCCCCACCCCAATCTCTCCTCTCTCTTCTCTCTCTGTCTCTCTCTTCTCTCTGTCTCTTTCTCTCTCTCTTCTCTCTCTGTCTCCGTCTCTCTCCCTCTCCTCTCTGTCTCTCTGTTTCTCTCTCCCCCACCCCTTCTTTATCTATGTCTCTGTCTCTTTATCTCTCCCTCTCCCCCGCTCCCTCATGATGAGGAGCTTAGAGAGGTCAAAGAATCAGTGGGCACATGGCAGAAAGGATCTTAGAGGTCATCTAGTTGAAACCTAGCCCACGTATATTTCCCAAGAGGAAGCTGTGGCCCGGAGAACAAGGTCACACAGGGAGCAAGGAGAAGAGCCAACTTTGGAATCAAGGTCATCTCACTCTAACTTCAGGGTTCATTCTCAAAATGATTTGGAGTCCTCCGAAAGATACTATTAAACTATTTCAAATTAAATTGGCTAATATTTACTCAGAATTCCCCAGAATAGAATGTTTATCGTAGATGTGCATGGCTTTGTGTATACACATGAATAATGTATCTTATTTGCTGCATAGACACATAGCTGTGCATATACACATTATTTATAGATTTATGTCCAACTGAAATGATTTAAATGTGCTGCAGATAAACTAATGCAGCATAGAGTATTAGAAAGAGAGTCAGTTAATAAGTGTAACATACTACAAAGAAAGCCAGTTAATATGCTGCAGTTAGTAAGATCTGGGTTCAAGTCTTACCTCTAACACACACAAGCTGCATTACCATAGCTAAGTCTAATGGTCAGTGCTTTCTCAAGAAACTCTAGACTCTAAATTACACTGTACTGAGTCCCACCCCTGATCCCCACCAAGTTCCTTACAATGATGAAATCACAGACATGGAACCATTACCACACTCCCTTTCATTAAAAAAAGAAAGGAAAACAGATAAGCATACAAGAAAAATGAAATAGTTATAATTCCAGAGAATCTTTTTAATTAAAAAAGCAACAATACTATAATATCAGATTTAAAGTCCTTTCCCAAAAGAAAGTTAGTATTGTTGAACAAAACATATCCAACCATTTTCAGCCATTAGGGTCAAGGACAGGTCTTTGGTAGTCTCATCTAGACTAACCACTCTCCCAATGCAGGGCACCCAAGGGCTCATATTTTATTTCCTGTAACACTGATTCAAAGACTATAACTGTTTGCTACTCAATTCCAGCCTATTTCATTCAGTAAGAACTTACCCTCTAATGTGCCAGTCATTGGCCTCAAAGATGGTGGTCCAAAGACAGAAGCAAAAATAATCCTTGCCCTTGAAGTCTTAGATGCTACCCCACCTCCACTCCCTGTTGACTACCAATGGACACAAGGACATTCCTCAATAAGAGAAGCCACAACTCAATACAGTGGGAAGAGTGCTCATTTTGGAGTCAGAGGTTCTGGGTTTAAATTCTGACTCTGCCCCTTGCTACCTGGTTAATCTTGGGTAAATCCCTTCATTTCTCCAGATCTCCCCCTGTGTTCTCCTATGTGAAATGAAGAGACTAGACTACAGTTCCTGAGATCCCTTACTGTCTAAGAGTACCTGTCAAAGGCCTCTCCTGCCAAGGTTTAGCTCACTTCATCAGATTTAAAATTTTTGAGATAGAAGAGACCATCCAAGACAACTATACTTGTTTTAAAGATGAGAAATGGAGTCCCAGAGATGTTAAGTGACTTGCCCCAAATTGCAAAGGTAATACATGTAAGAGGAAGATTTGGACCCACATCCTCTGAGTCTAATGCTTTTTCCACTGTGTTATCAGGAGGGGGGAAGAAACATACAAGCCAAAATATGTGATTTCCCCATTTCCTGTGCTTAAAACATCCAGTAGGTCACTTAGATTCAAAGGAAATTGAGTTTTCTGGATAGAACTTGCTCCCCAAACTAAAATGGATGAGAAAATAATGACAGTGTTTAGAGGTGATCTCAGTCTCAACTATAGCACTTTGTTAGAAGGAGGAAGCAATCACCGAACAGTATGTACTTTTGGGTTCATCTAGACATTGTTCTGGGAACAGGCCCTCAGTGACTGAACGCACTTCAGAACTTGCAGTTACCCAGTGATTGTTCAAGATCATCCCCATTCACCTCTCTGTCTGAGTTTGCAGCTGTCTGATGATGCATTTATGTAGAGTTTCACCAAGGTTCACCAACAGCTTTACACACAACAACCCAGAGGGGGAGGTTGTACAGAGAAATAATGAAGGCAGAACAGTCAGACCTTTGCTCCTTACATTGACATTTGGGCTAAGTGCTGCTTCCTCCCATGGATAAGAGTGGGGTTTCATGCTTCTGTCCTGCTGTGGCACAGAAACCATTATCTGCCTGTTTCATGTCCTTTGCCCTTTGGGAGGTGATGGAGGAGGCATGTGTGGAACAAGGCAAGGGAGTGGGATTGCTGTTAATAGAGGCTGGAGAGAGGAGTGGGAGGAGAAGGGCTGACCCCTTCCTCCTAAGGTCCATCTACTTTCTTCTTTTCTGTGAAACTTTTTTCCCCTGTTTATCTCTCTCTACATCTTCATCTCTGTTTGGCTCAACCTTCTTTTGTCCTCCTTTCTATGGTATTCCCTTCTTGTCACTGTTGTTCTGTCATGTCTGACTATTTGTGACCCATTTTGGGTTTTCTTGGTAGAGATACTGGAGTACTTTGCCATTTCCTTCTCCAGCTGATTTTACAGATGAGGACACTGAGGCAATCAGGGTTAAGTGACTTGCCCAGAGTCATACAGCTACTAAGTGTCAGGTTGGATTTGAACTCAGGAAGGTGACTTCTTGGCTCTAGCACCAGAACCCTATCCATTATGGCACCATCTAGAATCATCCGTTCTCTTTTGACTTGCCCTCCTTTTCCTTCCATCTTCTAGTGCTCACTGAAACCCAGCTTTCACCACCTCCCTTGGCACCCACTCCAAAGCTTCCTGCTCATTCTCTGACACTCAGGATCAGGAAGGAATGCACATACTCCTTATTTCCCAGTGACCCTTTTAAGCCTTCTCCTAGCCACCATAACTCAATAATACCTCTCCTTCATTAAGGCTCATAGGATCACGTAGCTAAATAACACAGAGAGCAAAGTACTATACTTGAAAGCAGGAAGATCTGAGTTCCTATCCTGCCTGAGACATTCTCTTCTCTGCCACTGCCACTACTCTGGTGTAGGTCCTCACCATCTCACACTTGAACTGTTGCAATGGCTGCTGGTGGGTCTGCCTGCCTCCAGTCTCTCCCCATTCTAGTCCCTCTTTCACTCAAGTTGTCAAATTACTCTTCCTAAAATGCAGGTCTGACTATACATCTCCCTCCCTTCTTCCAACCCCAATTCATTAAATTCTAGTAATTGCTTTTCATCTTCAGGATCAAATAAAAAATATCTCTGGCTTTTAAAACCCTTTATAACCTAGCTCTTTCCTCCCTTTCCAGTCTTCTTAGATCATACTCCAGTCCACATATTTTCTGTCATTCAGTGACACTGGTCTTCTCCCTGTTCTTCAGACAAAATACTCTTTCTCTCAACTCTGGTCATTTTCACCAGCTGTGCCCCATGCCTAGAATTCTCTCTCTCCTAATCTCAGATTCCTAGTTAGCCTGGTTTTCTTCAAGTCTTAGCAAAAGTGCCACCTCCTGTAGGAATTCTTTTCCAATATTCCTTTAAGTGCCTTCACATTGAGACTACACCCAATTTATCCTGTCTATAGCTTGTTGCTCAAAGTTGATTACACATTACACATCGTCTCCCCAATTAGACTGTGACCTCCCGTAAGGCAGGAGTTGTTTTTTGCCTGTCTTTGTAACCTCAGTGCTTATCCCAAGACTTGGCACATAGTAGGTACTCAATAAATGCTGGTTGATAGACCATCTGACTTTCTACCATACTATGGGTATGGGCATGACTTTTAACAAGAAGTGGGTGGTCAACCACTAGGAAAATGGTGACATCTTGTCAGTAGTAATCACAGAAAAGGAAGCGCTTCTCATTCTAGCTGCATTGGAAAGGATGGCCCAACAGTCACCATTTGAGTGTTAGAGGGGAGTATCAGCTTGGTTCAAACTTTGTAAATAAATGTCAAATAAAGACAGAGTCACCGTAAACTTCTCTCTAGATCCAAAGGAGAGGCAGGCAGAAAATAGAACAATCTGTATTGTTGAGTAACACTTGGCTTAATTTCTCCTTGATGCCTTCTTAAAATAAGAACTCCTGTAAATTCATTTGCATTCCCTGGGCTCAGCACCTCACCCACAAGCCAGCTGTCATGGCGCCTTGTGTGCTGCACACAGTTACGTGAGTCGTTCTTGGGAGATGTTATCTGTGGATCCCAAAATCTTATTATAACAGCAGTGTAAATAATCCCTTCATTTTATATAGGGATTTGCTTCCTAAAAGCTTAAAGTACTTTAAGGCTTCCATCCAAATTTATTTTCCCCAAATCCTGCAATGGAGCTAGTTTATACCTGTATCATACATAGCTGGAGGAAGTGAGGAATAGTGTTGGGCAGTGGAAAGACCACTTTCCTGAAAGTGTAGAGGCTTGTATCCAAGTCTTAGGTCTGCTCTTTACTCACTCAGTGAACCTGTTAGTGTTTTTTCAGCTTCAGCCTTCTCATTTGGCCCATAGAACCTCTAAGGTCCAAATTCAGCTCTAACATGCTTTCTTTTAAGGGTGCCCTTAGCTCCAAATCACCTAACTATCCTGAGTTTCCTCATCCATAAAGTTGAGATAATAATTGTACCTACTTCTCAGGGTCATTGTGAGAAATAAAGGAGATATTAATGTGTTCTAAAGGCCCTTCCTAACTCTGACATTAGTTAATTTTTTTCCTCTATTTTAAAAATTATTTTCACTTTTTCAATTAACATTCAAAAATTAATTTGTCTCTCTTACTATCCCGGCTTCCCATAAGTAAGTCAATAATTGTTGTCCATTCATTTCAATTCTTGGGGTTTTCTTGGCAAAGATAACTGGAATGGTTTGCCATTTCCTTCTCCAGCTCATTTTAGAGATGAGAAAATCAAGCAAACAGGTTTAAGTGATTTGTCCAGGGTCACACAGCTAATAAGTGTCTGAAGTCAGATTTGAGCTCAACAAGATGAGTTTTTCTGACTTCAGGTCCAGTACTCTACCCACTGAACCACCTTGCTGCTGCCTCCCCTACTCCAATACATGACTGCATAGCCCAGAAAAAACACACACACACACCTTCCCACATTAACCATGTCTGAAAGTATATATTGCTTTCTGCATTTTAAATTCATTGCCTCTCTGTCAGGAGGCGAGTGGCATGTTTCATTTTCCTTCCTCTGGAATCATAATTTGTCATTGAACTGAACATAATTCTAAAGTCTTTCAGAGTTGTTTTTCTCTCAAACACTTTTAACATTACATAGATGGTTGTCCATGTTTTACCTACTAGACTCTGCTTCAGTTTATGGAGGCCTTACATGTTGCCTCTGAAATTGTCCACTTCATGCTAGACCACAAATGGTTTAGCCATTTCCCAGTAAGATGGTACCCCCTAAAAGAGATGCTATTCATGTTTTTGTATGTATAGGACTATTTCCTTTCTGTGATTGCTTTTGCAGGTACACTCCTAGAAATGAGTAGCTGGGTCAAAGGGTGTGCAGTTTGGTAACTTTCTGGGCACAGTTCTAAACTTCATCCCAGAATGGCCAGACCAATTCACAACTCCAACAACAGCGCCATAGTCTGCCTATTTTCCCCTGCCCCTCCAGCATTTGTCATTTTACTCTTTTGGTCTTTTTTGCCAGCCTGACCCATAAGAATAAGAACCTCAAGTTGCTTTAATTGGCATCCCTCTAATTGTTAGTGACTTAGGTCATCCTTCCAAATGATTCTTGATAGCTTGGGTTACTTCCTTTAAAACTACCTGTTTACATGCAATCAGTCAATGGGCATTTATTAAGCATCTATCATGTGCCCAGCACTCTGCTAAGTCCTGGGGTACAAAAAAAAGCTAAAAGATAGTCCCCTGCCCTCAAGGAGCTCACAGTCTAACAGAGGAGACACCAAGTACATGTGTACCAATAAAAAATATATAGGATAAATTGATAATTAAGAGAGGGAAGGCACTAGACTTAAAAACAAATGAGCAGAATCCAGAGAACACTCTATATAGTAATAGCAATATTGTTTTGAGAACAATTTTGAGTGACTAAGTCATTTTGACTATTACAAATACCCAAATTAACTATAAAGGATCTATTGAGAAAATGCTATTTGCATTCACAGAAATAACTGATGAATAGAAGTATGTATAGAATGGTCGTATATGTATGTGTATGTGTACATGTGTGCCTATGTATATGTATATGTGCATTATAGCTATATGTGTATATATGTGCACGTGCATGTGTATATGTGTGTATATATGTATTTGTATATGTGTATGTATATGCATATGCATATGTATGTGCATATATATGTGTATGTGTGTATATGTATGTGTGCATATGTATCTGTATGGGTATATGCAAATGTATATGCATATGTGTGTATATATATGTATATGTGTATATATATGTATGTGTATGTGTATGTATATATGTCTGTGTATGTCTGTGTGTATGGGTGTGTGTATGTGCATATATATCTGTATATGTACATGTGCGTGTGTTAATACTAGCCATGGCAGTTTGGAGGGAAGAAAAAAAGAAAGTTACACAATAACTTCATTATATATTTAAAAGGAATACCAAGTGGTACATAACAGATTTGCAGTTTCATGTGCGGCTACCTTTTGTTTTTTATCCTATTCGAGTGTATTATGAAAATGCTTGTTTTATTTCTTAAGTTCAGAATAAAATAAATTTTAAAATAAAAAGGAATGGAGAAGGCTTCCTACAGAAGCTAGGATTTCAATCCTTCAAGTTGGGACTTGAAGGAAGTCACAGAGGTCAGTAGTTGGAGTGGAGGAGAGAGAGCATTCCAGGCACGGGGCACAGAGTCAGAGAATATGCCCAGGGATGAGAGATAGAAAGTCTTGTCCATGAAACAGCCAGGAAGAGAGTATGACTGGATCAAAGGGTACATGTTGGGAAGTAAGGTATAAAAAGACTGGATAGGTAGGAGGTGTCTGGTTATAGAGGGCTTTGAATGCCAAACAGAATATTTTGCATTTGATCCCAGAAGTGATAGGGAACCATGGAGTTTAGTGAGTAGAGGAGTGACGGTTTTTCAGGAAAATTGATTTAGCAGCTGGATGGAGGTTGGATTGCTGTGTGGAGAGGCTTGAGGCAGGCTGGCCCACCAACAAGTATTGCAATAATCCAGGTGTGAGGAGATGAGGGCCTGCATTAGAGGGGTGGCAGGGTCAGAGTAGAGAAGGGGGTATATTTGAGAGATGCAACAAAGGTGGAACTGTCAGACTTTAGTACCATATTGGATATGTGTGTGTGTGTATGTGTGTGAGAGAGAGAAAGAGAGAGAGAGAGAGAGAGAGAGAGAGAGAGAGAGAGAGAGAGAGAGAGAGAGAGAGAGAGAGAGAGAAAGAGAGAAAGAGAGCTAATAAAGGATCCCAGATGACTCTTAGTTTGTGATCCTGGAGGATTAGGAAGATGGTGTTACTTTTATAGTAATAGGGAAGGTTAGTGGGGAAGGTGGCACAGTTTTGTGGGGAGAGTTTCACCTTGGACATATTGAGTTTAAGACGTCACAGGAAATCCAGTTTGAAAGGTTTCAAAGGCAGTTGGAAATATAAGATACACTTTGAATATTTTTATCTATCGGGGAAAATAGCTCTTAGTCTTAGAAATTTGAATAAATTCCTTATTTATCTTGAAAATGAGATCTTTATCAGAGAAACTTGTAAAGATTCCCTGCCTCCCCTTCCAGTTGCCTGTTTCCCCGCTAAGTTTTCCTATGTTAGATTTGTTTGTGCAAAAACATAAGGCCTGTCTCAACTCTGATATTCTGTCTTAGCTTCTTCCTTAGGACTAGGGGGCTATCTTTGATAATTACCTTGTATTCTCTATGTGTGTGTGTGTGTGTGTGTGTTATATGTATATATTCTATATACACATAACATGTTCTAGCATATATTATGTACACTATATCATACACCTAACATATTATGTGTTTTATATATCATATGTCTTATATATTAGATGGCATATATCACACACTTTATATATTATGTGCTATATATAATATACCTTATACATATCATGTTATATATAACATACCTTATACATTACATGTTATATATAATATATTTTATATATTACATTTGTACATACGTATATAAAATATATATTCTTATACCATATAATGTTTTATCTCCCATTAGAATATAAGCCCGCTGAAGGCAGAGACTGCCTTATTTTTGCCTTTCTGTCCCTAGTAGCTAGTATAGTACCATAGTAATACTAAGTTCTTCATATGTACTTGCTGGCTGACTGTCTAAGCCTTAGATTCTTTTATTAAGAATATTTTTATTAAAGGAATTTCTTTTGTAAAGTTTGGATCCAGCCAAAGGGCTGCCCTTGAGACACACAAGGGCACAGGATCCCCACCCCTGAAGGTCTCTCCCAGCTAATATTCCATGTATCCATGACCAAGCACACAAGGTCACTGTGGCCCACTGGATACTGTCTTGGAGCCAGGAAGAGACGGGTTAGAATCCTGCCTCAGGCAGTTACTAACTGTGTGAGCCTGAGCCATTCATTTAACCTCTGTCTGCCTCAGTCTCTTCTTCTGTAAAATAAAAATGATTAGATCACTTACCACCCAGGCTTATGGGGATTAAATGAAATGACACAGGGAAGATGCTTTGCAAATGTTCAAGTGCTCCATACGCGCTCGCTAGACCTGCACCCTCCCTTCTAATCACCTGTAGCGTATACACTCCACATGGCAAGCTTGTGTTGGGTATCTTATTGCTGCCTCTCCTTCCCCCTCCACACATACACACGCACATGCACACAGACACATACACACAAGCACACACATGCACATGCAGACACATGCACATGCACACACACACGCATGCATACACACATGCACACACACTCATACACTCTCACACACACACTCATACACACTCTCTCACACACATATCTAGCACAGGGCTTTGTATACTGTTAAATTGAATTTGCAGGTAGGTAGGCTGATAAACTCTAGCCTCGGAAGAAAGACCCAGTACAATCTGTGCACTGTCACCATCTTACTTGGTGATAGACACACTTCAAGGACCCCAGGTGAAATGAAACCGGACTGTTTAAGAGAGAGTTCTGCCTGAACAAGGCACACAAAGAACTATGGATGGATGCCTATTAACCCACCAATTTAGACGTTAAGCTGAGGCGAAAGAAAGCAGAAAAGAGAAATTTCTTCTATAAATCCATTAAAAGCTGCCTTTTGGTGAACTGCTAAAACGAAAACAATGCTAATGCTAACAATAACAATGAAAACAACGATGACAGCAACAATATTACCTAACATAGGTTATATAAGGCTTTAAAGCTTGCACAATGCTTTACAAATATTTTCTCATATTCTCACTCTGGGAGGCAATATACATATATATATGTATATATATATGTGTGTATATATATATCAGGCTCATTTTATAGATGAGGAAATTGAGACACAGTGACTTGCCCAGGGTCACCTAGCTAGTAGGTATCTGAGGCCATATTTGAAACTCCAAGGGTAGCTCTCTGTCCCCTGAATCACTTAGCTATTCCTATTGAATATTCCTCCCTCACTTTCTGGGCTGAACTGGGCTGGGCTGTGCAATCAGCAGAAATCACCCAGCCTCCCTCTGTCTGATTTCCTATACAATGGATTGAATATCTACTCCCTTCATCCTGAGGAACATCTAGCCACTGGATCCAGAGGGTTTTGGAGGAGAAAGTGAGGCTGATGACCTTGCACAGCCCTTTCTCATTCAAATCAAAGTCAGCTGCAAGTTATGTTACCATCTCCCTGATCATGGTCCTCTTCAAGAATGAAGGACAAGCACAACAATAACTCTAGAAGCAATTCACTTGTGTAGCAAGAGTATTGACTCTGTAGGCCGATGTCCTGGGTTTAATTCCTGGCTGTGCCACTGATGTATTTGAACCTGACCAAATCATTTAACCTCTGGGCCTCAGTTTCTTTCCCTATCAAAAGACAGGAATATACTGAATGGCCTCTAGCATCTCTAGTTCTAGGCCTAGGATCCTCTTCTTATCTCACTGAGGTGCTGAGGGATTTTTCTACCAGACATTATGAGGATAGGTCTTATCCTAGGTGCATTGTACCTGCACCTAGTACCTAGCACATTATTGTTATTCAGTTGTTTTAGTCATGTTCAGGACCCCATTTGGGGTTTTCTTGGCAAAGATACTGGTGTGGTTTGCCACATCTTTCTCTGGCTCATTTTACAGATGAAGATACTTAACCCTGTTTGCCTCAGTTTCCTCATCTGTTAAATGAGCTAGAGAAGGAAATGGCAAACCATTCCAGTGTCTTTGCCAAGAAAAGCCCAGCTGGGGTCAGACATGACTGAAATGACTGAACAAATCTCTAATTAGGTAGCTAACGAAGTTGTGTTTCAACCTTCATTGCTGTTTCCTGCCTAGATTTATTCTTCTAATCTTGCTCTGACCTATTAGCACAGGTTTTCGGTTCCTTCTTGCATCAGAGATACAGTTGGGTTGGGAAGTACTCCAAGGAACATGGTGACTAGGGGATGGAAATTTCTTTCTTTGTGTTCTCCAAGGCCTCAGTTCCTCAATAGCATGGCACCATGAGTTAATAGATAGAAAGCTGGACTAGAACTACAATATCTGGGTTTGGATCTTGTCTTGGATTCTCAGTCTCTGTGACACCATGGGCAAGTCACTCATACCTTTATGACACACAGTTTGTCATCTGTAACAAATGGGCATCATAATACTTGCTCTCCCTACTTGACAAGAACTAGAGAAAGTTTTTGCTAACCTTAAGAAGCTACAGAGGTATGACTTATTATTTTTATTATTCTCTGTTCTGACAAGTCCAGAGAAGTATATACTTTTCTGTGAGGTGTAGTGAGTTTTTGGTCTATTCGGCTATGAGATTCTTATTTGTTAATTAACCAGCAAACATTAGGAGTCCAGTGTCTTATAGACTGAGCAATTAAGGTCTGCTCAATAAACTGAGTATTGGATAATAGAGCATAGCTCATTCCAGCCTCATTCAAGTTTAATAGGTAGCCAAGCTAAGTAATTAAGGAAAACCACACAAAACAAAGCAAAACAAAACAAAACAGAAAAACTGGCAAAACCCAGGAATCAAAAAATAACAAGAAAGAAGCCACAAAGTATTTCTGCTTTTTAGGATTCTGAGTCCATTCCAACAGCACACCTGCATTTCCTTCAATTGCTCAGTTGAAGGAAGCGAGAATTCTCAACCTGGGGAAGAGAAGCCTTAGGAGTTCTGGGGGTGGGGGGAATAAATCAAATGATCATTTCTCAAGTATCTTGAGGATTATGATACAGAAGGAGGATTGTAGCCCCAGAGGTAAGTCAAACAAGCAACAAAATTTGGAAGTTGGCAAACGGTAGGTTTTGGTTCAATGTAAGGAAAAAACACCAACAACTTCCTAACAATTACAGTTGTTGAAAAACACAGTGGATTGCCTAGGCAAGTAATGAGTCCCCATAACTGATGATTTTCAAAGGTTGGATGGTCACTGGATGAGGATGCCCTAGAGAGGACTGTCATTCAGCCAGGGATTGGAGAAGAATGCCTTGAAGATCCCTTTTGACTCCAGCATTCTTTGACCTTGGCAAATTATACAAGGACAGGCAAAGAAGTTATTCTAAAGCATCCTATTCCTTAGCAAAAAAAACCAGAAGCAACAAAAATGCCCAATGATGGAAAAATGGCTGAATAAATTGTGCTATATCAATGTAATGGAATATTATTGCACCATTAGAAATGAAAAATGGGAAGAATTCAAAGAAATATGGAAAGACATCCTAAATGACACAGAGTGAAGAAGGCAGAATCAGAACAAAAATATGCACACTGATGAGAACTACATAAAAATAGTGATAAGAACAGTATGAACAAAATGGGAAAAAGAAATAAACAGGAGATGCAGAGGCCAGAAGAAGCACAGAAGTCAAGAAGGTTTTTTTTAATCAAAGTTGAAATATATCGTTAAAAATTATGTATGGTTTGGAGTTTATAGTTTTGTCTGATTTCATTTTTTACTTTGTTTATTTAAAAGTTGCTGAGAATGTCAATAGCTTCCCCAGGTATCTGAAAGAGGAGAAATGATAAATTCTTTTTTTTTCTTTTTGGAGGGAGGAAGGCAGGGCAATTGGAGTTAAGTGACTTGCCCAAGGTCACACAGCTAGTAAATCTTAAGTGTCTAAGACCAAATTTGAACTCAGGGCCTCTTGACTCCAGGGCTGGTGCTCTTCTCACTGCACCACCTAGCTGCCCCTGAAATGATAAATTCTTGTTAAAAATGCATAGGTGTCTGTATTATCAAAAAAAGGCAATAATTATGATAGCTAGCATTTATAATAGAGTTTTAAGGTTTGTGAAGCACTTTGCTGGGAAGCTAGGTGCTACAGCAGATAGAGCATTGGGGTTGGAATCAGGATGATTTATCTCTAAAAGTTCAAATCTGTCTTTAGACACTTAATAACTGTGTATCTCTGGGCAAGTCATTCAACCTTGTTAACCAGTTTTCTCAACTGTAAAATGAGCTGGAGAAGCAAATGGCAAAACACTCCACTATCTCTGCCAAGAAAACCCCAAATGGGGTCATGAAGAGTTAGACATGAGTGAAAATGACTGAACAACCACAACTTTATTGTCAACCAACCATAAACACAATAGATCTTGACTTCTCAATGATTTTTGGTTAACTGTGTGACTGTCATTATTAGAATGTGAGTTCTTTGAGGACAGCGAGCAATTTTTTTTCAACTGTTCTCTGCATCCTCAGCACTTAATTCAATACTTGGCACATAGTAGGTGCTTAATTGTCAATCAATTGACTGGAAAATCTAGTCTGCTGTAGAATGTTCATTATAAGAATCTGCATATACTTTGCTCAGACATTAGGGATGGATGCTCTTCCCCCCCCCTAATTCTTATCAATATTTTGTACAGTTGGGAAAAGAGGCAAATGGTCCACTAGTTATCAATATTTAGTTTTTAAGCTCATAGAGCTAAAACTGGAATGGCTTCCAGAGGCCATCTAGTCCAGCTCCCTTATCTTACAGATGAAGAAAATGGAACTCAGAGAGGGCAGACCTGGAATGTGAACTGGCTGACTATAGGTTGAACACTCTTCCACTGCTCCACGCTATTTCTTTTCATGAAATAATACATGTCAAGTGTTTTGTGATTGTTCAATCATTTTCTCAGTTATATACAACTCTTTGTGACCCTTTCTGGATTTTTTTGGCAGAAAAAAGCTAGGTGCTACAGTAGACAGAGCATTGGGCTTGGAATCAGGTTAAATCTTTGGCATTTCCTTCTCCAGCTCATTTTACAGATGAGGAAACTGAGGCCAATAGAGTTAAGTAACTCGCCCAGGCTCACACAGCTAGTAAGTGTCTGAGGCTGGATTTGAACTCACAAAGAGGCATCTACTTGATGCTAGTACCCATGCACTATCCACTGTACCACCTAGCTGCCCCAGCATTGAGAGGTATTCCTTTATATCCCCAGAGATTAGCACAATGCCTGGTATTCAGTAGAAGCTCAATATATGCTTGTTGATTTATTGTTAAATAACAAATTATAACTAGTATTTATATAGCTGCTTTAAGGTTATCAAAATATGTCACATATATTATCTATCTGATACTCGCAACAACCTTGTAAGGTAGGTTCTATTTCACATTTTATGGATGTGGTAATGGAAGCTGAGATTAAATGTTTTGCCTTGGGTACCGTGACTAGTAAGTTTCTGAGGTAGGAATTTAACTTAGATATTTTTTACCTCAAGTGTGTACTCTATCCAATGTGCCTCCTTCAATTCAATTCAACAATCCAGGAAGCATCTTTTAAGTTCCTACTATGTTCCAGGCACTATGAGAGACCCGGGACTACAAAGATTATTATTATTTTTTTTTATTTTTATTTTTTGCTTTTTGGAGGGGGAATGCAGGGCAATTAGAGTTAAGTGACTTGCCCAGGGTCACACAACTAGTAACTGTTAAGTGTCTGAGGCCGGATTTGAACTCAGGTCCTCCTGACTTCAGGGCTGTGCTCTATTCACTGTGCCACCTAGCTGCCCCAGATTTTTTTTTAAGTAACTAAAGTCATGCTAACTTTCTACCATTGGCAGATTAGTAGAAGACTGTATTTTTCTCTTTGTTTTTTTTTTCTGAGCACTTAGCTTTTAAATCTGACCAATGCTAAGGGGCTCATAGGATTATCAATTCCAAAGTCTTCAGAAGACATCTGGTCTAAAATCATTATTAAAAAAAAAATGAGGCAACCAAGGCAAGAGAAGTTCAAGATCACACAAGTGAATGAACACCGGAGATGGGATTTGATGGCAGAGTCAATGCTCTATCCAATGTACTGATCTTGCCACAGGGCCTGTCCCTGGACTGATAAGTTTGCTCTTCCACATGTGGCTTTAAACACTGTAGAGTTTCCCCCAAGTCAGGTCCGATTTCCTATTCTGATATTCAAGCCTGGCCTCTGGCATTTTACCTCATAGATGGCAGTACATGGTAAAAGGTAGCACCTGTTCTATCACCTTTGAAGCAAGCTTGGTTATGCTTTGCAAGCTGGGATTTTGTAGGTGGCCCCATATTAGGGAGCATACATGCTCCCATTAGGTGGTGAAATTAATTGGCTGTTCATACACATATCCTTAATGAAAATGGAAGATTTATGGTAAGGACACGAGCTCTCCCATCTCCAATAATGTGCCTACCAAAGGCCTTCTTTTAATCATTCCACATTTCTCCATATGTTGTCTTATTACTCCACTGTATTTCATTGTAAATTTGTAATGTCTGACATCCTACATTTCCATTTTCAAATTGTCAGGGAATCTGATTTGCATTGAACATGCTGAGGAGTTTACTTCCTTGCCCACAGTTTGGAACTGACAGATTTAGGGGGAAAAAAATCAGTTGGATAAAAAGTCCCTTTGAATTGTATTATGTCTCCAGGCTACAAATATTGAAGAATTCAACTATGGGGGCAGTCATTATGCTCCTTTATGATACAGCTATTAGTATGAGAGATGGAAAGAAAAAACAAGAGGTTCTCTGGTAAGTTACTTCTTTCCTACCTCACCTCCCCAACTTCTTGTAGCTTTTTTTGATGTGTCTATAATGCTGGAACTTAGATATCCATTTTCTCCATTTCATGAATTCCTACTCTCCATCTGATCTGTCTTGCCTGTGATTTCCCAGAATTACATAATATCAGGTCCCAAAGAAACCTCCATCATTCCATGCCTACAAAAGGATACTTTTTATAATATATAGTATCAGTTGAAAGAACTGGGGATGTTGATCTTAGAGATGAGAAGACTCAATGAAGACATAGTAACTGTATTCAAGAAACAAAAAGCCTGAAATATGGAGAGGGGATCAGAGTTCTTTTATTTGGATCTAGAGGGCAGAACCAGGAGTATGGGGGAAAACTGGAAAGAGGGAAATTTAAGCTTGATGATCAGGAAATAAACACTAATGGTTACTACTGTCCTAAAGTGGAAAGAGGTGCCCAGGAGCTGGCGGGTTCCCCTTCCTAATGAGAAAAATGATTATTAATAATCAATGATTTGGGAAGATTCAGAGTCCCTTCCCTCTTTCCCCCCAAATTCTTGATTTTAAAAAGTTCAGTCTCTTGAAGGGCATTTCTGATAATGACACTGGACTAACTTTCACATTTAGACTCCACCCAAATGGAGTAGCCATTGTGTTCTGCTCAGGCTTGATAAGGGCATACATTCTTTGAATAGATTGCCCAAGGCCAGTGGTGGTCTGGGTATAGAGATAAGTTTCTTTGTCTAAAGGTGACATGATGTCACTCTCAGCCCCTCATTGAATACCTACTCTTAGAAAGGTATATAAACTGTGAGCCTATTGCCATAATGGTCTTTTTTTCTAAGAGAGATGACTAAATGATAATTCTTTCATTAATACCATGCTAGACTTATTAATAAAATGATCAAATTACCCATAAACTATGTCTCTTGAACATTTTTAATCATCACACTTGGAAAGCTCCAAGAAGATACTGGATGACTATGTGCTGGGAAGGTTATAGTTGGAATTACTTTTCTGTTTGGGTTGAACTTGGTAGCTACGCTGGTCCCTTCCAGTTCTCAAACGTCATTCTGTGACACCTGCTAAATGTTCACTAGGTTTTTCTTCAATGAGAGAGAATCTACTTCTTCCTTGAAAAGTCTATTCCGCTTTGGAACAGCTTTTTTTTCCCCTTTGACATCCACCCTAAATATGCCTTTATGACACTCCATTAAATGCTCCTGGTTCTGCCTTTTGCAGCCCAATGGAACAAATTTAATCCATTTTTCACATGATGGTCCATCAGATACTTGAAGATAGAATTATGTATGTTCCCTATTTCTCAGTCTGCCTCTCCCATGGCATTTCATCTTTTCCAGGTGGAATATTCCAATATTCGAGCAAGAGTCTTCCCTATAAGATCCAACACTGCCCCCCTTCCCTGAAAATGGTCACCTACCATTTCCATTTCTTTGAAAACTTTAGCAATTAGGAAACCTATCACCTTCTGAGGTAGTTCATTTCACTTTATGGTTATACCAATAGTGAAGAAGTTTCTTCATCAAGCCTAAAATTGCCTTTTTGCAACTTGAACTGAATAATTGTGTGATCCTGGGCAAATCACTTGACCATGTTTGCCTCAGTTTCCTCATTTGTAAAACGAGCTACAGAAGGAAGTAGCAAACAATCTCTTCAAAGAAAATCACTCAAATGGGGTCATGAAGAGCCAGACATCACTGAAAAACAACTCCTAAACTGACCCTCTTGGGCCAAGCAGAACAAAACTGCTCCTTCTACTGACATATCTTTAATTACTTAAAGGTTGATCATTACTTTCTCCCCTGCATGGCAATAAGTCTTCTCCAAGGGAAACATTCCCTCCCTCCTGTGAACAAGAATCCCTCATACAATAATCCAAACAAATGGCCATCCAGGTCTTTGCTTGGGGTGATATTCCAATTTTCCTTTTGGAAAGTTCTAATGTTTAGGAAAGATCTCTTGAAGTGAAGAACAAATTAATCTCTGTGAAATTTCCACTCATGTCATCTTAGTAATGGCATATTCTACTGTAAGTAACACAATGAGGTAACCTAATGTAAGGGAGTCATCTTGATATCATAAGTGAAACTTGGGGATGACATTTTTAGACTCAAGGACAGTTCTTCAAACAAAACATGCTATGTCTGGTCTCACTGAGTCAAGAATCTTTCAATATTATCTGGATATAGGATTTGGCTGCTTACTGATTATTTACCTAGATATAGTAAGGCAATAGGGCAGCTTGGTGGCACAGTGGATAGAGCTCTGGGCTTGAAATCAGGAAGATTCATCTCCACGAGTTCCAATCTGGCCTAAGATACTTACTAGTTGTGTGACCCTAGGCAAGTCACTTAACCCTGTTTACTTCAATATTCTCATCCATAAAATGAGCTGGAAAAGGAATTGGCAAACTACTTCAGTATCTTTGCCAATAAAATCCTAAGTAGGGTCACAAAGGGTTGGATACAACTTAAATGACTCAACAACAACAAAAATGAGGAGATAGGTTACTTGGTTGTCAGTCTAAATGGTGAGCCCTTTGACATTCTCCATTCCTGCCTAAATTAAAAAAAAAATCCAACACGCAGAAGAGTAAGTAGTTTGTCTGAAATTTCCCTTTTTTTAAAAGGTACTATAATTCTTAGATAGTATGATTGTGCAGTCTTGCACAAACCAATGGGCTGAAGTTTATGCCATGAAAGAAGAGGGTTCCATGTTGGGTGGAATAATCTGAGAAGAAAAATAAAACCTGGAATTTATAGTGGATTAAAAGTTCAATGGGAGTTAACAGTGTGAAGTATTGTTCACCCAAAGCTAACATAATTTTGAGTTGTATTAAAAGGGGCCTAGAGTCCAGAATTAGGGAGGTGACAGTCCTGTTCTTTTTCACAATGGTCAGATATGTGAAGAATTACATTCAATTCTGGATACCACTTGATTGGAAAGGTATTTGTAAGCTGGAACATATCCAGTGGTAGGAAATCATGATGGAGAGGGAGTTGGAATATAAGATCAAAGAATTTTGATCTGTTAGGCATCTCAGATGTGATTTTCAGGAGTGTGCTAGTAAATGTTTAATAACCTGCTCTCCAAAATACATATATGTATAGATACACACACACACACACACATATATATAGATGCACTTTCAATTTTCTTCTGCACTACTGACATTTTCTCAATCTTCTTTAGACAATCAATAAAATAATATATCAACCTCTGATTTGTAGCATTTGCCAATTTCAGAGGTGTCAATGATCACACACAATATTTAAGAATCAGCTCTCCTGAGATGGTTCAAGCTGGCTCCCGTAAACCTCTGCTTAGAGTCCAACCCCTTATTTTTAATAGAAGTAAAAGCTGAAGCTCAAAGGAGTTTAGTGACTTGTTCTAACTCACATAGGTGGTAGTAAAGCTGGGTTTCATGACCAGATTCTCAATATTCTCAATATGCTCTTGATATTACATTATTACTTCTCCACAGTCAAGAAGACAAGTCCTCCACCCACTCAGCCATATTGTCGCTAGGGCTAGGAAAGAAGAAATACCTGATATTTTTCAAGGCATTGTTCTTACACTTCAAAAGGCAGGAAAGAGAGACATATTAAAGGTGCTTAAATATCATTGCCTAGCCATCTGCTGAGTTAAAATATAGGGAAGAGGAAGAGAGGCAGAGCTCCTTTTGTTTACTTGATCCCAGAATCTGAGAATATACCTTAAGAGAACAAATTTTAACATTAGAGAGATGGATAAATCAGAGAATTTCTGTCACTAATCCAAAGGAAATCAAATTAATTATATGGGAAGAATGATTATCCTTCTGAGAAATATAATTCAAGGTATCCTGGACTTAAGCTTACTAGTTGTCAAATTACCCAATTACCCACTTGCTAAAATCTTTTTTCAGTGAATGTTTCATGACTTGGAAATAAATACATTTGAAGCTTTCATCCTCAGCTTAAACCTAATCTCCCAGAATCAGGAAGGTTTGAGGGATCATAAATGTAGTTTGAAGGTACCTCAGTGGACATCCAGGACAACTTCTTCATTTTACAGTTAAGGAAACTGAGGATAAGAGAGGTGAGGTGTTTGGCTCATGGTCAGAGAAGTGATAAGTGATAGGGGTAAGATTTGAACTTAGGTCTTCCAACTCTTTCCCATGGTCCCATGCTTTCTTTTTTAGAGATCACTGACAAAAACACCCTACAATAGTTAAGCTGAAAATAAGGAGCCTTATCTTTTCCTTCCTTAAACTCAGCATGACATATGGCAATGACCAAGAAAAAAAAAAGTGGTGGGAGGCAAGGGATGATTTCTGTTTCCTGTATTGTGTAGGGAGGTCTGAATAATTAGAGAGAATTTGGATTCTTCCTTAAAGTTTTTAATATCTAAGATGGGTTAAAGAATTTCTCTACAGGAAAGGTGATGTGGATAATGGATAAAGAAAGCACTGAGGTCAGAGTCAGGAAGACCCAGATTCAAATCCTGCCCTTATTACTTGTTATCTGTGTGACAATAAACAAGACTGTTCACTATTATATGCCTCTGGCAGGTCCAAAGGTATAACAGTGTGGTGGAAAGAATGATCAAATGACAAACATTTATTGAGTACCTATTATATACAAGATACCATGATATGTCTAGGATATACAAAGAGAAAAATGCTCTCAAGGAGATGTTGTATTGGGGAGGCAACATGAAAGTGAGAAAAAAGACCTTGTCTATCCAAATTTAGTAGATATGACATGGATTATAATCCATCAAAGGAAACTGAAGAGTGGTGAGATAGATAGAAGGAGAACCAGAAGAGAGAAGAATTATGGAAACCAAATATAAAGAAGTCATCCATGAGGAGAAGGTAGTCCGCAGTACTGCAAGGAGGTTAAGAAGGATGAGGATTGGTTAGAGTCCATTAGGTTTAGCAATTAAGAGATTCCCATCATTTGGTTTGGAATCAAAGGGCTTTGTGTTAGAATTTTGGTGCTGCCACTAATTTCTTGTGTGACCTTGGGCAAGTGACTCCTCTTCCCATGAAACTCAGTTTCCTCATCTGTAAAATGATGGGTTTGAGCACATGTCCTCCGGGGTTCCTTTATGCTCTAAACATAAGATCCTATGATTCCAAGTCTTAGATAGATCATACCCCCTCTGTGAAAGAAATTTCTAGGCCTGACCCTTCACACCAATTAAGGCATTGTTTTTTCCCCTGTGTTTCCCATAGAAAAGATCTTTTAGCCAGATTTACTAGTCATTTATTAAACAGTTCATTTGAATTTACAGAATCAACCTTACAAATACAGAGTTATGGAGTCATAGCTACACAGAAGTTTAATCTGAAAAAGATTTAGGGGTTTGAGAACACCGAAGCCTCCATATAAATCAACAAGGTACTAGAATGGTCAAGGAAACTAACAAAGCGTATGACTGTATTAAGCAAGGCATAGTGTCTAGGACTACAGAAGTAACTGTTCTGTTGTGATCTAACAGTTGTACATGGGGTGACTAGTATTTTTGGTCCCGAGGAGATCATCTCAGGAGAACTGTGTTCAGTTTGGGGTGTGATGGTTTAAGAAGGTCATTGACTCAAGAGTGTTCAGAGGAGATAGACCAGATTTACAGGATTATACATCTAAAGGTAGAAGGGACATTAGAAGTAATCTGGTTGAACCCCTTCATTTTATAGATTAGGAAGCTGAGGTCCATAGAGGTCATGACTTGCCTAAGGTCACATAGGTACTAAGGGGTCAGAAGTGGGATTTGAATCCAGATCTTCTGACTACATTTTGGTCACTGTTTCATGCTGCTTCCAATCACTCAATGAAAGGCCTTTGGCACATGTGAGATAAGAACTAGGGACTTTTAAAAATAGCTTTTTTCAGGAATCTAAAAGGACTAATATGTGGAAGAGGGATGATATTTTCCTGCTTGGCACCAGAGGGCAGAACCAGGTACAATGGGTGGAAGTTGTGCAGTGGCAGATTTAGACTTGATGCCAGGAGGAAAATGACAAGAACAATCATAAAGACTGGAAGAACGATCATATTACTGAGATTCAGGTTTTTGAAATAATTCACTTAGACCTTCTCTTAGGTAATAGAGGCTTTAATGACACAAAAACATGTGGGCCTGAAATTGATCAAAGAGTTAAACAAAGGCACTGATATAGGAAAAAGGTCAGACTTATATACACAGAAAGCTACCCAGCGTGTAAGATGATGATGTAATTTTAGGGTTTCTAATGGGGTTGGAGATTTATGGACAGGATGAGGAAGACGGATGACACAAGATAAGGGAGATGGAAAATTTCATGACCCGGGATGGGTGGGGAGTGAGTGGGAGGGAGACAAGGAATTCCATGATCCAGGACAAGGGGAAGTTTTATGGCATTTCAAGATAAGGGAAGAGAGTTTAGGACACCATCAGGTTAGAGAATAAACTAGGAGCTTCACAAAGTACTGGAAAAGTAACCCTTAATATTATCCCTTAGGGTACCTTTGTATTCACATCAATATTCCAAAAGAGAAATGGGATGCCTCAGGAAGTCTTTAAACAGACTGAATTGACTAGTTGGGGATGTTATAAATGGGGACTCCTTTGGGAGTATAGGTTAAAATAGACCTTGGGGTTTCCAAATTTGAGTGATTCTCTGAGGTGTTATAATTTTTGTTGGTTGAGGGAGTACCCATACTCAACAACGACCACCACAGCAAAATCACAGACCATCAAAAGTCTTGAAATATGCATAAACAGATATAGACATAAACACATTCAGCTTTATTATAAGAAAAGAAAAAAATGTTGATTAAGGAACTGGTATATGCTACCACCTATAGCTCCCTCATTATCACTAAATTTCTTGGTCAGCTCAAATAATTGGATTGATCTTTAAAAGTAGATTGATGGGCTTAATTAACCATATGGGGTAATCCTTGGCATTTTTTAGACATTGTCAAAGAATTATTGGAAAATTCATAACCAAAAAGCCAAAGGTGAAAGAGAAAACGCTTCGTGGTTATAGAAAATGAAAGAGAGCTGTCTTTAATGATATACTAACTCATTACATTTTAAAATACATACCATAGGGTAGGTAGTACAATGGATAGAATGCTGGGCCTAGAGTCAAGAAGACCTGAGTTCAAATTTGATTTAATTAATGTAGTAGCTATGTGAGCAAGTCACAACCCTTGTCTGCCTCAGTTTCCTCTACTGTCAAATGTAAATAATACAAGCACCTATCTCCCAGCCTTGTTGTGATGTTGGAATGAAGCAATATTTGTAAAACTGTTATCACAGTGCCTGGTGCATAGTAGGCGATTTTAAATACTTATTTACTATTTTGGATAATCTCAGTATTTATTAATTCAACTAAACATTTGTTGAGCATCTATTATATGCAAGGCACTGAATTAGGCATCTGGACTACAAAGACAAAATCACTGCCCTCAAAGATCTTATATTCTGGGGTATTGGTGGTGGTGATAAGGAGGAATAAAATGTGTACATGGAAATATAAATAAAAAGTATGTATGTAACAGGGACTAGAATAAGCACAGCATCTCTATCGGTGCCTCTATTAGAGGAGAACCTAGGAACTTTGTTTCCAGGAGAGGTATGGTGACGTATAATGGAAGTAATGTGGAAATACTATGGATTATTTGCAGACATTCAATACTTGGTTCTGGTGAGTTAGTCATGGGGTCAATGGGAGACTCTTCAGTCGGTTGTGGATGGCTTTACTTTATTTCTTGCAATTTCCTTTCTGCTCCTCTTCATGGAGTTGGACTCCCTTACGGCAGCTGCTAAGAGGCAATGCTATAGGAAAGAGGGTTGGGGGTTTCCTCTCCTTTGAGGTCATGTGGTCCCAAGGAACAGATCTGTCCTTGACTTTTACTTTTCTTCTTTTCCATTCTTGTGGAGGGATTGGTTCCACTGATCTTGTAACTTTCAAAGGTGAGAAAAACTTTCTAAGCATCTAGGCTTGGTAGCCAGTCTAGTATTGGTGCCCAGAGGAGTAAAGAGTGACTTTTAGGAATGACCTTTGGGGCCCAACCCAGCTGTTGCTAAGAGAAGGACACAATCTACAGTGATGCCCCATCTGAACCTTAATTGTCAAGGCCAATGTTATGTAGAAACTGGTCTAAGTTTTGAGCCTTCTCTCCCTAGAGATCAAGGTAGAAAAAAATGAGAGAATGTCCCTGAGGCTTTGGGAGGTGGAGAGGAAGGGATTTGTATTTTTGTTCTTGTTACATTTTCAAAATATCCCTTTGTAAAATCTAACTGATAATAAAATAGTCTCACCTTGTGAGATCTCATGATTCTCTGGAAACCTGGGTAGAAAATATCCAGGGCACACTTACTACATTTGTGAAGTACTACAATCGAACAATAAACATTTAATCTGTACCTACTCTGTGCCGGGCACAATGCTAAACTTTAAGGGTACTAAGAGACAAAAGATAGTTCCTGTCCTCAAGGAGCTTACAATGTAGTGGGGAAGACAACAAAGTAATTTCAGGAAGAAAAACCTAGCAATGGCGTGGGGCCAGGAAAGGTCTATGGGCTAAAATGACAGCTGAGCTATGTTTGAAGGAAATGAGCAATCCTGAGAAGTAGAGGTAGGGCAGAAATGCATTCTGAATGTGGGGGACCATTTTGTCAACCACCAGAGATGGGTATATGGGGAATCATCTTTGACTGGAATGGAAAGAGTATGAGGGAGTGTAATATGAAATAAGATGGAAAGATAAGTGGAAGCCATAGTATGCAGGCTTTCAAACACTACTCTAAAGATTTTGTATTTCATTCTATACACAATAGGGAGTCACTGAATATTTTAGAACAGAGGAGGGGCAAGGTCAAATCTGTGCTTTAGGTATACCAATTTGGCACTATGTGAGCATTAATTGAGAATTCTTGATTCTAAGAACATTGGGGGAAAAACAATTTAAATCCTCAGTTGAAAAACAACCACTTAGTAACTTTTTTTTAATTTGCTAATTACAAAAACACTAAAACAAATTGTTTCTCATTAGGAAGTAATTTGGCATTTTGTGCCAAGAGCTAATCGTTTATTAATTTAGGGTTTTTGTGTGTATTCCTGTTTAAGCAGGCTATGCTCTGAATTCTCTTGTTTCTATTAGTTAGTGGATATTAAATGGCCCTTTTATAAGACACAACAAACAAACAAACAAAAAACCTCAACCAAAAAAAATGAAAGAAAAACAAAACCAAAAGACCTAAAAGAGTGACAAGAATTGACCACTTAGCCCCTTCTCTGAGAAGTTCTCCCCCCATACCTTCTTATGTGAGAGAAGGCGTGGTAGGATTAAGAGAATACTGGACTTGGAGTCAGGAAGGTTCAGGTTTGTAAGACAAATAAAGAGCACACAGAAGGGCTGCTAGCATGGGTTCATGTCAGGAAAGACACTAAGAATGGGGTTAATAATCTTACTTTATTCTAGTCAGTTTTCTCAGAAGAGGATTATTGATAATGCGAGCACAAACTCCTCCAGCATTCCCTAATCATTTTTCTCACAGGGACGGTAAGAAGCGGGGGAGGGTCAACTACCCCTATGTCTCGATGGGGTCAGGTGAGACAGGTACTACTTGTGCATCCCCTAAATCCCCTCAAGCCTCAATGGGGGCCAGTTGAGGCTGACACAGATACTCCCAAACCTTGATGGAGGCTGATCAAGGCATGCAGAGCATTGTGCATTCAACCCTAAGGTTCCCTATTCACCGACCAATGACCATTTGTTTTGTAGGGTCAACAGACAAAGAAGGTCTATTGCCAGCAATATCCTCACAAGTTTCCATCACCCCATCCCTGTATACTACTGTGCAGCCTCACTGGATGCTTATATTATTTACAATGATAAATATAAAGCTGAACAAGCGTGATGGAGATGTTTTGAACCATAGTTATAGGAACTCATATCTAACACCTAGGAAACAAGAGATTGTTATGGCTATGGAACCTGGGAAAATGAACTCTAAGAAACGATAACAAAAGTCCACTTTACACATAATAAATTCACCTTAAAGACAAGCAAGGTGCAAACCTCTTTTCAGACATTTATAAGCTATGTCAGTCAGACAAATCAACAACTGCTTGTTGATCCACTGACTAGCTATGGTCTCAAATAAGGTAATATATGTCCAAGTGCTTTACAAATCTTACAATACTATACAAAAGTTAGCTACTATTCATATTTTTCAACCTGATGGATTTTGAGGTTCCTTCCAGATTTAGCTCCATGATCTTCTGATTTCCCACCTCTTAGTCTTTGCTTTGGCTGTCTCTCATTGTCTATACCTTCCCTCCAAATTATCTATACACATATGTGTATACACACACATGTACTATGCATGTATTTTATATTTTTTTTATCAGAGTATATGTTGGCACTGCCACCTTCCCCAGTAGAACATAAGCTACGTGAGGGCAGAGATGATTTAATTTTTGTCTTCGTAACCTCACTACCTAACAGTATCTGGCATATATTACCACATATTAGGAACTTTGTGAATGCTTGTAGAATTGAATTGACCTGGGGTCAGGTAACACAGTGGATAGAGCAGAAACCAGAACCAAAAGTTCATATCTGACCTTAGCCATTTACTAGCTGTGTGAATCTGCTCAAGTCACTTTGTCTCTGTCTCAGTTTCCCCAGTTGTAAAATGGGGCTAGTAATAGAATTGTTGTGAGGATCAAATGAGCTAATATTTGTAAAAGTGCCTGGCACTTACTAAATAAATAAGGCTTAATAAATACTTATTTCCTTCCCCTTTCCTCTTTTAATTGGATGCTAGGATAACAGGACCATAGATTTAGCGATAGAAGGGCCTTTGGATAGCCACAAATTCAACACTTTGACATTACAAATGATAAGGCTCAGAGAGGATTTGATTTGCCTAGTATCACGTAGCTAATATATATGAGGGAAGGGTTGAATCCAGATCTCCCTGGCTTCTCTTCCAGTGACTTAATAACAAAACAAAACAAAACAGAATCCATTGGCTGTTTCCTCTGGTTCAACTCTCAGATGGTATTAAAAAAATTAATAAATGCTTTAATTGAATTAAGCTGACTGTCTGGGTTATTTTTTTAATTATTATTGTTAGTTTTCCTCTTTCCTTTTTGGTTTTTTAAACCCCATAGTCTTTGCTGGGGGGAAATGGCAGACCTTAAGGTTCAGAGTCATTTATTCAATAACATTATTGCATGGCTCCTATGTGATCTTGAAAATGTTTTGGAGGGGGCTGTTTCTATCTGATAATAGAATGGCTGATCTTCTCAGTCTCACCCATTCATTTCGAGCTGGGGGAACGTACATCACTTCTGGCAGAGGAAACGAATGGTTTGCTTTTATGGCTGGGAAATGAACGCCTCCGCCAGGTAAAATAGATGTAATTTTCACTTATGAAAATATCACAGTAAATCACACATTTACTCTGTAAATCCTCTTCCCTTCAGCTTTAATTCATCAGAAAGATAAGAAGAGGCACATTTCTTGTTCCATGGGGACTGGTTTTTCTGACACTCCTCAATAAATTGCCCTGTTCACAGTGGCTTTGCCAAGAGCCAATCCAAACCCCTGCCACTCAATCTGAGATGCAGACCCGGCGTCTTCCCCACTGTCTTCTATGATTAGGAAGGATTACAGCATTACTCTTCTGGCAGCTGATGCTCTCCAGACACGGACCAAAAGTCACATGCAAGTATACTCTCGCTATAACTACCCCCTCTAAATTTATATCCTGGAAAATCAGTCAGTACAAAGGGATAGAGATGGGGACTGAACTTGGGATAACATTGATATAGGGATCTCCCAGATGTGGGAAGTTCCTCTACCGGTATCTGTTGACCCTTTCTCTGTAACACTATAGTTTCAGTTGCCTGGGAGCACTGACTGTTCAATGACGAGTCTGAGGTGGCAGTGTTAGACATACATTTGAATCCAGGTTTTACTGGTTCCAACCAGCTTTTTATCCACTACACTATGTTATACTGCTTGTTAATTGGTTAAAAGGCATTATATGCCTATCCCAAGACGCTTGAGTTGAAAGAGACCACAGAGGCCATCTTGGGACAGCTATAAGGTACAGTGAGATCTGAAGTCAGGATGACCTGAGTTCAAATCCAGCCTCAGATATTAGCTGTGTGACCCTGAGCAAGTCATTTAACCCAGTTTGCCTCAGTTTCCTAATTTGCAAAATGATCTGGAGAAGGAATGGCAGACTACTCCAGTACCTCTGCAAAGAAATTCCCAAATGGGGTTATGAAGAGTTGGATGCAACTGAAAAGACTGAACAACACAGGCCATTTGCTCTAAACCAGACCTGAACAATGAATTATTTCCTCTATAAGATCTCCAACAAGAGGTTATTCAGCCTCTTTTTGAAGACTCCTCCTCACCTTCTTCCCTCTCATTTCTCTCTCTCTGTGTTTCTATCTCCCGCCCTACCCCTCTCTGTGTCTTTGTCTCTCTGTCTCTTTCTGTCTTTTTGTCTTCCATTTTCTCTCTCTCTCTCTCTCTCTCTCTCTCTCTCTCTCTCTCTCTCTCTCTCTCTCTCTCTCTCTCTCTCTCTCTCTCTCTCTCTTCTTTTTCTTTATTTTGAAGACTGTCTCTCCCCAACTCTCCCAGACTGGAAATGCAGTGGTCGCACATGGGACATATCCCACAAGTGATTATCATTTGCTTTGTTTCTGGACTAGTTCAGCCCTCCTTAGGTGATCTGGTGGCTTCTCCCTCCCAGGGGACACCATATTGGTGCCAGATTTGGTAAAGACACTACATCATCCTAACCCAGCATAGCCTGAAATCCTGAGTTCAGGTAAACCACCATCCTCAGCCTTCCCAACAAAAAGAATACTTATGGGGGTATTGTGCCTTGCCTAGCTTATTGTCATTATTTTTTTGTTCTTATTATTATCAATCTCCTTCCTAAAATACAATGTCTATGTCTAATATGTGTTCTAATCAGGGTAGAGGACTTGTAATATCCACATTCCACCCAAATCTGAACCAAATGTTTCCTCCTTTGTCTTTCTTTATTAGTTGGGACAATTTATCAACTGGACCTGACCAAACAATTTTCACTACCTGTTCAACAGGTTGGCTAAATGGTTAATTACAAAGCACAAAACTACTATTGCTTAGCATTCATTTTGCTAAGGATTTCAGGGATGTTGTTTCTAAAGGAGCCCCCAAGATCTCTTTCCTTGTGACACTGTAGATGAGAACAAGGGAGGAAATCCTTAATTCTGACTTATTTATGCTAACTAGTGAGCAAGTCAGAGCTTTGAATCCTAATTTCTACAGAAAACAGAAATGATAGTATTTGGAGCTAGGAAGGGCTCAAGAGATCATTGAATCCAATCTTCTAATTTGATACATGTGGAAACTAAGTCCCAGGAAGATTATGTAACTTGTTCAAAGGTATAAGATCACTCCTAAGACATAAAATGTAGAATGATATTGAGATAAAAATGAACAGCTATAAAAATCTGCATTTGTTCTGAGTGGGTGATAGGCTCTGTGCTGAGTAAATACTGGAGATACAAATAGAAATAAGCAAGGTAGCCCCTGTCCTCAAAGAGCTTACAATCTGATGAGAAAAGGATAATAAATAAGGGAGGGTGGGAAAGGGGTGGCAGTGGAATTTTTTGTCTTTGTATCAAGATCCCAGCACAGTTCCTGAGCCTTTAATATAATAAGTGCAAAATAAACGTTTGACCCTAAAGCCCACTGAGTTCATTCCTTCTCATTTTATAATTGAGGAATCTGAGGCTCAGAGAGACCAGGTGATTTGTACAGTCTCATAGGGTCATTATCACAGGATTAGCATTTAGAGTTATTAGGGCTCTTGGGTGATCTGGCTTAATCCCTTCCTGGGAAAAAAGTCAGAGAGCAGAGGGCTATTACAAATTTCATATTTTTCTTTTACTTCCTCTAAGGTACCACTAAACTGTATGGCTAGCTTTCTTCCAGTATCAGCCTTCTGTTTCCCACCTCCATGTATTTGCATAAGACGGCCAAGTGGATAGTGGGGCTGCCTATGGGCAGGAAGAACTGAGTTCAAATCCAGCCTCAGACACTTAGTGCCTGTATGATCCCAGGCAAGTCACTTAATGCTCTTTGCCTTAGTTTCCTCATTTGTAAAATAGGCTTTAGAAGAAAACGACAAACCATTCTAATATCTAGTATCTAAAAAACCCCAAAATATCAAAACAACTGAGCAACTCTCTTTTGCCTAGAATCTACCCTTGACTCCTAATCTCTACTTTTTGAAATGATGCTTTCTTTTTTTCAAAAATTAATTTTCTTATCTTTTCTAAGACATACTAGAAACTGATTCAAATTCTTAAAAAAATAGCCATTCTTGAATCAATAAATGGTCAAAGGATATGAACAATCTGCTTTCAACCCTCCTCTCTCTCTAAGCCTCAGCTGCTGTGTTTTCAGGGAAACCTTCTGTTTTTATTCCAACCCTACAAAATGATCTTTCCTTCCTCAAAATTTCTCAGCCCCCATAGCTCTCTCCTTTGCTCTCAGGAATCATATTGGCTCAGTAACAAGAGAACTGTACCTACGATCAGGAAGACCCAAGTTCAAATCCTACCTCAGACACTTACTAGCAGGGTGTCCCTGTATACTTCTTTAACCTCTCTCTGCCTCAGTTTCCTCATCTGTCAAATAGGGATAACAATAGCAGCTACCTCTCAGATTTATTGCAAAGCTAAAATGAGATGCTTTTTAAAAAGTGCTTTGCAAACCTTAAAGTACCATATAAATACAAGCTGTTATTATTGTGCATTTCATATCTCCCTTAGTAAATTCTGAACTCCTTAACAACATGGCCATTTATCTTTATATCTCCAGAGTCTGATATGGCATCTTCATGCACTAGATAATGAATATGTGTCTCTTGGATTGAAATGAAAAAGATGGCTGGTCACTGTTCCTTAAGTAAGAACACCAATGATTGATCCCTGGGGGCCATTGTTGTTCATTTCTAATTGTGTCCAATTCTTTGTGACCTCATGTGGGTTTTCCTTAGCAAACATATGGCAGTGGTTGACCATTTCCTTCTCCAACATATTTTATAGATGAGGAAACTTGGGCAAACAAGGTGAAATGACTTGCCCAGGGTCACACAGCTAGTCAGTGTCTGAGGCCAGATTTGAACTCAGGAAGATGAGTCTTCCTGACTCCAGGCCCTACGCTCTATACATCATGGCGACTGTCATATAGCACCATTGAGGACCAACAAAACCAATGTTTTCAAACCCTTTTTTTATTCTCTCTGTGAAGACAGGGAACTGGATCAGATGACCCCACTGAGAAATTCTCTGTATAATAAAGATCCAGCTGGCATACTAGAATCCCAGAATATCTGATACTCTTAAAGAGGCGACACATTGCCAAGCAAGCAGGACAAAGAAAAAAACCCAGATGTTGGATGGTAGATCACTGAATGTCATATAGTAGAAGGAGCACTTGATTTGTAATATAAGTCTTGGGTTGAATTTCTGCTTTTGCCACTCAATACCGGTGTGCCCTTGGAAAAACACTAGCCCTTTCTTGCTTCATTTTCTTCGTCTATAAAAGAAGAGAGTTGGAGAAGATAGACTCTGAGGCTCCTTTTAGCTCAGCAATACCAAGTGACTTAATCTTTATGGGACTCTCTTTCCCCATTTGTAAAAATGAGGAAGTTGGATCAGATGACACCTAACATCCTTTTCAGCTCTAATGCTATGAGCCTTTGAAATAACTTGCTTAAGGATACAAAGTAAATTAATAACAACAATATTAATAATTTTATTATATTTGTAAAGTGATTTTAGTTTTGTAAAGTTATATGTGTGTGTGTATGTATGTATATCTTATTTGAATCTTAAAATAACCCCATAAGGCAGGTATTATCATTACCTCATTTTATAGATGAGGTAATGGAGGCAGATGGAGGTTAAATGGATTTTCCAGGGTCACACAGCTAATGTAAGTGTGTGAGGTAGGATCTGAGCTCTGGTCTTCCTGATTCCAAGTCCATTGGAATGGACTCTATCCATTGTGCCTTTTAATTGATGGAAGAACTGGGATACAAACCCGGGTTTCTAATCCAATGTTTCTTTAAGCATCCACCTAGATCTTTAGTGTTGGACTTTGATATTAAGTCTGATACAGTGGAAAGAATACCAGACTTTGGGGCAGGACGACAGGGTTCAAGATTTAGTTCTGACATTCACTAGCTGTGTGACTTTGGCCAAGTGGCCTAACATCTCTCGGCCTCAGTGTCCTCTTCTATGAAATGAGGAGGGGTAATTAGGGCACTCACAAGGTCCCTTCTGGCTGCAAATCTTATTGCTCTATGATCTCCCACAATCCCACTTCCCTATTCTTGATGTCATATTTGGACCGTAAGCAGCTATCAGCTATAATGGATAGAGTACTGGACTTGAAATCAAGTTATTGAATGTGTGATCCTGAGCAGGCCACTTAACCTATGGCTCGGTGGCTCAGTGGATAGAACTCAGGAAAACCTGAGTTCAAATATGGCCTCAGGCACTTACGAGCTGTCTGACAGTTGCCACATCACTTGGGTTCTGTTTGTCTCAGGTTCCTTATCTATAAAAATGACCTGGATAAGGAAATGCCAACTGCTTCAGTGTCTTTGCCAAGAAAACCCCAAATGGGTCACAGAGAGTCAGAAATAACTGAAATAATTGAACTACAATCACAACAATCAGCCTTAGTTTCTTCATATGTGAAATGGGGATAATAATACCTACCTCAAAGGGTAGAGCATCCTGAGCTCATATTGATCAGACACAGTATAACTGGACTCTAACATAATAATGTCATTTAGGTCCTCTTCAACAATGAAGGACCACAGCCAGCCAACCAGCCAACCAACCAACCAACCAACTAACATCAAAGGGCCATTAGGAGAAACAAATGAAATAAGATATTTAAAACACCTTACAAATCTTAGAACACTCAATAAATGCTAGAGATTATTGGTATTACCATTGACTCATCGATTTAGACCTGGAATGGATCTTACAAGGTCATGGAAGTCAACCCCCTCATATTATAGAGGCAGAGCAAATGAGATGAAACAGCATTTCATGACTTGCCAAGGATCAGATATTCATAGAATTTGAGTTAGAAGGGATGTCAGTATCCATCTGGTCTAGACTATACACAAAAGGAATTCCATTAAAAGATACCTAACAAGCAGGATTGTCCAGACTCTCCTTGAAGACTGCCAAAGAAGAGGAACTCATCTCTCCTCTAGGCTTCCCATTCCTCTCTCTGAATAGCTCTGTTAGGAATTTTTTTCTCTTGATCCTGAGCCTAACTTGTCTTTGAAACTTCCACTCATGACTCCCCATTCTGTCCTATGGAGCCATGAACACAATCAAGTATTCATATGACTAATCTTGAAATACTTTAACTTCAAATATTTAAATACTTCAAATACTTGAGATTTCCTGCCAAGTTAATATTGGACCAATAATAGTTCCTCATTAACAACTAGCAGAACACCCCCATCCTCCACTCACCTCTTCTTTAGGTTAAACATCTGCAGTTCACTGAATGCATTCCCATGTGACCCTGAGTCAAGCCCTTCCACTATTCAATTTGACTTCCTCTGGTTATTCTCCAGCTTTTCAATTCCTCCTTAAATTGTGCTGCTCTGAATGGATCATAGGACTCCAGATGAGATTTGAGCACAATGGGACAATGACTTTTCACAAGAAAGTGATTGTCCCTGAAGCTATATCCCTCTTTGATACATCAAAACCCCCAGATTTTTTCCAGGAAAAAAAATTGCCTAACTAGGCCTTTCCCAGCTTAAACTTATGAGGATGACTTCTTATACTTAAGGGCAAGACTTTACATTTATCCCTAATGAATTTCAAATTATTAGAATCAATTCAATGCTTTAGCCTGGCAAGATCATTTTGGATCTTTAATGACATACAGAGTATTCATTAACCCTCACAGCTTAGTTACATCTGCAAATTTGATGAACACACTGTCTATGTCTTTATCCAAGTCATTGATAAAAATATGAAACAAAACAGAGCTGTACAGATCCCTCGGGTACTCTTTTGGAGATTTCCTGCCAACTTAACAATGGACCATTAAAAGCTACTCATTGAGTCTGGCCATGCAAATAGTTTTTATTCCACTGTCTAATCCAGAGTTCTTAAACGTGGGCCACATGGCCCACTCCAGTCCAGAAAGCTACAGAACTTGATTAAAATGTAACTGGCAAATATTTAATAAAATAAATAAAAATAAGAATAGAACATAGTTAATATTAATATATGGTTTTCTAAGTCAATATGCAACCCACAGGAATCCTTATCTAAGGATAAGATGCCTCTGCTTCTATCTAAGTTTAATAGAACTCATCTAATCCATGTTTTTCCACCTTTTCCACAAGGACAGTGTGAGATTCCTTATCAAAAGTTTTGCTAAAGTTGAGATAAACTTTATCCATAGGAATCTCCTCCACTATGAATTTAATAATCTGGCAAAAAAAGAAAGAAAATGAAGTTAGCTTGGCATGACTTATCATTGAGGACATTTTTTTTATCTTATGTCAACTCATATAGATACTACATATGTGAGGTGGGATTCAAATACAGGTCTTCATGACTCTGTAACCAACACTGTTCATTAGGTTTGTAAATTCATCTAAAAAGGTACAGTTTTTTTCAAAGGCATAAATGTCATAGAGGGAATAAGAGAAAGCTGTGGACTCAGAAGCTGCTTGAGATAACAGTCTGGCATAGCAAATAAATGTTCATATTGGAATCAGGAAGGATATGGATTGGATCTATTATTTCATTGGCCTTGGAGACTCCCAAGTGACACAAATCCCTCTGCATAGGTACATAGATTCTCTGAAACTTACAGCCTTTGAATAGTCTGAGAAAATTTCTCTGCAACTTAAAGAAAGTGACCAAGAACAATAAGAGGTGAAGTGAATGAACTAGGGTCACACAGCCAATATTTATCAGGAATGAGATTTGAATCCAGTTCCCCCTTATTACAAAACTAGCTATGTATTCAGTATGCCAAGCTGTCTCTCTTGGAATAAGAATGATTTGGTTTTAAATCTTGCTTCTGACTAGCTTTGTGACAACAAGCAAGTCAATTAACCTCTCAACTTGAGTTTCCTTATTTATAAGATGGAGATAATAATAGTATCTTTCTTAGTGTTGTGGTGAGTCTCAAATGAGATAATGTATTAGAAGGCTGGCCCCTAAGGTCTCTTCCTAGTTCCAAATCTATGATCCTGTATAAAATGCTTTCCAAAACTTAAAGTGCCACATAAATGTCCATTACTATTATTAATGAACAGAGCTGTTACTACACTTGCAATCTGGGATGACTTCTCCATACACAGGTTTTTAGTATCTTCTGGTAGCTACAGCAAAGACTGCTGAGGTTGTGAACACAGCCAATGTGGAGACCAGGATTTAAGTAGCAATGACTCTTGGGTCTTGCACGTGGCAGGGTCTGGGAGTTGTAACCATGCTACTAATTGAGTTTCCCGTTCTTCTTCCTGTCCCAATTTCATTTAATTTATAATGAGGTTAATTTGAAGGTTAATACCAACAGTAGAGCGAGCAAACAAACCACACCCTGGCCAGTAGATTTGGCAAACAGGGAAAGAAGAAAGTTAATCAACAGATGTGAATGATATTAGTTTTTTTTCTCCCTAAGACAGTATTTGAGATGAATAAACATGAGAAGAATGGGACTTAAGCCAGTCTTGTGGAAAGGTGGAAATTGCTAATTTGACTCTGAGTGTCAGACCAGCTGTACTGTTTGCCAATGAGTTTAATTATCCTGGCTGCCTTAGCCTCAGGCAGGGAGTGAGCTGAGGTATTCACTCTGAGATGTTAATTGTGGGATCAATACTGGAGGCAATCCCAGCTTGCTGGCTACAGTTCTAGTTGGTCAGAATTCCCCTGAGGTTCTTTACTCTGCTGCCAAAAAGATTTTCCTAAAGTTCAAGTTTGACCCTACTGTATAAACTCCAGTAGCTTCTTTTTGACTTTAGAATTAAGGAGTGAAGGATATTTATCTGCTTACTCTATTTGGAAATAAGACTATTATGATATCCTTGGAATGAGGAGGCTTTCACAGTTTAGTTAAGAAGCAGTAGGTAAGAAGAAGATGGAGCAATGAGGGAGAGGGCAACACCAAGCAGTGGACAGCTCCCTAGACTTGGAGTCAGGAGCACTTGGGTTTAGACGCTGCCTCAAATGTTTGTCATCTCTGACTTTGATAAACTGGGCTCATCTCAGTAAGGCAAGGTAATAAAACAATTCCAAAGGACTCTTGAGGAAAAGGCTATCCACATTCAGAGAAGGAATTATGGAGTCTGAATGCAGATTGAAGCAAATTACTTTCTCTTCTCTTTGTGTTTTGTTTTGTTCCTTCTTTCTCACTGTTCACTCCATCAGTTATAATCCTTCTTTACAACTTGACTAATGTTTAATGTCAAGGTATTTGTAGAACCTATATTGGATTCCATGCCGGGGGACGTGTAGAAGGGGGGGAGCAGAAAATTTGGAAATCAAAAGCTTGTGAAACCGAATGTTGTAAACTAAAAATAAATAAATAAACACTAAAATTTTTTCAATGCTTGTCATCAGAGTGATTCTGGACAATTTTTTTCACTAAGCCTCAGTTTTCCCATTTCTAAAAAATCTGTAATAATAGAGTTGTTGCAAGGATGAAATGAGATAAATGTATATAAAATGCTTTGCAAACATTAAAAGTTATATAAATGTTATCTAATTTTATTAGCCACAAGTCCCACATTAGACTCTTGAACCAGTAGGGTGCATTAATATAGTAATCTAAAGTTTGTTAAGTATTATATATATATATATTATATATATATTGTTAAGTATTATATATATATTATATAATATCATATATATAATTATGTTATATATATAATATAGTATTACTATTATATAGTATTATATATATGTTGTCTCCATTTTGCAGATGAGAAAATTGAGACCTAGAGAAATTCCATGAATTGAATTTCCCATTGTCACAGAGCTACTGAGTAACTGAGCTGGGAAGTAAACTTGGGTTTGCCAGTATATAGCCCTGTACTCCATGATAATAGCCAATAATAATAATAATAGATTAATTAATTAATATAGATGAATTAATAATATAGATTAATTATAATTAATTAGCAATTACTATAATTTTATAATAATAAAATTCACATAATGCTTTAAGGTTTGATAACACTTGGCAAAATTTTAATTTTATCTTTTCAGCAAGTCTGGGGGTTAGGTTCATTTATTATTCGCATTTTACAGATGGAAAAATTGAGGGAAACAGACTAAATGACTTGCCCTGAGTCATACAGTTTGCTCAGTGCCTGAGGTTGGATTTGAAGGCAGATCCTCTCAACATCAGATCTAGCACTCTATCCATTTCACCATGTAGCTGCAGTTATGCAAGCAGTCTTACTGAAGTGGGGATAGGGCATCTGGAAGCATTGAATCAGAGGAGATTTCAATACTCCCTGACTTTTCTCCTACTGCTTGTGTTAACTCTAAAGTTTTCCAGTATCTCCCCTTTCCCACTGGGCTCCTCAAGATGATAATAGCCTAATTTTGTATTTGGCATCCACAACAACAAATGTACTCCCCCCAAGCACACTCACCCCCACTGTACTCACCCCTAATCTCTTAGATTACCTCCAGGCTTTGAGATGAGTCCCTTAGTCCCAGAGCAGAGGCAAGGGAGTTGTCTTCATTCGGTGGAGGTGTATGGTACAGTCCTTACTCACTTTTTGCTTAGGGCAGGTCAGAGTAAATCACACAGGATGACCAAGTCAGTATTATTTTCTCTTTCCCCTAAAATGCACCCATCTTCCCAACTTCCTTATAATTGCTGAGAGCAATATCATCTTCCAGCTTTCCAGAGGTACCCTTGACTCCTCATTTTCACTTCATATAATAAAATAATTGCCATATCTTTGGGTTTTCACCTCAACAATAGAGCTGTCCTTCTGTCCATCCATTCAGCCACCACCTTTATTCACATTCTCATAACCTATTTCATTACCAGTCTATTAGAACAGTTTTCTAATTGACTCCCCCTGCCACTCCCCCAAAATCTCTTTCTTAAATCCTTCTAAGCCTCTACCCAATTGCCAAAGAAATTTTCCTAAAGTACAAGTCTGACAAGTCATCCCCCTACTTTATAAACTCCAGCAGCTTCCTTTTGGCTTTAGAATTAAATATTTTTTCCTCTTTATCTCATTACTTTTATGTTTCTTTTTTATGTTAGTCAAGAAAAAAAAATATTATTTTATATGTTTTAAAATGTAGAAAACTCTAAGTACAGGCACATGTCGTTTACATAAGGCATATTTATAAATACAGGCATATATCATTTATAAATAAGTTAAAATATATTGAGGAGATGTGCTCAATTTTTTTAACTGATAGGTGTCAATGAACAGAAATTTCAGCCGTCTTTGCACTTTTCTATGCTCCCTTTCCAATATACACTGTAGGAGGACCTGTATTTGAGCCCCAGTGTTGAATCAAATTAAAAAATCCTCTGTTTGGCATTCATAACCTCCTACCTTTCTAGTCTTCCCGCACCCTACTGGCCTTCAGGTACTCAGATTCAGTGATACTGGCCTCTTTGTTACCCCACAAATAAAAGAACTCCATGTCTCAGTTTGAGGCATTTCCGTTGGTTGTCCCCCTTGTCTGGAATGCTCTTCTTCATCTCTTCATACTGACTGCCCTGGCTTCTTTTAATTTCCAACTAACATCCCATCTTCTACAAGGTCTTTCCCAACCTCTCTTAATTCTAGAGCCCCTTCTCTTTTCATCATTTCCTACTTACATTGTGTATAACTTGTTTGCACATATTTGGTAGTTTCTCCCCATGAGATTGTGAGCTCCATGAGGGCAGGGTATGTCCATGGTTGCTTTTGAGTCATTTCAGTCCTGTCTGACTCTTCATAACTGAATTTGATTGGGGTTTTCTTGGCAAAGATAATGCAGTGGTTTGCCATTTTTCTTCTCCAGATCATTTGACAGATGAGGAAACCGAGGTAAATAGGATTAAGTGACTTGCCCAGGGTCACACAGTTAAGCAAATGTCTGAGACCATATTTGAACTCAGGAAGATGGGTCTTCCTGACTCCAGACCCAGCACTCTATTCACTGTGTCATCTACCAACCCAGGGATCATCTCTTCTTTTTGTATTTTCAACACTTCGAACAATGCACGGCACATGGGAGATAAAAGGTCTTTAATAAATATTTATTGACTGACTACTGATTGACTGGATTTCTACCTATGCACCCTTGGGTCAGTCTTTTCTAGTCTCTGCATATCACCTACCTTCTCTGTAAAAAGCAAGGAAGAATTATATTACTACTAAGATTGCTGGGGCAACTAGATGGCACAGTGAATAGAGCACTGGCCCTGGAGTCAGGAAGACTTGAGTTCAAATTTGACCTTAGACACTTGACACTTAGACTAGTTGTGTGACCTTGGCCAAGTCACTTAACTCAGATTGCCTGAGGGGAAAAAAGCAAACAAGCCAAACAACCACAGAAGATTGCTTTCCACTCTAAATCCCTGATTCTAAGTTTCTCCTTTGGCTTTTTGGCCTGTTGCCCAGCTCTCTCACTTCTTAAAGAACTTTCTTTTTTTTTGCTTTTTTTGAAGGGCAATTGGGGTTAAGTGACTTGCCCAAGGTCCCATGGCTAGTGTTTGTGTTAAATGTCTGAGGCCGTATTTGAACTCAGGTCCTCCTGACTCCAGGGTAGGTGGTCTGTTCACTGTGCCACCTAGCTGCCTCCCACCCCCCTTAAACAACACAACATTTCCTTATTTACCTGTGTGCTTTATCCTACAGGTAGGACAGACCTTTGAGGGCAGGGATTATCCTATTTTGATATTTTAATCCCTAATTCCTGAAAATAGCTAGCTTTTATATAACACTTTAAGGGATTTTGTATGTTCTTCCATTTTATCCTCACAATAATTTTGGGAGGTAAGTGCTATTATTTCCCCATTTTTCTGATAAGGAGACTGAGGCTGGGAGAAGTTAAAAGACCCATCCAAGGATATAGAACTAGTGAGTATCTGAGACAGGACTGAAACTCAGGCTTTCTTGATTACAAGATTGGCACTCTATCCCATGCCTAGGTGCTGGCACAGAGTAGGTATTTAATAAATGCTTTATAAATTGAATTTATATGCCCCCAAAGAGGAATTCTTTACTAAATCTGAATTAACATGCTTAAAATTGTGTGTCTATACACCATCAAGTGAATTAGCTGATTAGCACATGTAGAAGGCTGAATGCTTTGTCAACACTGCTAACAAATTTAGTCCAATCTGGTTGATTGTGGGTTGAAGATAGCAGGAACTTTATCACAGTGAACTTCTTCAGCTCACGTTTCCTCATCAAGAGTAGCAGCAGAATCTTTTTTTAATAGGTTGGGGGAAAGAATTCTTGGAAGAAGAAGGGAAAATAAAATCATTCTAGAATGAAGGGGAATATCTGTTGTAGACCTCAAACCATATTATAAAGCAGTAGGCATCAAAACTCTTTGATACTGCTAAAAAAAAATAAACTAGATTGATGGACTAGACTAGATAAGAGAGAACCACTCATTCAAAAGTCTAGCTTTCCAAAAACTAAAAACATAAATGACTTAGGAAAGAACTCCTGATTTTATAAGAGCTGCAGGAAAGCTACTTAGCAGAAATTAGGCCCAAACCAGCATCTTATGCTCTATTCAGAGTTCAGAAGAAGTGATACAAGGACACTTTTAATGTCTCTCTCAAGAACTGTGGAATTGATTGTGGGACATGGGAGACACTGGCATAGGACCACTCAACACAGCATGCCCATGTCAGAGAAGGTGCTGTGGTCTATGAGCAAAGCAGAATCGAAACAGCTCAAAGGAAATGCAGGTTGTGCACATTTAGAGAATCCACCCCAAATGTTCACATGGACTTTTTGTGCCTGACCTATGGTAGAGTATACTGAGTTCATATTGGTTGGATCAGTCACAGACACACTGAAACCTAATTTTAGCATAGTGATGTCATTTTGGTCCTCTTGGAGAATGAAGGACAGCAACCAACCAACCAACCAACCAACCATTATTATACTCCAATTATTTTCCATCAACAACTCTGCTTGGCTTCAACTCCAGGGAACATCATGCTGCACCAAGTAAAAAGATAACTGATTTTCACTAGGCAGATTGACTCAGTTTTTTGGGTATTCAATAGCTTCTCAATTCCTTCAGCTGTCCCTCCCCTCTGATTAGAGGCTTGGAGGGTGGAATAATAAACTCCTCCCAAAGCCTTAGTCTACAGATCACTCAGTTCAAGATTTTCCAGGTAATTCTCCATTTTCCATCAGCTGCTCTGCTTAGTTTAGATTCTACAGATAGATCGTCATGCCCTGGTGCCAGCACTCCTGGTTTTCCCCACATCTCACTTTTCTTTTGTGTATTGTCTTCCCCACTCCATTACAAGCTCCTTGAGAGTGGAATGCCTTTCTTTTCCTTATTTGTATCCCATGCAACCAGCACAATGATTGGCACATAGTAGGCACTTAATAAATATTTGTTAAATTGAATTGATAAGTGACCTGAATATATTAAGGGTAATAATTTAAAAAGAAGTAAATCATAGACTTTTCACAGCCACAGATAGGTGACTTCTTAACTAAACAAGAGATAAAGTAGATAATTTTGACTCAACATAATTGCAAAGCTTTAGCATAGAAAATAATGCATCTAAAACAAAAAGGGAAGCAGTGGATAAGGAAAAAAATCTTTGTATAAAATGCTCAGGTAAGGGTTTACAATCGAAAATATATAGACAATGAAGAGAAATGTGTAAGATCAAAAGCCATTGATCAATAAATAATTAAAGGAGATGAAAAAACAGTTCTCAAAAGAACAATTGCAAACTATAATAATAGTTAATATTTATGTATCACTTTAAAGTCTGCCAAGCATCTGTCTTATTATCTTACCTGAGTCTCACAAAATCTATGTGAAGTGGATGCTATTATTCCTTATTGTACAGATAAAGAAACCAAGATTAGATGAAGTTAAGTGCTTGTCCAGGGTCACAAATCTAGCAATTGCCCAAGGCAGGATTATAACTTAGATTTTTCTGACTCCTCATTTAGTTCACTATCCACTCCATCAACTAGCTAATGGATACCCAAAGTCCTTTCCTAGGTAAAAAAAAATTAAACAACATTGGGGCTTCATGTAATACTTACCAAATGTGTAAATATCAAAAAATTAGAATAATCAATGCAGGGTAAAGTGGGGAAAGACTCACCTTGCTGGGATGAGCTGATAATGGTGGTATATAGGCTGTATTGGCAAAAAGGGGATAAGGTTTATTAGGGATTATTGACTATAGAACAGGCTCCTCTAGATGGGTTTAGGGTGCCACCAAGCCCTTTGAGTTTTAAGCACTGGCTAGTAGTTCTCTGGTGAATAATTTTGTTATTCAATTATTTGGGTTTAAGGCTAAGCATAGTGGGGTATCTAATCCTACTGTGTGTTCAGCAGGTTAAAGCCACTTTACTTGTACATTTTAATGTTAACTAGAGTGTATTACAGTTTATTTAAATATTAACATTATTGTAGTAGAAGGCTTAAACACACTTTACACCATTTTTTTCTGTTGATTTGCACTAAAGCTTTTTTGGTGGAGCTGTGGATTTCGACAATCATTCTAAAAAGCAATTTGGAATTAGGCAAACAAATTGCCTGAAGTGTCCATATTTTTTGACTGAGAAATTCCATTGCTAGGCAAATACTCTGAGGAAGTTTTTTTTTGGGGGGAGGAAGCCTCCATACACAGCAACATATTTATAGTAGCACTGTTTTTTGTTTTAACAAAGAAGGTACTTATCCATCAGGAAACGACTAAACCAAGTATAGTAAGTCAATGTAATGGAATTTTAATATATTTTAAGGAATAATGAATATGATGAATACAGAGAAGCATGAAAAACTTACATGAATTGATGCAAATTGAAGAAAGCAGAACTAGGAAAACCATATACATAGTGACTACATCAATATAAATGGAAAGAACCATCACAAGACAATTAAAGATGAATGTTATGAAAACACACACATATACATATAGACACATATACACAGTATACACATGTATACAACTTGGACTTCAAAGAAAAGATATTAGAAGATACTTCTCCCTCCCAAATCCTTTGCAGAGGATCCATCAGTGTTGAATATAACATACATAGGCAGATTTTTTTCAATATACTGATTGTTTTTTTTCCTCTTCTACTTGTTTTTCTTTTCTTTTAAAATCTTTGTTAAAAAGGATGGCTGTCTAGGAAGGGAGAGGGAGAAGACATAGGGGAAAGTGTTAGTCATTTAAAAACACAGATAGCAATAAAATATGTATGCATATGTGTATGTATGTATGTGTGTATACACACACACATATGTGTGTGTGTGTGTGTGTATACCTTAAGAGAAGGTATGTTACACTAGAAATGGCACTGAATTTAGAGTCAGCAGAACTGGGTTCAAATCCTGACTCTACCACTTTTTGTCTGTATGACCTTAAGGGAGTAAGTCAGTCCCTCTGGACCTCAGCTGCCTCATTTATAAAATGAAGGAATGGAACTGATTTACCTCTGAGGTCCCTCTTAGGTTGAAATCTGGGTTCTACACATGTCTTAAGAGCTATCCATTAGTAACCATTTGTTAAGTAAATACTATGTGTCAAGCATGGTGCTAAGTATGTCAGTATATCTAAGATAGAGACTGTAAACAGATTAGGGATTGGGCCCAGAGTTGCAAAGGAGAAAAACAGACCGAATTGCTTTTGGAAAATTATACTGTGTTTTCAATGACCCCAGCTTCTCAATTATACAAAGACTAAATTTCTTTTTTAACACAAAATTCCTTCCAATGACTTTCCTGTGAGCCATGAAAAACTATTCTTCAAAGAAGAACTGAATTTGTAGGTCACCAAAAGGACAATGGAGAAGCACATCATGGTCATGAACAGGCAGCAACATGATATAAATGGGAAAAAGTGGTGTGAAAGATGTCCTCAGAGAGATGTATTATCAGGAGGAAAAGGTAGATGGGTCACATGTTGAGGAAGAAGGGTAATGGAAATATTGCCTGTTTGCTACACTGGTATTCTCATAATGTCAAAAGAACAAAAGAATTTCTCAAAGAAGTCTCAGCACATTGGGTGAAAGGTAGATCAATATATTGTCCCATGACTCCTCTCACTATCTCTGTGATTGTGAGTCATAGCTTACATAGAATGAAGCTCCCTTCACTGATCACCACTCATTGTTTTCTCATACTCATTTAGGTTAGACCTAAATCTCCCCCACCTTTCTGCTCTGCCCTCTGGAAGTCCAGTTCTATTGTTAACAGTCTCACTTTCATATTAAGCCTGTGCTTAAGACAATTTTTTTCAGAAGAATGTTTTTACATGCATAAAATGAAATACATAGGATTACAAAAGGAATCATTATATTCAAATAAATATGTCCATCTGTCTCTATCCATATTTACATATGTATCATCAGTCAATTGATCAATTTGTTTTTCCATCTAGCCATTCATCCCTCTATCTACCCATCTTCATCTATCTATCTATCTATCATCTATCTTTCTATCATCACCTTTCTTTGTTTCTTCCTTTGTTTCTTTATTTGTTTCTTTGTTTCCCTTCCTCCTTTCTTTCTTTCTTTCTTTCTTTCTTTCTTTCTTTCTTTCTTTCTTTCTTTCTTTCTTTCTTTCTTTCTTTCTGTCTTTCTTTCTTTCTTTCTTTCTTTCTTTCTTTCTTTCTTTCTTTCTTTCTTTCTCTCTTTCTTCTTTCTTTCTTTCCTCTGGACTAGACGATTCGTTCCAGCTCTGACATTCTATGAATCTATCAGGGCTCCCTCTTCTAGCATAAGTCCCACTGAATGGTCCTAGCCAGCTTGATGATATACTCTGACTATTTCCTAACATGAAAGATGATTGGCTTTCATACTGTAGAAATCTAAGTTGAGATCATTCTTCTTAAACATTAGAAAAACTTAAGAACAGCAATATGGATTTATCACATTTTCAAAGTGAGTTATAATATATAAACTACTTTTCTTTTAACTCCATCTGTGAGTAGGTGGCATAAATATTGACAGAATCATCAAATCTCAAAGCTGAATGGACCTCAGAGGTATCTAGCCAAATCCACATTTAGTGGGCATGATGTCTTTCTCCAATATATTCAACAAGTTGCCAACCAGTCCCTGCTTGAAGACCTCCAATGAGGGAAGGTCTCTGCCTCTTATGATAGCCCAATCTAATTTTGGAATGTTCTAATTATGAGAAAGGTTATTTCCCCCTTGCATTACACTTAAATTTATGTCTCATAGCACTCACGCATTGCTCTTAGTTCTATAAAATTACAAAAACTTACAAAGGGAAAATTATGACAGACATTTAAAGAATTGAAATGACTTATCCACAATGCTCTAACAGAATAATGCCAATAGCATTTGAATTCAAAATCTGTATTACACTACCTCTAACCTTACACTCCTGAAATTCAGCTCCAGAATTCTTTGTTTCAGGAAGACATGGAATTAAGGGTTGTTATTTGACAAAGGGAACCAGCAGCTACATCTAGAAGAGTACAAATCATTAGTGATTCTCTCCCTAAACGGAGGAAGGAAAATCCAGACAATGATCTATGGCCCTGGATAAATGAACTCATTAATGAGTCTTAATCAGTATTTAAAGACATTTTCTCCTGGGGTGGTTTTTGCCCAGAACCCACAAGGCTTACATGAGGGAACCACTGTTAATGAATCAAGATTACTTGGAAATATGAATCAGTGAAATGTACAACAACCTGTCATTGGCTAGGGAAAAGGACCAGTGAATTTCAGCACATCTTAACTTGAAGGAAAAATAAATCTCCTTGAATATTAAAGATGAAAAAACCCCCAAACAACTACTGTTTCTCTTGAAAATTAGTTTGGAGTATAAGAGTTCAACTGCATCTTACTCTAGACACAGCAGTTCTCAACCTGTGGGTTGTGACCCCTTTGGTGGTTGAATGGGGTTGCCTAAGACCATTGGAAAACACAGATTTCTGATGGTCTTAGGAACCAAGACACTACTCCTGTATCCCTCTCCAGGTGGGTCTGCCCACATGCAAATATGCCCACATACAGGTATTAGAGGGTCGTGGCATCAGGAAAGTTGAGAACCACTGCTCTAGAGTCTTTTCTTCAGGGAACATTAGACTTTTCTTCAAGTAATGTGGAACCAACAGCCTTAACTGGTGCTAATCCCAACTTGTGGTCCTTAGAGTTATAGAAGTCTATGGGCAACTTTTCTCTAAATACTCTGAGTCAAGGATAAAAAAGTTTTATTTTCAATTTAAGGGTCACACTATGTGCTGATGTGTTTCAAATGAAATAACATGTAAAGCACTTTGTAGCATCTGTATACTTTAATGTGCTATAAATATTAATGATTGTTCATATTATTGTGATAATGAACGTATCTATAATTTCACCACCATAGAGAACTTGCTATCAAGGAAACTATCAATGCAGATCAGTATCTTCTTTGCAACTTATAGCCTTAGAGAAGCCTCCAATACTGAGAGACCATCAAGCCTACAAGTCATATCAATTTGCATTTATTAAGATCTTACTATCTGTCAGGCACTGTGCTAAGCTCTGGGGATACAAAGAAAGGCAAAAACAGTCCTTGATCTCAAAGTGCTCACATAATAATGGGGGATATTAAGTGATTTAAACAAAGACAAATGTATCAGGATGTGTCAAAGGTAGGACTTAAACCCAGGTTTTCCTGGTTCTGAGGACAACTTTTTATCAATTTTGTCATAGTGACTCCAACTCTTCTTCCTCCTTTTTCTCCTCTTCCTCTTTCTCCTCTTCTTTCTTCATGTCTTCCTCCTCATTCTTCCTCCTTTATCTCTTTCTTCTTTTCTTCTCCATCCCCCTCCTTCTTATTAAAATGTTGGGAGATTTCGTATGTAGATATGAGAAGAAAACCTGATTATGTCTAAAGAAATAGCTTTGTGCAATGGATAGATAACTGGCCTTGGAACCAGAAAGACCTGAGGTTGGACTTCTACCTCTGAGACATACTAAGAGGTTTGACTCTGGGAAAGTCACAACCTCTTGGTGTCCCAGGCAACTCTATCAGGCTATAAATGGTATTGGTATCGATACCGCTGGTACATTGGCATCAGACTGCTCCTCATTCTCTTTTGCTGGGAAACTTTCCCAGACGATACTCTCTAATCACAGGTGTCCCATAGGGTTTTCTCCTGAGTCTTCTTTTCTTTGCCCTCTAATACTGCTTCACTTGATGATCTCACTAGCTCCTATGGATTTAATTACATACAGTCTCTATGCTGATGATTCTGAAATCTCCCTCTCCAGCCTTAACATCTCTGCTAAGCTCCAATCTCAAACCACCTTTTAGATATCTTGAACCAGATGTGTAATAGTTATCTTAAACTCAGCACTGCTAAAGTTGAAGTCATTATCTTTCTCCCTAAACCTTTTCCCCATACTAAACTACCTATTATGTTTGTCCTTCATTTTCTCTTTTTTTAAGCTTTTTTTTTGGAGGGGGTAAGGTAAGGCAATTGGGATTAAGTGACTTGCCCAAGGTCACACAGCTAGTTAAATGTTAAGTATCTGAAGTTGGATTTGAACTCAAGGTCAGTGCTCTATTCACTGTGCCACCTATCTGCTCCTGTCCTTCATTTTCAAAGAGGAACATGGCATCAGAGAAATGATGACATGGCTTACAGTTGACTTGAATTTGAGTGAAGGAGGGATGTGCAAGGTCACCAGCCTCACTTTTTCCTCCAGAGTGACCTGGATGCAGTGACCAAAAATTCTTCAGGATGACTGGAAATGACTCAGGATGCAATGGGAGACCCTGGCCCTTTTAGGCTAAGGCCTTTTCAGGTGCTTACTTAGAGTCCCAGCCCAATCCCAAATCCAATTTGTTACCAACACTCATTCAGTGAATAGGCCTCTTTAAGAAGTGAGTCAAGGAATGGCCCCTTTACTTAGGAAAAAGTAAAAAAAATCAAGCTGGGAGGGGAATACTCTCAGGGCTGCTGTTCCAAAGAGAAACAGTTACCACGGACATTCACTCTAAGCCTGGAAGGCCCAGAATACATCCATTAAGTGGAGCTTGGGCAGGGACCTATTGTGGTCCAATCTACGAGCTTCAGAGTGAACTGAGTTTAAGGTTTGATGGAATGGAATGGAATGGAAAGGAAAGGAAAGGAAAGGAAAGGA
>CM053594.1:34648561-34684881 GCA_028646575.1 Pseudocheirus occidentalis
AGGGAGGGAGGGAGGAAGGAAGGAAGGAAGGAAGGAAGGAAGGAAGGTAGGTATCTAGCCTTACTGTCTAGGGCACCACCATCCTTCCGGTTGTCCAGGCTCCCAACCTTGGTATCATCCTTGATTCCTCACTACCTTTCATCCATCAAATCCAATCTGTTACCAATGTCTGTTGATTTTACCTTTGCAACATCTCTCAAATCTACCTCCCTTCTCTTCTCTGACACTACTACCACTCTAGTGCAAGCTTTCATTACTTAATGCTCAAACTATTTCAATAGCTTGTTGACATGTCTCTTTGCTTCCAGTCTCTCTGAAATCATTTTCTTAAATAAAAGTTCCAAACATGTGACACATAAATACACCCTCCTCTCAAAGACACTCAATAAAATCCAGTGTTTTCCTCTCCCCTCTACGAACAATGCATCTCTCAGCTCCTGGCATTTTTCATTGGTTGTCTTCTATACCTGGCATGTTTTCCCTCCTCATCTCTGCCCACTGGATTCCCTGGATTCCTTTAAATCTCAACTAAAATCTCACCTTCTATAGGAAGATTCCTCAAATTTTCTTAAGTCTAGTTCCTTCCCTTTTATGTGGTAAGTGCTATTATTATTCCTACTTTATGGTTGAGAGAATTGAGGCAAACAAAAGTTAAGTGACTCTCCAAGGGTTACACTGCTAGGAGGTGTCTAAAGCTGGATTTGAGCTTAGGTCTTGCTGACTACAGGTCCAGTGTTTCTTCTACTGTGCCACCAGTTGGCTCATGTAGAAGATAAGGAAGAGCTTCTAAAAAGGAATCATTTCATAACAGTGAAATGGTAGGTAGTGGGTTCCTGCTAAATAGAGATCTTTAAGGAGACAGATGATTTCCTATTTAGGCTATTATATAGGTAGAGAAATGGTGAAATGGATGGAGCCTTGGCCTAGGAGTCAGGAAGACCTATGCTTAAATCCTCCCTCAAATGCTTACCATTGGTGTGTCTCTGATCAAGTCGATTTCTTTCTGTCTCAATCTTTTCATCTGTAAAATGGGAGTAATTATAGAACCTACCTTGTAGAGAGGTTGTGAAAATCAAATGAGATATTGTATGGAAAAGACTAAGTGAATGCTAGCTATTAATAATATTAATATTATTAGATTAAATATTAATAATTATAGTATAATGTAATATTTATTACCATATAATTAATAATATGATATGTGATATGTAACAATTAATAACATTTTTATGGATTGTTGGACTAGATCACATCTGAAACCACCTTTTAGCTCTGTAATTCTGTATTTCCCAAGGGGTATAGTTTCAATGATGAGGAGAATATCTTGGAATTAGAATTGAGGCAATTTTTATGCAAATGATACTGCCAGTTCATTTTCTAATGTCCCCTCTAGAATTACCTCATTCGATTTCAAGTCATGTGAATACTCATTAATTGAGTAGCTACACAATGTCTTGTTCTCAGTTAGGCATTAGCCAAGGTGGGAGACGATATGACTCAGTATTCTGTCCTCCAAAATCCCAGGATCTCAGAGTTGAAAGGAATCACCATGGCTATCTAGTCAAAGGTCCATGTATACTTGAACAAATAAACATTCTATAGAAGCAGGTAGGTGGTACAGTGAATAGAGCACCAACCTTGAAATCAGGAGGACCTGAGTTCAAATTTGACCTCAGACACTTAGCACTTACTAGCCCTGTGACTTTGGGCAAGTCACTTAACCCCAATTGCTCTGCCTCCTCCTTTCCAAAAAGCAAAAAAATACAACAACAAAAAAAATCCCTTCTTTAATATCCAACAGTCATATAGTTTCTTCTTAATACTTATAGCAAGGGGGAACTCAGCCTATAAAAGTTGCTCATTCTACTTGGACATAGATCTAATTGTTGGAAAGTTTTTTCTTGGCATCAAAATCTTAATTATCTGTGTCTTTGTAACTTGTTCCTAGTTTTTCCCTTTGGGTCAAGTAGGACAATTCTCATCCCTCTTCCATATGAGAAACCTTGAAGATCGTGTGATCATGTCCCTTCTACCTCTAGTGTTCTTTTCTTTAGGATAAACATTCTCATTTCCTTCAACCAATCATAAGAGGGAATGGGGTTGTGGCATCTCCAGTCATGCTGATCCATATCTGGCCAGTGGACCCAGATGGCTCCAGAGGAAAAAGTGAGGCTGGTGACTTTGCACAGCCCTGCCTCACTTAAATTCAACTTGCTTGCAAGTCATGGCATCACCTCCTTGATGTCATGGTCCTCTTCAAGAACAAAGGACAAGCAACAAGATGGCATGATAAGCTTGACTGTCCTCTTCTGGTCATTCTCTAGTTTGTCATTGTCTATCTCAAAATGAGGTTTGTTGATGTTGCTTGTTGTTGAGTCATTTATATTTGACTCTTTGTAATCCATTTTGGGGTCTTCCTTGACAAATACACTAGAGTGATCTGCCATTTGCTTTTCCAGCTTATTTTATATGAGAAACTGAAGCAAACAGGGTTATGCCTTGCCCTGGGTCACGCCACTACTAACTGTCTGAGGTCAGATTTGAACCCATGAAGACGAGTGAGTGTTGCTGATTTCAAGCCCAGGGCTCTATCCACTGTGCCATCTAGCTTCCTCCAGAGTCTGTTACCAAGAACTAACACAAAAATGGGGATCTTAACTTCACTATGACTTACTATTTTATTGACAAAAAGGATGTATGCCCATGAAACAATTAGAAAATAATTTTTAAAAACCTAGACTTTTATCTGAGGATGATAATTACTACTGATATAAGACTTTGAGGGGTTTTTTTTTGTTGTTGTTGTTTTAAAATGAAGCAATTGCCATAAATGTCTCATTTGTGCCTTGGAGCCTCTCTGTGAAATGGGTTCTATACATATACATATCACTTCACAGATAAGGAAATGAAGCTCAAAGTGACTTGTAGATTCGCAGACATAAGGTTGGGTGGCATCTTTGGGGGTGATCTAATTCAATCCCTTTATTTTATATCTTAGTCGAGGAAACAGAGGTTAAATGATTTACCCAAGGTCACATAGGCAGTAAATAGCAGAGGAGAGATTTACATGCAACTCCTGGGTGTTACCTAGGCACCTTGGCGGTATATAGATAGATCACTGGATTTAGAGTTACGAAAACCTGAGTTCAAATCCTGCCTCTGAGATTCCTAGCTGTGTGACCATGGGCAAGTCACTTAACTTCTATTTGTCTTGATTTCTTCAACTATAAAAAAGAAGAAGAATAGAACTTACCTCACAGGTTGTTGTAATAATCAAATGAGATAATATTTATTAAGTATTTTGTACAGTGCCTGGCGCAGAGTAGGTCTCATTTATTTATTTTCTCATATTAAGATATATATATTTAAATTTTATTTATTTTATTCAGAACTTAAGAAATAAAACAGGCATTTCCATAACATATCAGAACAGAAAAAAAGATGATGGTGCATGAAACTGTAAATCTACATAAATGCCTCTTTTCTGATTCCAAATCCAGTATTCTTTCCTCCTAAAGTTACTTGCCCAGAATTATACAATGTCAGAGATAGAATTTGAACCAGTGTTTCTCCCACCTCAATATTCAGCTTTTTTTTTCCTCCATGAACACCATGCTTACAGTCAAGGTAGAGAGAACTATGGCTTGATAAAGATGACTTCATTTTGGAAGACATGTGCATGCTTCTAGCATATAGTATACAGTAAGTACTTAACATATGCTAGGTAGATTGCAGTGGAATTGGGATTGGACTTGTTCTGCTTGATCTCCCTAGGGCAGAACCAGGAATAATTAGTAGGAGTTGCACAGAGGCAGATTTCCACTTAAAGGCAGGCAAAAACTTCCTAGTAATTAGAGCTATGTAAAAAGTGGAATTGAGCTGTGTCGCAAGGTAGTGGGTCTGCCCTCACCAGGGGGTTTTGTGCAATGACTGGATAATTGTTTGCTGAGGGTTATTGGGGCTGTAGGAAGGATTCTTATTCAGGTATCGGTGGGACTGAAGGGCCTCTGAGGTCCCTTCCTCACTCTGAGATTTTGAGATTCTGCAGACGAGAGAAACACCTAGAGGCAACGAATGGAGTGGGGATGTGACCCCCCTCCATCCCCTCAGTCAGAGCAGAGAGACTGCCAGGGAACAATGCTAAAACTCATCAGAACAAAGGGGCTAAAGAAGAGCAAATTCAAGTAATTACCTATTCAAGATAAATGGCCTTGTCTTCCCCTGTAATGGAAACAGTAATAGCCTGAAAGGAGAAACAGTCTGGTCGCAGGTAGAAGGAAGGAAGCACCAGGGAAAAATGTGGTGGCTTTAAAAGTGAGCTAGTTAACAGCAGCTGGCCCTCATCCCTTTGCTGCTGTTTCAAAGCCTATGATCACACCCTTACCTCCTGTAATGAATGGCATAATAACTAACTTGCTGTCACTAGGCAACTGTCCATGGTTCTTTTTATTGGAAGATTGATTTTGGGTTTTCTTTCAACACTTCATAAGAGCACATGCCAATATTTTCTAATAGATGGTCTGGGAGGAGATAGCAGCCAGTCACCAGATAGGTCAACTCATGATTCACTTCTGACAATAAGGTAATTTTGTGACAAGGAACAGCATGAGATACTGTATGTAGGTGAAAATCCAGTGTGCCCTATCATCTTCTTTGGGGAAATTGACATGGCTTATTTGTTTTCCTCTTGTTTTCTTCTCTCTGCATGGGGCTCTGGAGAGGCATGGGGAGAGAGAGACAGAGAGAGAAGAAAAGCCTTGTGGGGTATCTGTGAGTCTGCTAACATGGGACGTCTTTGAGTTTGCTAATCAATCAGTCATTCAATGAGCACACAGAAGCTCTGGTGTACTGAATAGAGAGTGACCATTGGAGTCAGAAAGGCCTGGATCCATGTAGTACTGCTTCTGACACTTGGTAGCTGTGTGACCCTAGCTAAACCTCTCAATCTCTCAATGTCCTTGAGAAATTCTCCAACTCTACTGAGGTACAGAACAGGTACAAGTTTACATAGGTATAGTTTCCTTAAGGGGAGTTCACTACAGCATGGAAGTTAGAGACCTATTTAAACAAATAATGTCCTAGGGGCTGCCAATTAATGTAGACTTAACAGAAACGAGAAGTTGGAGAGAGCAAATGAAAGTTCTATAGGTGGGCTCTGTGTTAGTCCAACTATAGATTTCAAGAAATACATCGAAGGCAATGACCACCTCCAATCTATTTAGAGAGCTTGTTGACACTATAGGAACCACTGCTGACCACTCACATTCAATTGTTTTATAAGTAGCCATTAAGTACCTACTATGTACCAGGCCCTATGATCAGTCCTGGGATGCAGAGTCAGAAAAGCAATAATCTCAGATGTCTGGAACTTTATATTCCATTGCCAAAGGATCATAAGACCATTGATTTAGTGCTGGCAGGGACCTGATGGGCTGCTGAGCCTGACCTCTTACTTAGAGATGAACAAATTGAGATAGGGAAAAGTGAACTGGTTTGTCCAGAATCAGATAACTGGCAAGAGGCAGGATCTGAACCATAGTCTTTCTGACTCATGAGGCAGCTAGATGGCTCAGTGGATGGAGCACTGGTCCTGGATTTGGGAAAGCCTGAGTTCAAGTCCAACCTTAGACACTTACTGGTGGCATGACCCTGAACAAGTCACTCAACCTCTACCTCCATCCACTGGAGAAAGAAATGGCAAACCACTCCAGTATCTTTGCCAAGAAACTCCCCCGGACAATAATGGCATGCCCTGGGCCAGAAGTCACGTAGAGTTAGGTATGACTGAATAACTGAAGAGCAACAACAACTTGACTTGAGGTCCAGGTCTCTTTCCACTCTATCAGTAGTATAGTGCCACAAAACTCCTCAGGGCTGTCCCAACTGTATTCAAATGTATTGGAGAATATTTAGTGAAATAAATTTAAAAACAAAACAAAACAGAGATGTTACATTTTAAAACTAAGTCAATATGCAGCCTGCAGGGATCCTTGAATATAGATTAGGGTCCTTATTTCCATTGAATTTTGACACCATTACAATGCAGCTAAGTGATAGAAGTTCCTACCTTACCCTTGGATCTTGGTGTTATTCTCACAAAAGGAAGCTGTACAGGCAACTACAACCCAGATATTCAGGCCTACCCAGAACTACAGACTGACCAATGGGTGTACGTGGCTTTAAAGGACTGGAGTCTTTACAAACATACCAGTCTTGAATAAGCTGACCCCAGGAATTTTTGAATGAACTACTCACAAGCATATCAGATATGGTATCACTCTATGGATTGGTTAAATTATTTGTGTGTGTGTGTATGTGTATGTGTACATAAGTATGCTTACAGACATATCAGTCCATCTAGAGAAGGAGGCAGACATTTATAAAGTACCTACTATGTGCCAGGCATTTTGCTAAATGTTTTACAGATATTATTCATTTGATTTCTAGATGATAGGTTCTTAGATTTTTTGCTGGGTCATAAACTCATTTACCAGTCTATATAAGTTGATGCCCCCCTTCTCAAAGTATTTTAAATGCACAAAACAAAATACATAGAATTCCAAAGGAAAAAAAATTATAATAAAATAGAATGAATTTTTTAAAGTCTGTGGCTCTCAGTTAAGAAACCCTGTTCTGGATGTTACCGTCTACCTGTGTCTCCTCTGCCCTACCCCTGAGGGAAAGAGCTCAGTCTGGTCCAACTATATCAACTATCCATCTTGTAATCTAACCAACCACCAGGAGAAAAATTCCTTTTAGGAATAGAAAATATATTCCTGACTCTACACATAATCTCCCTAGAGAGAAAAAACAAACCAAGCACTCTAGCTGCCTTTCTTTCCTTTGATGACTTAAACACGTGTTTTTATAAATCACCAGCAATTCTTAAGCACAGATTGGCAGCTTGGGAAGCATGGTCATGGTCGTGATGGAATAGTCATTTTAAAACAGAAGACAGCCATGAGCCTTGGCTCATGGAGGCTGGGGTGTTTCCCCAACAACACAGGTAAATCATCCCCACCCTCAAATAGCTCACATTCTACCTTTGGGATACCACAGACACACAGTGAAATCAGTATTGAGAACCCTATGTTTCCTAGAATCTGGCTCCCTCTCTGCAGATGAACCTTACCATGGCTAGTGGGATGACTCCAATCAAATCCTTCTGGCTCACATAGATTTTAGACACCCCCAGGTCCGAGGTAGTCTCTCCAGGGTATTCAACCTGCCACGTGACTAGCTGTGTGGCTGGTAGGTCACTCAGTTCTTCAATTTCTATATCGATCTGCATGACTTCATTGGATTGACCATCCGCACTGGAGGGAAAGATAAAAGGAGAGTCATAATGAATCATCAGAGGCTAATCTGGGGTTCACATAAGTGACATCACAACTTCTGTGTGTGTTTGTGTTAAGATCGCCTCTTGTGAAATACAAATGAGAGATTTAACCATAAAATTAACAAAGTATCTTTAGCCTCTTCATAAGGAGATCATGGTCCAATCTCTATCCTCAGTTAGATTGGCTTCTTGAGAGCTAGGATTTGCAGTAAGGTAAACACAGGGAAAAGCAGTAGAAATTCATATTCATGAATCCTGAGGATGGGCACATGAATTTTTCACATCCTAAGGAGGTGTCATGATTCTCCTTATTCCCTTCCTTCCCCCACATCCAAATAGTTTCCAAGTCTTGTCAATTCCAGCCCTGTAAAATATTTTGCATCAATCACAAATCACCATCTTCGCATTATTTTGCTTTCTACTACCCTATGACAGGTTGTCATCCTTTATCTGGACTATTGCAATAACTTCTTAACTAATCTCCCTGTTCAAGTCTCTCCCTTCTACAATCTATAGTCAAATGAAAAAAAATCATTCAAAGGAAAAAAATAACCTAAAACACAGGAGTGTCCATTTTACTCCTTTACTCAAAATTCCTCAGTGGTTCACTATTGCCTCAGTGACAAAACACTACATTTTTACCTTGGTAATCTCAGTTTAAAGATGCCCACTTATGTTGCTAGACTGATTTCAGATCATTCCCCTTTATGCTCTCTGTTAGCTCTCAGTTAACAAACAAACAAGCCAAGTGAATTTTCCCAAAGCACATGATGCACAGAATTCTAGATCTTTCTTTGGTGTCTGTGTGCAAGTATCTTTTCTCTTTAGAATTCACTGCTTTCTCATCTCTACCTCTAAGGATCCCCAGCTTCTTATACAGTATGGCTCAGGTGCCATCCACTACCTTAGACATTTTCTCTCTGACCTTGGGCAAGTGGTTTGACCTTCTGGGTCTCAGTTCCTCCATCTGTAAAATGGAAGCATTGGACTAGACTGCCTCTGAGGTCCCTCCCAGTCCTAGATCTATGATCTCATAATCCTTGAACAATTTTATTCATCCTCTCTGAGCCTCTGCTTCCTTATCTGGTTAAAAAAACCACCTATGTCAGGGATTCTTAATCCGGCATCCATAAATTTGCTTCTTTTTAATATCTTATAACTGTATTTCAATATATTTAGTCCCCTTTGTTATATGTATTTATTTTATGCATTCAACATTAGTCTGAGAAAGGGTCCATTAGCTTCACCTCAATGCCAAGAGGGTCCATGCGACAAACAAAAAAAGATTAAGAATCTCTATACCAGATGATGGCTTCAGATGGTACTTCTAGCTAGTGACTGAGGATCCTATGATCCACTGACTTTCCTATAGGTACCACTGCCAGGGATCAATTCACACTTTTTTCCCTGGCTGCACTGATGTATGCTGGGATCTCTTATGAATTTCAGACTGTATATAATTACTGGCTCTAGAAAGTCTCCTCAGGGCCTTTTCAACATTTAGTTTCACCTTGATATTAATTCTCCTTTCTCTAGGAAGAAATCCCACTCCCACCATGCTACACTCCAGCCTCAGGCAGAGTAGAGATGTGGGTGCCATAGCCCCATATAGCAAAGTCTACCCTCCTTGTTTAAAGGCTAAAAAGAAATAGGATAAGCTTATAATGTTTAGGAGTGGAGTAAGCTAGGAGTTAGATCATAGAGTAATAGTGGAATCATAGAACATTACAACTAGAAAGCCCTGGAACTGGGACTTGCACCCTAGCCATCTGACTCCCTTAGTCCTGTGTTCTCACTCTACTATGCCCCTCCTGCCTTTCAGGACAAAGCCTAATGTTGAAACAGATGTTTCACAAGGACAACACCTCCAACTAGTCTTGTTATCACTTATTTTTGTCCCCACACAGGCTACTTCTCCCTTACTTCACCTAGCATTTAGAAAACGTTCACTGCAGAGTCTACAAGGCTAGATAAAAGAAAGATAGGAGAGCCAGCAATCCCAGGAAGGGAATAATAGCCACCTGAAGAGGAAATGAAAGCCAAGGAACTGAGAATTAAGCAGCAGAAGTTGAAGTGGTGCAGGGTAGGGGGGTGGGGAGACTCTTAAGGAAACTTCACATAGCTAATGCAACTCATGCCTCTGAAATGATTCTATTAAGATTCTAATTCTGTATTTCACCAGCATGAGGGTCAGACTACAGCAGTTCCAGAAGTCCAGGCAGGCCTCATCCTATCCAGCAAAAGTGCTGAAAAGCTTCTCTATCTAACTAGCTCCAGCTGGCCCTATGTAGATCTTGATGCTTTTATAACTAGGGCCCTGGGACAAGGCAGAGAGGCATTCAGAGATCTCTGGGTGGATGAAGATTGAGAGATAGAAGAGTCAGGGACTATTTTTGTAACAGAAGCCCATCAGTGAGAATCCCCTGGGACAGAGATTAGAAGGTGTGATGACCAGAAAACGAGAAAGCCACAATGACAGACTGTCTCTGTAGTGCTGGCTGTCTTCAATGGACCAAAGAAGGTAACAATCAAGGCATCTGACTTTTGGAGGAGGAAGAGCAAAGGGATTACAGACCATTCAGGCCTCCTTCTCGGCTCCTGGAGAAAAGAAAGGTAGCTCTTTGATAAGCAGCCCTTGTGCCAAGAGCTTGATTCTGAACAAATCCCCCACTGCTGAAGGTTTTTTTTTAATCATCATTTAAGATACAGTAAATCTGCCTCTTAAAAGCCACTGCCTGGAGATGTTATCTGAGAAGTGTTTGGGCCTAGAGTGACAAAGTGACAGTGAAGCTTTGTTATCACATTAAGGAAAGAGAGGAACTTTTCTACAGATTTCCCAACCACAGGTAATGGTTCACTTGAAACTGTTTTTATTGCATCTGGGTCAAGGCTACACTGTGGTGCTTCAATGGGTCTGGGATCTCACTGAAGCAGATGGCAACCCAGAGCTTTAACAAAGGTCGAGCAACCGAGGCTTTGTCTCAGGGTGCCAACTTTCCTTGGAGTAGGGAAATATTCTCCAGGTAATTTTCCCCTACAAATACAGATCAACAACTTTCTGTAAATTTTAGTCTCAGAGACTTGACTTGACGGGTTAAGTAGTATCTAAAATTTACATAACATTTTTACATTCTCAAAGTACTTTACATATATTATTTCCTTTGTATCTTACAACAATCCTGTTAAATAGGTCCTATTATTACTCCCTTGTTACAGATGAGGAAACTGAGGCAGGGTCACACAGCTAGTTATGTGTCATAGGCGGAACTTGAAACTGGGGCTTCCTAACCTCATAGCAGCTTCTCTCTCTACTTTCCCATACTCCCTCTCCCCAAAATATGAGTTAGTTTCACTCCTCCCCCATAAGTATCACTGCCCTCCAATTAGTGACCTATTCTGTGGAGCTTTCACGGGTCCCTGAAGGAATGCTTTCAGGTAGCCCCATTATAACAAAGCTCTATTTTTATGCTCTATTTTGTGAGGGACTGTCTGAGAACCTCTTGTCTTTGAAGGTGACTGAACCTGGTCTCTGAACTCGAAATGAAAACATTCACTTCCACACTGACTGGGGCAGGGAGACATTTCTGGACAAGCTCAGCTGTGAATTTTAGTATTTTAGAAAGGAGCTCTGATGTCTGGGGAGGTTGTAAAACATTCTGCTGCTCCCAGGGGTTAATTCACTTTTTTGTTGTTGTTGTTTCTGTCTGCATTGATGCTTGCTGGGGTCTCTGATGAACCTCATTTTGTCTGTATATGGTTGCTGGCTCTGTAACGTGGTCTATTCAACGTTTAGTTTCACTTTAGTTTAGATTTTCCTTTCTCTAGGAGGAAATCCCACCCCCATCTCCACTCCCACGATGCCACACCCCAGCTTCAGGTAAAGCATAGAAGTGCAAGCCAGAATACTTTATATTAAAGCCTACTAATCATGTTTAAAGGTTAAAAAAAGTGGTGATCTTTAAAATCTTGGGAATGGAGCTTGCTATGGAATCATAAAAGATTACAGCTAGGAAAAAAAATGGAGATCATATAGTTTAAAAGATTTATTTGAAAGATGGGTAAACTGAGGCCCAGAGAGAGACTATGTTTTCTACTAACCCTACAGTTCCTGCTAATAATAACTCACACTTACAAAGCACTTTAAGATTGGCAAAGGGTTGTATGCATACAATCTCATTTGATCCTCACACCAACCATGGGAGGTAAAATCTATGATAAGCCTCATTTTACATATAGAAAAATTGAGTCAGAAAGGTTAAGTGACTTTCCCAGGGTCACACAGCTACTCAAGTCTTCCCCAATCCAAGTTCAGCTATCTGGCCACTTGTACCCTTTGCCAAAAACTCTGCTAACCTTAGCTGCTCCCCTGAACTCTAGTTTCTTTTATTATTTATTTATTATTCCTATTATTATTATAGGAATAATTATTCCTATTATTATCTCATTTATTAGATTTTTTTTTAGTAGGATGTCTTGTAGAAGACTCAAATGTAATACATCCCAAAGAGAATTTTTTTTTCTTTTCACCTCCTGCCAGACAATCCAAATTCCAAAATTCTCTGTTCCTATGGAGGGGACTACCGTCCACCCAATCACCCAAGTTTCAAACTTTGTGTCATCACAAAGCCCACACATTTAAGCAAATGTTGTTTGTACCTCCATAATATCCATCACATTTCCCCTAATTCTTTTCAGTCACACACCTACCACCCTAGATCACGGTCTCATTGCCTCTCACCTGTATGATCACAGTTCTCTCCTAACTGGTCTCCCTTTCTCAAGTGTCTGCCTCACCTTTGATCCATATTTTATTCAACTGCCCAAGCTATTTTCCCAAACCACAGGCTCACTGTGTGATAGCCTTACTCAACAAACCCTAGTGACTGCCTATCATGTTTAGGCAAGTATGTATCCTCTGCTGAGCATTGAAAGTACTTTGCAACCTGACCCCATCCTACCTTTCTAGGCTTCTCATATAGTCCAATAGTCAATAAATATTTTAAAGTGTATGTCATGTGTCAGGCATTGTGCTAAGTGCTGGGGATACCAAAAACAAAATCAGTCCCTCCCCTCAAGGAGATTATAATCTATTGGGGAATTCAAGGAAGTGGAGGCTGGGGAAGGTACGTGACTCCCAGGGCATGGTGGAGAGATCAATTAGAGAAATCCTAATAGATGAAGATGAAGAAATACCACTATAGTGAGCAAAATCCTTAAATCTATTTTGTATGAACCTATATATGGGCACACTGTCACCCCTAAATGGATTTTTGAGAGCAGGCACTGTTTGACTCCTATCTTTGTATCTCTAGTGCTTAGCACATTTCCTGGCACATGTTGGTATTTGATAGATTGATACAATATCACATGGATGGAAAGAAGTTACTAGATTTTCTTCTACCATCAACTCAATTCCATTCTATTTTATTCAAAGATCTAGAGCTGGAAGAAACCTCAGAGGCCATTCATTTCAACCCTCTAGTCTTACAGATGAAGATACTGAGCCCTATGTAGGTAGATTAAGTGATTTTCCTGAGTGTACCCAAGTAGTGGGACAGTGGATAGAGCACCAGGTCTCAGTGAAAATCTAGGACACTTACTAGCTGCGTGATCCTGGGGAAGTCACTTAACCCTGTTTGCCTCAGTTTCCTCATCTGTCAAATGAGTGGGAGAAGGAGAAGGCAAACCACTCCAGTATCTCTGCCAAGAACCCCATATAGGGTTGGATATGATTGAAATGACTGAACAACAACAATAATCCAAGTAGTATCAGAAGTGAAATTTGAACCCCAATCTTCTGAAGGCAAACCCAGAATGCATTGAATGGCAGCACATTGCCATCTTTATGTATTCTGTGCTTTCCAAGTGTAAAATACTTTGCCAAGCATCAGTGATACAAGGATAAAAACGAGAAAAGAAATCTGTGCTTTAAGAAGCTTACATTCTACTAGAGGAATGCACCATTTCCACAGACAGCTAGAAAATGAGGTAATATGAAGAGAAAGGAAGAGAGAGGAAGGAAGGAGGGAGGAAGAGAAAGGGAGAGGGAGGGAGGGAGGGATAGGGAGAGAGAGGAGGAGGGAGAGGGAGGGAGAGAGGGGGAGAGAGAGAGAGAGAGAGAGAGAGAGGGAGAGAGAGAGGGAGAGATAGAGAGAGAGAATGCATTAGCACAAGGTTTAATTAGGGAAGGTTTTTCAGAGAGAAGTCTTTGTCTTGAGGGAAGGCAAGAATTCAGAAAAGTAGAGATGACATGGTGTGTTCCTAAGTGGGGAGGGAGCAGTGAATAGGTAGTGGAGATTATTTTCTGCAAATAATGTGAACGGGGTAGAAATGGGGTGTAAAGTTTAGGGAACATTTCTTGTCAGGCAGTAACACAGAATGCGAGAAGAGTAGCCATATAACATAAACCTGGAAAGGTAGGTTGAGGCTCTACTCTGGGAAGTTTTAAATTTCAGAGAAGGAGGTTGGTTTTATCCTAAAGGGAATTAGGGAACCACTCAAGATTTTATAAACAGGGAGTGACGAAGATATGAGTGTTTCTTTAGATATCCCAGTCCTAACAGTTCAGAAGCACTTTCCTGATGCAATGGCTTATTTTAGATACTATCTGAGCTATGTTACATATTCCCAATTTTTCAATCTCCCCTCAAGAAACATAGTTCAGGATGCACCAAGAACACTTCCAAAGAAGACAAAAGCCACTGAATTCAACTGAGTTTCATTCCATTCTATTGTAGGAATATTTACTAAGAGCTTAATATGTGCCAGGCACTGTGCTGGGTGGGTGGGAATAAAAAGAAAAAAGAAACAAGCCCTACCTTCAAATACTCTTCATTATATTATTTCAGTTGAAATGGAAAATGGTGAACTTTTGCAACAATTCAACAAACATTTTTTATTTAGTCCCTTCTATATGCAAAGCACTAAGTTAAGCCTACAAATACTAGGGCTAAAACAAAACAGGTTCCACCTTTAAAGTGCTTATCCCTGTCTATGAACTTCTATTTATATCCCAATGGACTAGTATGCGAAAGAGGGGAGAGGGAATACTGTGTCTCTTTAGGTGGATGGGGAGGGTTAGAAGTCTGGCTGTTAAGTGTGTGCCTCAGGTTTATTTAAAAAAAAATTTGACCCCAGCTCTCAATAACTGACTAAGGCAGAGAGCTAGATGGGAGGCCGCATGAGACAGTGAAAGGAAGGACTCCTGAGGGGTCCTTAGTGCAAATTCTATCTCTCAAATTCATAATTAGTGTGAAGTAGGATAAATCACTTAATTTTTCTGGACCCTCAGTTTTTTCAACTATAGAATGACAGGGTCATATTACATGAACTCTCTAGATCTTTCCATCTCTACAACTATAAACCCATGACTCCTGTATTACAGAAACTGTGAGAAAATATCCCTCAAAATGCCCATCAGTTGGGGAATGGCTGAAAAAGTTGTGGTCTACGATTTCAATTGAATATTATTGTGCTATAGAAATGATGAGAAGGATGCTCTCAGAAAAATTTGAGAAGACTTCCATGCAATGATGCAAAGTGAAATGAGCAGAACCAGGAAAAAATCCTATACAGCATCAGGCATAATATTGTATGACCATCAACTATGAATGACTTAGCTATTATAATTATGCATTATTCAGCAATACAATGATCCAGGACAATTCTGAAGTACATATGATAAAAAAATATGCTGTCTATCTATAGAGAAGAAACTGATGGAGCCTGAATGTAGCTTGAAGCATGCTTTTTTAAAACTTTATTTTTCTTGTTGGGATTTATTTTGGTCTTTTTTTTTTGCAACATGGTCAACATGGAAATATGTTTTACATGACTGCCTATTTATACTCTATAACAAATTGCTTGGGATCTCAAAGGGAGGGAGGGAAAGAGTTTGGATCTCAGAATTTTAAAAATCAAATGTTAAAATTGTTTTTGTAATTTAAAAAATATATAAATTTTCCAAAAAAGAAGATATCCCTCAAACTAATCATTAGTGGGGGACCTGAATACCTTAGAGTAGGCTGGTGAGATATTGTTCCAAAAGGGATAGTTCCCTAATAGCACTTACAAATGTGAATGGTGAAGCAGTCTCTTAGAAGCAAACTGAAAAAGAGAAGGAAAAATCCAAACAGGCAAACCAAGATTCTTAATGGCTCTGTCTCTGGCAAATACCTGAAGCCACATTCCAAACACTTAGAGCACTTTCTAAAAGGTCAGGCTGGTAACTGAAGTTTAACTTTGGGTATAGAAATTATCTAGTTTAAAAAGGGCAGAAGAAGCAATTAACAAATACCACCTGAGAGATTCTGGCTGCTGAGGAGCTTATGGGCATAATAATAATGGTGATATTAAGCACTGGTAGATAATAAGCAGTTTTGACTTTACAAAGTGCTTTGGAAACCTGATTATGGCCTCAAAGATTCTGCAGCAACAAAGGAGGTAGGTTCTATAGGTGTTAGTATCCTTGTATTACAGATGAGGAAACTGAGGTTCACTTACTGAGGTGAGAAGACTTGCCCAAAGCCTCCTAAGTATGAATGAATGAATGAATAAATAAGTGAGTGAATGAATGAATTTTAACTGATTTGGTTCTAATAGTAGCCATCTTTGGGGTGGGGGAGTGGGAAGGGAAGAAATAAAAGAAAAAAAATCACACGATAATTTTGTTGTATATTTGAAAGGAATAGCAAGTTGTGCATAGTGAATTTGCAGTTTCATGTACAATCATCTTTTAATCGTACTACATTATGGAAATATTTGTTTTATTCCATAAATTAAAAATAAAATAAGAAAAAATTATAAAGTGCTTCCTATGTGCCAAGAACTGAGGATACAAATAGAAAAGCAAGATAATCACTGCTCTCAAGGAGCTCTCATTAAATTAGATGAGACAAGTCAGATAAGAAAGCTTGGTTGTATGATGGATGAGAAGGGCAAGTGGTCCTTGGGTTTTATTATCAGGAGAGATGGGTAGATCAACAGTGTAGGGAGTGTTAGACATAGAATTTGAACCTAGGCCTCCCTGTTTGCAACCCCATTTACTATCCCAACATGCCTGAATGACATCACAGAATCAGTCTAAAATCTCAAAATTGGAAGGGAAAACAGAGGTCATCTGCCCCAATGCATACTTGAAAAAAGTCTCCACTAGCCAAAGAGTATACTCTTTGAAATAAGATATCCAATGAGGCAAATCCCTCTCTCTCCTTCCCCTTCTCTTTTAGCTGATTGATTCTACTTTCAGAAAGCTCTAATTACTGGGAAGTTTCTTGACTCCAAGCCCAGTTTTCTTCTTTATAGCTTCTACGCATTGTTCCTAGTTCTGCCCTCCAAAGCCCAAAAGAACAAACCTAGGATCTCTTTTGTACATAATTATCTATATGTTGTTTCCCTCATTAGATTGTGAGCCCCTTGAAGGCAGGGCCTTACAGGACCTTTCAGTCTTTCTTTGTGCTTGCTTAACACAGTAACTGGCACAAAGCAAGCTCATATCAAATGCTTGTTCATTTATTGACTGATTTATTTTGCACATGATACCCTACCAAGGCTGGATTAGGAACTCTGAGCATGTTAGATACAGGCTCACAAAAAATTCCTCCAGGTACCAGATGACCCCAGCCTTTTGCTGGACCCAGGTATAGCACCTAGTCCACATTCCCTATAGGAGCAGAAGGTCTCAGTGGCCATGAAATTTTAATTTACTCAGATGTTCAACTTCACAATCATGGCCAAACCCCTTGGGAAACAGGGGCTACCAAACGTATCACAAAAGAAGGCCAGTGTTCACTGATCCCTTGTGCCTCCCCACCCTACATGCATTTCCCAGGGGGGATACATCAAACAGACATTATCACAGGAGTCAATTTTCTGGTGACCTTCCCTCCTTTTTAACTTCTTCATTAGCATTTTCAGCATAGAAACAGCTTTTTTATGAGGAAGTAAAATTGTCCATTCCCTTAATAGCTATGCCTGGATCCATCATCATACATGTATTTGTCCTTTCTTGTCCTTGATTCTCTTCTTTTATATCCTGGAGGGGGGTCTAATAACAAGGAGCCCTTCTAGCTGGATCTGGGGCCAAAGGTCCATTTATATTCTACCACTACGTCCAAAAATGTGAATAAAACTAAAATCTGAACCAGAGAACCTCCAAGACAGACATCCAAAGGAAAACAAATAGTATGGTACAGCAGGAAGAACTCTAGCTCTGGAGTCTAAGGAGCTGAGTTCAAATCCTACCTGTGACACTTACTACCTCTATGACCTTAGGTAAATCATGAAGTTTTCTAAGTTTCAGTTTCCTCATCCATAAAATCAGAATGTTAGACTACATTGCCTCTGATGTCCCTTAAAGATCTAAATTTCAATCCAATAATCCATCTGTGATAAGTCATCCAAATGCTCTAAAACAGTTTAAGGGGAAAGTGAGAAGATGGGAAAGTAGCCCTTAGCTGATTTTGGAAAATATCGAAAAATTTGTCTGAAGATGGTAGAATCATATACCTCAGTCAGGAAGAGAACCATCCATCTGGTCCAACCTGCTCAATGTATCTTTAAAATTTATTTATTCATTTATTTTATACGTGTTATAATCTCTCTCTCCCACTGCCTTCCTCCCCTCACCAATTTAACAACAATGAAAAATAAAGACCTTGCCATAGACATTCATAGTCAAGTAAAACAAATTCCCATATTGGCCTTGCCCAGAAATATCTGTCTCATTCATCATCATAAGTTCATCACCTTTCTGGGAGGAGTGAGTGGCATATTTCATTTTCATTATTCTGTACGCGTGATTTAGTGTTGCATCCATCAGAGTCCTAAAGTCTTTCAGAGTTTTTTTTCTCTGTGATGTTGTTATTGTTTTTTTTTAATTTCCCAGTCCTTTTATTTCACTTGGCCTCATTTCATAGAGATCTTCCTAATTTCTTCTGAAACTGGCCATTTCATTATTTCTTATGGCATAATAATATTCCATAACAATTAGATCCATTAATTTGATTAGCCATTCTCTAATAGGAGAGTACTCTCTCAGTTTCTATTTTTGGCTACTAGGAAAAGAGCTGATATAAATATTTTGGTATATATAAGCCCTTTGCCTCTTTCCTTCATCTCCTAATAACCCAGGGCTAGTAGTGAAATGGGTCAGAACATGAACAGTTTACTAATTTGGGAGCATATTTCCACAATGATTGGTCCAACTGAGGTCCACCAACAACGCATAAGTGTGTCTTTTCTCCTGCAGCCTTTCCAACATTTATCATCATCCTCTTCTTATCTTTGCCATTCTGATAAAATACATCCAATTTACAGATAAAGAAAGGGAAGTGTGGAGCAATGAGGTCACTGATTCAACATTACTTAGGTAAGTGGATGAGCTCAGACCTGAAGCAAGGTTGAGAGAAAAAAATTGGAGAGGTTTTAAGTCAGGGATCCTGTTTTTAATGCTTGTTTTATCACTCATTACCTCCATGACATTTGGTCATATATTTAATCTTCCTCAGCCTTAGTTTTCTAATGTGTGTATATATATATATATATATATATATATATATATATATATATACACATATATGTAAATATATATGAGAACACTATATATTATATATACTATATATACTATATATACACACTATATATTATATAGCATATACTATTATATATACTATATATACACACACTATAATATATTATATACCCATCTATGGATCCATATATATGGATATATATGAATATATTATATATATGCTATATATACTATATATATATTTCTAATATATATATATATATATATATACACCAAAGGTGTTGACCTCAAGGACCTATAAGGATCCTCCTACCTCTAAGTCTTTGATCCTCTGCCTTGAAATCTAGGGTTTTTTCCATTATATCACATAATGAACAGCTATACTAATGGCTGTCATTTACAAAGTATTTTATCATTTGAAATGTGCTTTATACAAATTATCTTATTTGAAGGAAAGAAGAAAACTAACATTTATTAAGTACTTCTATGTGTTAGGCACTGTGCTAATCACTGAGTATATAGTTATAAGGGGTAAGGGTGGGGATGGAGGGAGGCAATCCTTGCCTTCAAAGAGTTTATATTCTAATGGGGGAAGACTACACAGAGAAAGAAGTTGGGAAGAAGAATGGGGGAGGGGAAAGGAAATGTCTGACTAGGAGGCATGGTTTCAAATCCAGAATATCTGGAAGAGGGCCAGGAGGAGAATGAGGACAGTTGGCCTGGGCCCTCCAACAAAATGGAGGCTCCAGAAGAAGGAAGCTGGGGGAGAGAGCAGGCTGTAGGGGGGTGATAGGCTATTTCAGGGCAAGGAGACTGTAGGCACTGAGGGAAGTTCTAGGATGATCCAACCAGTTGGTGTGGTAGATAAAGGAGAGGAAGTGGAGTGTGAAAGATCTGAGTTCAAATCCAGCCCCTGTGATGCTGTGCAAGTCATTTAAACTTTTGCCCAAATTTCTCCATCTGTAAAATGAGCTAGAGAAGGAAATGGTAAACAATTCCAGTATCCCTGCCAAGAAAATTCCAAATGGTGTCATGATGAATCACGCACCACTGAAATAATGGAACACAGAAAAGACATGATTTTGCAGTCCAGAAAGTCAAGGACAGGATGGAGAATGAAGGCAGAACATCCTCAGCTCTTCTACAAAGGGAGGCTACAGCAGAAACTCACCAATAGGATAAAGGTGACAAAATTTGGTATTGACAACAACTGTGAGGCAGGCACCATAGGTATTATTATCCCCATTGTACAGATGAGAAAACTGAAACTCAGAAAGATGTGTGATATAGTAGATATATAGCACTGGACTTGGAACCAGGAAGACTTGGGTTCAGATTCTACCTCAGACACTACAGTAGATATGGAATGTTGGACAAGGTACTACCTCTCTCTACTTTAGTTTCTCCCATAAAATGATAGGTTTGCACTTCATGGCCTCTAAATTTTATTCCAGCTCAAAGTTATGTCCCTATGATATTATAGGATAATGATCCTGTGATATACAGAGAGGAATTGTCAAAGACAACTTTTGAAATTGCATATTTCTGACTCCAAAACTATTAACCCATCCTTTACACAACCCAATCTCTCCTATCCTTTTTGGACTGCAATGTGTACGAGGGCAAGAAACATGTCTTACCTAAACTTTGCATCCCCCACTGTGTGTAGTGAAATACACAGTGCACAGTGCTCAATAAACGTGCATTGAAATAACTCCATTGGCCATTAGATGACTAAATAAGGTAGAAGACAGGAAACAGGGAAAGACAAGCATGTAATTGAGATGCATGTGACTATGTATCCTATGGCTGAGAAGGAACAGGGAGAGAAATGAGCCCAAACTGCTCCTTGAAAAGGAAATGACTTTGAACTCCCTAAACAACTCTCTCTAAAAATGTTCCCCAAGGGGAAAAATAGATGGGTTGCCAAATACAAATGTAAAATAGAACTTTATAGGGCCAAATTACTCATCTTCACATGAGTATATATTCATGAGCATAGTTACTTCTAGGTGAGGGGAGATGTTTCTCTCCAGATATTTCTTCCTGTTGCAATCTCTTCTGAAAAAACTCAAATTGTGCAACCTCTGAGATAGTGAATATCCTTGCTATGGTAATTATCAGCATAAATTGGTAGCTAAGATGCTATAGACTTCTGTTTAAGGTCTCAGATGCAGCCCTAAGGACTAGTTGGTGGAGTTGGTGAAGAGAAGAGAATCAACACATCATTAAGATCCTCCTGCATAGCTAAAGGATATATTAGAAAGCACTGGGTATCAAATTAGAGGACATGGACCCAAGTACCCACTTTGTAATTTACTACTCACATAACCTTGGACAAGGTACTTTCCTGAACCTCAGTTGCCTCAACTGTAAATTGAGGTTGTTGTATTGGTGATCCCTTCTATGTCTAAGATCTCAAAAGGGAGAAGGGGGGTAATATTGCCTCTGAATATTTATTCAAGACACTAATGACCTCGGCATTCATGAAGCATATTTCAGCTTTCTTTTTTGTGTTGACCTCAGAAAATCATTTCACCTCTCTCTGAGCTTTCATTTCCTCAACTGCCAAAATTGGGGGAATAGGAGGAGGCTGACTCAATGGTTTCTAATCTACCTTCCAGTCCTAGATCTATGGTCCTTTGACCATTGGTACATCTCTCTTAGGCATTAGGAACTAGTCATATGAATCTCCTCTTTCCATCTGTGCTAAAAGGCCAGTAACATTCTTTTTATTCCATTCTCATCATTGGTCTCTACTCAAATGGCATTTTAGATGATTTTGGGTACCTTTGAGCTATCTCCTAAGTGTGCTTTTAAATTAAATATCTCATTAGGTCATTCCCTGTGCAAGGGGGATCACAGAAAGACAGGCAATTTAAAAATAAGAAAGTCTGAGAAGAAAGCTTCAGTAATATTGGAATCAACTTAGACCAAAGGTTTGTGGCAGAAGGACTATTTTCTCAAAAACCATAAGGTTAAGGGTTACCTCAGACCGTAATTGCTATACCCAGTAGTCATATAGTTAAGTGACAGGAGAGTATGGCCCTGAACTCACAACAGACGCACACAACACCAGCAAACCAAAACCAAAACAAGCACATGGAGAAGAGTGTCCACAAGAAGCCAACTGATAGGGCAGGGCCTGGAGATGAGTACATATCCAAATTAGTTGAAAGAACTAAAGGGGTAGCCTAGAAAAGGGAAGATAAGGTAAGGATATGATTGATAAGTCAACTAACCAATCAATCAGCATTTATTAAGCACCTGTTATTTGCTTAGGCATTGGGAATACAAAGAGGGAAATGAAAAAGTTTTAAGGAGGTTACATGACCCTCTTTGAGTAATAGGAGGCATCAGCACCAAGGACAGATTAAACTAGTGCTTCCCTTGAGATTACCTCTAGCCAATCCACTAGGTGGCACGTAGGTAACACATGGATAAAGCGCTGGCCCTGGAGTCAGGACTACTAGAGTTAAAATTCAGCCTCAGACACTTAATAGTTGTGTGACTCTCTTTGCCTCAGTTTCTTCATCTGTAAAATGAGCTGGAGAGGGCAGAGGCAAGATGTCAGAAAAGAAGCAGAAAAACTCCAGGAGCTCCCCCTACAACCACCTCAAAAACCTATAAAATATGACACTAAACAAATTTTAGATCTGCAGAACCCACAAAGTGACCGAAAGGAACAAATCTCCCACTGAAGGCAGCCCAGCAAGCCTACAGCTTGCTGGGAGCCAAGGCCAGCCCCGACGTGGTTTTAGCCTCAGGGAAGCCCCAACCAGCAGTACATGGAGTGTACTTTGGGAGAGTGGATTACCAGCAGCTGTGGTAGTTTCCAGAATTATCAACCCATAAATTCCAAAGACAAAGTAAATGGTCACTATGGACTTTGTGGGAACAGGAGGACTGAGAGCACAGTCTGGCCTCTGCCCCCAGCATGACAAGGCACAGAGGTGTTGTGGCTGCAGCCACCTCCATGGCTGCTTCACAGCTCCTGGCCTGCAGATTTTAGGGGGACCAAGGAACCATTCAGAGTGTAAACCCTCTTGCTTTAGCCTGCTTGGATCTGGATCACTGTCTTGGGGGTGGTCCTAGGGTGTATGACCAGTGAGCCACTGCTTGTGGGAGGTTGAGAGAGGGTACCCAACTAATAGCTCTGGTAGCTGTGAAAACTCCAGCAATTTGGGACAAAGCTCTCCTCTCTGGAAGTAGAGTTCTACTTTGGCAAAGAGCTCAAAAGTCAAATAATTGAGTGGCAACATGAGCAAGCAAAGGAATCAAAGCAAGCACAGTAATCAAACCTTGCATTGCTTTTTTGGGGACAAAAAGGATCAAAGTATGGAAATGGAAGAAGACAATAAAGTCAGAACTCCTGCATCAAAAGCTTCTAAGAACTAATTATAGGCCATGGAGGAGCTCAAGAAGGATTTTGAAAATCAAGTAAGAGAAGTGGTGGAAAAATTGGGAAGAGAAATAAGAATGATTCAAAAAACTCATGAAAAGAGAGTCAACAACCTAACTGAAGAAAATAACCTCCTAAAAATAGACTAACTCAAATGGCAAAAGAGGCCCAAAAAGCCAATGAGGAGAAGAACGCCTTAAAAACCTGCTTCTACATTAAGGGATCACGGGGCTTGGAATATGATATTCTGGAGGTCAAAGGAGCTAGGACTAAAACCAAGAATCACCTACCCAGCAAAACTGAGTATGTTTCGAGGAAAAATATGGTCATACACATGAAATAAAGGACTTTCAAACATTCTTGATGAAAAAACCAGAGCTGAATAGAAAATTTTACATTCAAATCCAAGAAGCAAGAGAAGCACGAGGAGGAAAACAGGGAAAAGAAATCATAAGGAACTTATTAAAGTTGAACTTTAGTTTCCTACATGGAAAAACAATAATTATAACTTATGAAACTTTTCTCAGTATGAGGATAGTTGAAGGGAATAGAAATGTGCATATACATATATATATACACACATACATGTATATATACATATATGTATGTATGGCATATATGCATATGAATATAAATGTGAGTGTGTGTGTGTATATATGTGTACAGGTATACATAGACAGAGGGCACAGGATCCATTGAATAGGAAGGGATGAAATTTTAAAAATAAAATTAAGAGGTGAGAGAATAATATAATGAGAGGAGATAGGGAGAAACAGAATAAGGTACATTATCTCATACAAAAGAGTCAAGGGAAAACTGATACAATGAAAAGGAAGAACAGGAATGCTAAGGGGAATGGGTCAAACTTAGTCTCATTGAATTTGGCTTAAGGAGGGAATAACAAACACACTCTAGTGAGTATCTTACCCTATAGTAAAGTAGTAGGGAAAGGGATAAGAGGGGTATGATAGAAAGGAAGGCAGATTGGGGGAAGGGTAGTTAGAAGCACATACTTTTGAAAAGGTATAGGGTCAAAGTGGAAAACAGAACAAGCTGGGGGCGGGATAGGATGGAGGGAAATATAGTCACTCTTTCAAAATATATCCACTATGGAAATGTTCTGTATAACTACACATATACAACTTATATTGAATTGCTTATCTTCCTAGTAAGGGTGGGTGATGAGGGAAGAAGGAAAAGAATCTGGAATTCAAAGTTTTAAAATAAAATGTTTAAAAAATATTATTATTATTATTATTAACATGCAACTGGGGAAAAGATATATAGGCATTGCTATATGGAGATCCATCTTGCCCTGCCGGAAAGTCAGAAGGGGTATGGGGGAGGATATAGGAGAGAGAAGATTGGAGGAGTGGGTATTCAGTGGGACTGTTGTTTTAGGGTGGTGGGTAGGGGAAAGATGGGGGGAAATTTTGTAACTCAAAATCTTGTGGAAATGAATGTTGTAAACTAAAATAAAGATAAAATTTATATTAAAAAAAAGAAACCAAAAATGATGTGGAGTAGGAAATGGCAAGTTATTCCAATATCTTTGCCAAGAAGACCCCAAAAGGGGTGTCCCAAAGAGTCAGACATGACTAAACCACAACAACAATAATAACATACTCCCCTCTTTGCATATTATCTCCCCCATTAGGATGCAAACTTCTTGAGAACAAGGCCTGTTTTTTGCTTTTCTTTGTATTACAGGTGCTTAGCACAGTGTCATGCCCATAGTAGGGACTTTTATAAGTCTTTGTGGAGTGACTATTTGGCCTGAGGGCAGAAATAGGAAGGGGGATGGAAGGTACAGAGGTAAATTTAGGATCAATACAAGAAAATGTTTCTTAAGAGTCAGAAGTGACCCAAACTGGAATGGGCTATCAATGTAGGTGTTCTTCCTCCCATCCGTCCCTCAGCCCTCAATGGAGGGCTTTAAGAGGAGACTGGATGATCACTTGCCATGCACCTTGAATGGGGACTGGTGGCCTTTTGGGGGAAGGGTTTGGACTATGTGAAACTTGGGGGGAAGGAGCTTCACCAAACTTGAAACCAGCAATAAATTTTCATCTTAACTCCATTCAGCACTTCCTTGCTATGTGACATTGGTCAAATCCCTTCACCTCATTGGACATTTCTATCTGTAAAAATAATGGAACCAGGCTAATTCTGTGTCTGAGATACAGTTCCAAGGGGTTAAGATACTTGGCATCTTCCTCGAAGCCAGCTGTGATCTCTTATAAATGTTGTTTTCAATTGGTCAGGCAGAAAAAAATCTTTGTACAATCATTTGGAAATACCAGCAAGATTATCAGCAAATGGAAAAAACAACAGAATAATGATTTCCTTCACTTTTATCTGACCTAACCCATGGAAACTGTGCTAGGTACTGATGTTTTATTGCTTTGTGAAAAAGACAAGGCTACATACACATCCATTTTGTTTCCAATATTAAGAAGAGTTTCTGTCGCTTTGGGTTTAACTATTTAACCCACAAGTAACAACAGCAAAAAAAAAATGACTTGAAGTATCCTGTGGTCAATACATAATTGTGCTGTAGCCTTCCAGCTCTCAAAGTCCAATGTTAATGAATTAATTTGTTGGCTGAGGTTAATAGAATGCCAATTAATTCCTTAGTGTAAATGTCAATACATTCAGTTAAGCCTTCTGATTTAAATATCATTAAAGATAAACGTCAAGTCAATTTTTTCTCAGTGACTTTGGGGTGTGATAGCTATAATTAATGATTATAGATCATTCACATAAGGAGAATGGGTGCAAAAGATCTTAATTACGTAGTACCCTAAAATTTGCAAAAGGTTATAACATGAATGATATCATTTGATTTTCACAGCAGTAATGAAAAGTAGTTAATACAAGTATTATATTCCATGTTTTATAAGTGAGATTCAGAGGCTTGTCCATAGTCTAGGAAGCATGAATAGGAGGATCTGAACCCATGCCATTATGACTGGTCCTTAATCCACTGTGCCATGTGGAATATCAGGTATATTGGCTCATTTCAGGTTTGTTCTATTTTGGGGCAACCTTCATGTAGACTATATCCCTCATTATCCTAGAAGTGATTACCCTAGTCCAATGTGGACACTGATAGAAGGGGAGGGCTTTCAGTATGCCTGGTGAGAGACAGGGCAAGGTCTTAAGAGCAAAAGGTTGAAATTGGGAGATGCTAGCACTGGGAATGTGTGGGAAGAAGAAAAATACAGAGAGGAAAAACGAATTGCAATGACCATAATTCTAGAGGTATTCCCTAGGCTATATCTCTTCTGATGGTCTGGTAGACATTGAAGTATATGTGAATTCATGGTGAAGCTAGACTTGGAGGCATTGATGTAGTAGGCTGTGGCAGTCCTTTGAGAGACTCTGCCCTCTCCCATACCAGAAAACAGTGGCTGAAGAATTCTTCAGACTCATCAGTCAAGTGCCTAGAGATACCAGGTTACCAAACATTTAGAAACAGTATTCTTCAGTGTTCATTCAATGAGCAAGTGATGAATTCACCTTTCACTGCTCCCCAAGATTGAGTGCTATACTAATTCAATGGTGAGCATATGGAGACATCTAGACTTTCATCTCTTTAACCCTGGAGGCTAGGAGGAGACTTTAGGGCCTGGGTAGTGAGCATATCTTCGATTTCTATTCTATTCTAATTAAGTCATTGCATTTGCTTCATGCTTAACCAAGAAAACAAATATTATTCATTGTGTACTCCTGCCATATCACCCTCAATTGTGCACCTCAAATCCTCTCAACATTGTCTTTCATTTTCTCCTTCTCTGATTTAGGCTTTAAGGAAGAAGGAAGATGCCAATCAGTCAACTAGCATTTATTTAGTACACTCTGCCAGGACCTGAACTTATTCCTAGGGGTTGTTGCTCTTTTTTTTTGTTTTGGAAAAGGACCAATGACATTATGGAGAGATATCTTTACTTGAGCATGAATTAGATTTAAGTGAGGCAGAGTTGTGCAAAGTCATCAGCCTCATTCTCTCTTCCTGAATCATCAGGACCAAAATCAAGATAATTCGCATTGGTGATGGCCAAGGATGCAATGGATGACAATGGCATCTTCAATGTCTGATCAAGTTCTAAGCATTCCACAGTCACCTGTTTCAGTCGCCTTCATAGCTGTTGGAACAAATTGTTTTCCTCTGCCCATTTCACTGGGGAAAGTGTTCACAGGCTTCATGTAGACATTCCTCTACCTCACCAATAGTTTTGAAGTCTGTCTGTTGCCCTCAGCCTTGGCGTAGCCCATGTGCTGAGATGGTTTACTACCATGTAGCTACTGTTCATGCTACAGCTTTTTGGAGCCACAGGTGGAAATTGAGTGAAGCTGGACACCAAAGGTAGATAAATAGCCCTGAAAAGTGCTCCTCAACTCCTCATACCAGAGGGGCTAGTGTGTCTGAGCACCATGACAATACCTCCATTTCCTGGAAGGTATAAAAAAAGACAAAAGACCATTTCTGCTCTCAAGCAGCTCATATCTAATGGATCATGTAACATATAAACAACTACATATAAACAAGATAAATACAGGAAAATTTGGAGAAAACTAATTGAGGGAAAGCATTAGAGATAGGATGGACAGTAGATAGACTGCCAGACCTGAAGTCAGAAGTTGAAATCCGGCCTTAGACACTTAATAACTGTGTGATCTGGGAAAATCATATAACCCTGTTTGCCTCAGTTTCCTCATCTGTAAAACGAGTGGGAGAAGGAAATGGCAAACTACTCCAGTATCCCTGCCAAAAAAAACCAAATGAGGTCATGAAGAGTCAGATACAATCAAGAATGACTGAACAAGAACAGAGTGTCTTTTCTGATCTCCCCCGTTGTTGGTGATTTCCCTCTTTCCCATAATTATTGTACATATTTCTAGCTCTCCCACATCCATTATACCTAATTCCTTTTCTTTACAAACATTGTTATGACTTTAATTCAAACTCCATTATCATCTCTCACCCCAAATGCTGCAATCACCTAGCCTTAACTGGTCTCCCTACCTCCAACCTCTCCCCACTCCAGCCTCTCTCCCCTCCTTGAAGTTCATCCCCCACACAGATGCCAAGTGATTTTCCTCCAGGGCAGATCTGAGTATAACATGCCCCTATTTAAGAAATTGTAGTGACTCCCTTTTACATTCAGGATAAAATATAATTCCCTTATATAAAAATATAAAAGAAACCCTTCACAAACCCAGGTTCAATCTATCTTTCCAGTTCCATCATGTATTATTCCTCTTCTTGTTGTCCAGTCATTTCTTCATGACCCTTTTGGGGGTTTTCTTAACAGGGATACTGAACTGCTTTGCCAGTTCCTTATCTAGATCATCTTAAAGATGAGGAAACTGAGGTGAACAGGGTTAAGTGACGGAATAACACAGTAAGTGTCTGAGGCCTGATTTGAACTCAGGAAGATGCATCATCCCAAGTCCAGGCTAGCACTCTAGCCACTGTACCACTTAGCAGACCACTATTACTCTACTGACTCTCTACAATCTTACCAAACTGGCTATTTCTCTGTTCCTCACATATAATCTTCCCCCAATCACTATGCCTATCCATGCCCCCTTTACATTGGGAGCTCCTTGAGGGCACAAACTCTTTTGCCTTGTGCTGACACATAGTAGGTAATTAATGTTCATTGACTGAATTATGGGATTGTCCCATATGCCTGGAATGTATTCCCTCCCCACCTCTGTCTCAAAAATTCCTTAGTTCCTTCAAGAGACAACTCAAGCACCCACCTTACATAAGCTCTCCTACCATTTCTAATGCACCCTGTCCTTACCTACCTTGCATTCAGCTGCTTTGGGTTGATTTTATATTCCTTCTGTACATATTGATTTTATATATACATAAATATGTGCATATTGTCCCATATACATAAGATCTTTAATGATCCTCCAGCTGCTAGTGCCCCCCTTTCTCTGCAAAATTACCTTATATTTAGTTTGCAAATATTTTCTGTTCACTTATGAGTGCTTGTTGTCTCCCAGATAGGTCAGTCACTCAGTTAACAAGTATTCATTTATTCAGTGTTTACTGTGACAGGCACTGTGCTCTGTAGAAGCAGGGATTATTTCATTTTTATGCTTTGCATCTCTAATGCCTGGCAGAGAGACAGACACATTGTAAACGCTAAATCAATGTTTGTTGACTGATCAATTTCTTTTTCAATGTTATGATCTATATATGTGTTTAAGCTCCATTAGGACGTTGGCTATTTCCTTTTTGTCTCTACACCACCAGCATTTAGTACAGTGCTCAGCATACACTAGGAGCTTAATAAAGGCTTGTTGAATTGAACTACTGAATTCCATTCTTGGACTGTCATATATACATGTAAACGTGATCCTGGCTGGTCAAAATTCAGGGACAAAACGGGGACATGCAGTCAACACAATAGGATGCTGAATAGTTACTGATTACTTGCAGGTATCATTTAGGGATGTGATAGGCTGATAGATGGAGAGATGGATAGATATCACATAATCTTGTATCTGTGTGTATACACATCTTATCTGGGACTTGGGGCCATTCCTGCTGCATTTTTGGTTAACTAAAAGTTTGTTTTAATCTTAACCTCCTCCGAACACACGTATTCCTCTGTAAAAACTTGAAATGTTTGGCATTTGTGCCCCATGCCCAGGCTCCTCATTTTGAGCTATGAAATGTGACACTCAAAGAAACCTACATTTCTGCTGCCCATTCAAGATGTCATCTGGTCCTGTGTCCCCCAATGAAAAAAGCAGATATCAGAAACTGCATAGAAATATCGCTGATGCCCTGTAGATAAGATTGCAAGGCTGTGTTATAATAATGACAGATCTAACACTTGCAAAATGTGTTATGTAACCTATTGTACAGATGAGAAAACTGAGACCCAAAGAGATGAAGCCTGGATTCCTCACTATGTCCCACCCTCCCATAGCCAATCTGTTGCCAAGACCGGTCAATTTTATCTCTGCAGCATCTTTCCTCTGGCATTGCAGGCCCTTATCATCCCACATATAGATTATTGCAATAGCCTATTGGTGAGCCAGCTTGCCTCAAGTCTCTCCTCCCTCTAATCCCTCATCCACTCAGCCACCAAAACGAATTTCTTAAAGCACAGCTCTGACCATGTCACCCCCTACTCAAGAAACTCCAATGGCTCCCTATTATCTCCAGGACCAAATAGAAAGGGCTCCATTTGGCATTCAAAACCCTTTATAACCTAATCCCCTCCTACTTCGCCTCCCACCTACTTTTCAATCCAGCAACACTAACCTCCTGGCTGGTCCACAAGCATGCTTTTTCTCCCTCCTTTCCTTTGATTACTGACCTCCCTATCTTCCTTAGATCCCAACTAAAATTCTTCCTTCTGTAGGACTTCCCCAATCCCTCTTAACTCTAGTACCTTCCCCCTTTGAATTATTTCCTATTTATCTTGGACATAGCTTGTCTTGTGTATATTTGTTTCATATATACATATATACACACACATACACACACATGCATACATACATATACACACATAAGTATACATATATTATCTTTCCCATTAGATTGTAAGCTCCTTGAGGGCAGGGATTGTCTTTTGTCTCTTTTTTGTATCCGCAGTGCTTAGCACAGTGCCTGGCACATAGTAGACACTTGATGAATGTTTATTGAATGAATGAATAAATAATAATAGCTAACATTTCTATAGAACTTTAAGACTTGTAAAGTGACTTATATGTTGCCTCATTTGAACCTTAAAATACAATCTTTCCTTGCCAGGAGGAGGGGCAAGGGGTGAGTTAGTTGCTATTATAACCCTCATTTTACAGAGGAAGAAACAGACTGACAGAGGTTCAGTCACTTGAAAAAGGACACAGGGCTAGATTGAGGCAGGGTTTGAACTCAAGTCTTTCTGACTCCAATAGTAATACTCTACCCACTGTACCACCTAGATGCTTAAGTAACTCACCCCCAGACACACAGCTACCAGTTGTCAGTGGCAGAATTCGAACTCTACTTCCAAAGACAGTGAATGAGTCATGGGATCTGTCTCTTGGATAGACAGTGAGGTTTTAATTTTTTTTTCCTATCATGAACCTTGGAAAGGGACAAATTTGTTCCTTGGGATGGCGTGAAGTCAGGATGGTGAAATAGATGGAAAATCCTCAAACTCAGGAAGTTCTGACTTTCACACATATTGGCTATAGGACTCTGGCCAAGACACATGACATCTTGCACCCTAAGATTGTAAATTGCATTTGTTCAGTCATTTTTTCAGTCATGTCCAACTCTTTGTGACACTATATGGGGTTTCTTGGTGAAGATACTAAAATGATTAGCTATTTACTTCTCTAGCTCATTTTACAGCTGAGGAAACTGAGGCAAGTAGGGTTAAATGACTTCCTCAGGGTCACCCAGCTATTAAGTGTTTGAGGCCAGTTTTGACCTCAGGAAGATGAGACTTCTTAACTCTGGACCTGGAACTCTGTGCACTATGGCTGCCCTTGTATGTTGTATACAACTTACATAGTTGTACACTAGCTGTCAGTTTTTGTTTATGGAGTGAATTTCCCAATGACAATAAAAATACAGACTCAGACAAAAAACAAACAAAAAATTATGTAACACACTTGCTGAGGCCATGAGCTAAAGCTGTCTCATCAGACAGGAGTTCACTCTAGAGACAAGAAGAGTGTTTGGCGACGGGTGGGTAGATAAAAAAGATTTTCTTAATCAATGGCCCTCCTCTCCAAATGCAATTAGATAAAGCGGCCTATGTCCCCATGCTGTTCTATTTGATTCGGATATCAGTCCTGCTGTGCTAGCAGCTAGATGCCTGAGCCCTGTCAGGTGGATTAGGCTAGAAAATGATTGAATTCAGGTTATAAAAACTACAGTGAAGCCCGTGTGCTGAGAGGTCCAAGAACATCAGTCGACCCCAAATGTGCGCCAGCAGCTGGACGATGGGGGCAAGCAGGTCCCAGTCATAATCAGGCTCATTGTCACTGCTCCTAGAGATTCCCACCCATCTCTCAAGAAGTTGCTTTGGGCAGTCTAAATGGATTGGACTGTGACAGAAACACAGTTAATTTGTGTGGAAAACTGGAGGATGAGAGCAACCTGAGACATGAAAATTGAGTTTTCCAGGCAGCATGGAAGATCACTGAAGGCACAAAAAAAATTACCTTAAGATACAAACGGGGGAGAAAAGAGGGCAAAAGTTTCTTTTAAGGTCTGATTAAATTCAGGTATGATCAAATCAACTGTACTTATGAGTACTCTACAACATATAAACAAATGTTGGAAATACAGTTGAGATCCTCCGGTCTTCCTTGCTAAGCAAGGAAACGTAGACATTTGACATCCCACCATATACAATTCTGTCCTACTACTGTTACTGGACGCATTCTAGAGTGATAATTTTTTTGGTGGGCAGTCAAATGGCTCAGTGGTTAGAGTGTCGAACCTGGAATCATGAAAATATGAGTTCAATTCCAGCCTTAGACAATCACTAGCTGTGTGATCCTGGGCAAGTCACTTAACCCTCTTTGCCTCAGTTTCCTCATCAAAATGAGCTGGAGAAGGAAATGGTGAACCACTTCAGTTCCCTGGCCAAGAAAACCCCAAATACAGACACAAAAAACTGGACACAACTGAAGTGACTCCACAAAAACCAAATTGTTTATTTCTATCATTTATGGAAACATTCTGCTAGCAGCTCTAAATAGATTATTATTTTTTTCCCTTTGGAGGGCAGCTAGGTGATGCAGTAGAATAGAGTACTGGACCTGGAAACAGGAAGAGCTGACCTCAAAACCAACATCTGACACTTACAAGCTGTGTGAACCTAGATAGGTTTCTACCTTGGTTTCTTCATCTATAAAATGGAACAGTAACAAGACCTATATCCCAGTGTTACTATAAGGATCGAATTAGGTAATATCTATAAGGAGTTTGAAGCTTCCTTCAAGTCTTGGCTTAACTTCTACCTACTATATGGGACCCTTTTTGATCCCTCCAGTTGTTAGGGTTCTCCACCCCAATATTATTTATCTTGGATGGTTTAAAAACGTATTTATGCATACACAGAGGTTGTTCTCTGTCCAGTAGAATGTAAGCTTCCTGAAGGCAGGACCTGTTTTAGTCTTTGTGCTAACAAAATTCCTGGCATGTATTAGATGCTTAAGAAATGTCTGCTCCATGAATAGAGGTCCCTAAGCAAAGGTTGGATGGCAATTTATTGAGCACATTTTAGAAAGCATGGTTAAAATATGGTTAATAAGAACACCTATTTCTTAAGTTTGTTGTGAGGATAAGATATTTGTAAAACACTTTCCAATCCTTAAAGCATTATCTAAGTTCATCTTCTTGTCACCGGTGTTATCATTATTGTTATTATTATTTCACGTATGAGTTGTCCTAGATGGCAACTGAAGTCTCTCCCAACTCTGAAATTCTGTGATTCTTTGAATGAGTGAAAGAATGAATCAATGAGTGAGTGAGTGAATGAATGAATGAATGAATGAATGAACACATATGCAGGCACTGACATCAGACAGACATCTTCTGTCAATAGTCAGTCAAAAATGTATTTAGTCCTGAGCAGGTGTAAAGAACTAAAGAGGATGCCTTTTATCATGAGTCCCCCAAGCGACAAATTAAGTATTCCCCCCCCCCCCAGAAAAGCCAACCTCAGGAAAAAAAGCATTTAACAGAGCATCTGTTTGAGCTGCCAACTCAATGTCAGCCAAGCACTGGGCCAAATTGCAGCTTGCTCATCTTCTCAACCTCTCTGGCATAAGAAATTCATGAATAATTTGCCACATTATGTAAAGGAAATGATAAATCAACATCAATTTTATTATTCCCAACCTAATAATAATTCAATAAATGATTCATTACAGCTCTGAGTAAACACTGAGCCGTCCATGTATACAGAGATATAGAAGGATGAGAGAGTTGAGTTTTGAGTCAGGAGCCCTGGATATGAATGCCCACTCTGCTATTTAGAAATAATAATAACAACAATGATAATAATATGAACAAGAGTTAGTATTTATACACTTAGTGCTTTAGGGTTTGTGAAGCACTTTGCACATATTATCTCATTTGTCTTCACAACTCCCTTATATAACACTCTGACCTCTAGTAAGGCACTTCCTTTTCCTAGGGCTCAGTTCCATCAAGTACAAAATGATTGGTTTAGAGTAGGTGAATTCTTAGGTGTCTTCTAGCTTTAAGTTATGGTTTCTGTCAAAGTAGGAACACTGCTAGAATTTCCTCTATATAAGGTATTCTCCATCTCCACCTCTGACTTACAGAAACCTTGAACTCTGTTCCTTGGATTATATTGGGACCTGATAGACTAGCTGTGGGCTTCTCTTGCCTAGATCCATCCCTGCCCTATATTTCAAGACCACTGTTGTGGTTATTGTTGGTCCTCCCATGTATGTATTTCCCCCCACTGGAAATACATAGGAGCTCCTTTAGGAGAAGCCTGGATCCAGGCATGCCTTTCTTACTGGTATTCATATCTCTAGCACTTATCCCTCTTTATCATCTGTGATTCAATGAACGTTTGCCTCTGTTTTAATCGAGATCTGTAATAGCAAGCACCCTAGCACACCCAGGATGGCCAGCTAGCACAGGATCTTTGATCTGCTTTACTGAAGGACAGGAACCTTAAAGGGACCAACAATCTTCTTTTGATTGCATTCCCTAGTTTAGAGGAAAGGACAGCACCCTGAATATGGGTGAAAACAAACAGAGAAAATACAAGCAAAGAAATTAGCACAAAGATCAACAGACAGGGCTCAAACTGTCTGAATATACCAATATTGCTATGTGCTTTACATACATTATTGGATTAAGGGAGCACAGAAATCTGAGTGGGGGGGTGTAGCGGGCTCTGAATATATAGCTAATCAGAGTCTTGACCAGCAAATCAAAAGATCCTTCTCATGAGCAAACCCCCAAAGCAAAATGCCAACATTCCAGAATATATAAAAAAACTAGGCCCCTTACTTTATCAGAGACAGAAGGCACAAAACCTACTTGACTCAGCACAGTTATGAATTATCAGGGTTCAAAGGAGGTTAATCCTTCAGATGTTTACAATTTAGCCTGAGCCTGGGAAACTGAACTCCAAAAAGAAAACAATAAAAATCTCACCTTGCTTGTTATCACAAGATCTTAAACCACTCAGCTGGAAATATTATTACATGTTCTAAAATGTCTAAAGAGCAGACAGTATGAAGCAAATTCAAAATGGCAGCATAGGAAGAATTGTGTTTAGGGAGACAGAATCATATAAACTCAGAGCTGAATGGTATTTTACAGGTCATTGATTTCAACTTCTAACTGATCAACCTGTAAATCAGTGATTCTCAACCTGTGGGTTATGTTCAATTTGTAACAATGAAAATACATCCTGCATATCAGATATTTACATTACGATTCACAACAGTAGCAAAATTACAGTTATGAAGTAGCAACAACAAGAAAAATTTATAGTTGCAGGTCACGACAACATGAGGAACTGTATTAAAGGCTTACAGCATTAAGAAGGTTGAGAACCAGTATTGTAAATGATAAAAAAATTCCCTCTAAAATGTCCCCTCAAATCGTCCTCCAGGAGTTATTAGAAGGTCTCTAATGAGGAAGATCCCACTTTATCCTGAGGCAGTTGCTTACATTTTTAGGATTGTTAAGATTCTGATTGCTAAGAAGTTTTCTTCCTTTCAAACCCAAATTTTTGCAATTTCCAACCATTGCTTCTACTGCTGCCTTTTGAGGCCAAATAGAAAAAGTCCTTCAAGAACTATCTTGGCTTCCCCAAGATACAGAATTAAAAAAATGTTATCTCAACTGATCTACATTTGACATGACCATATGTAAAGCCAATCAGCCGTAGATTCCTGAGAGAATGCTACTGTGAACAGCTTTTAAGATTCGGATTACACAGTATTAGTGAACACTCTGTTTATTCCATTACAAAATCAGATTCAGTACAATGTTCACAGTATCAACAATTCACAAT
>CM053594.1:34685381-34741454 GCA_028646575.1 Pseudocheirus occidentalis
AAGCATTTGGTGTGGGAGTTCTGAGTTCTGGGCTCTCTTCCTTCCATTCCATGCTTTGAGCCTTTTTACCCACAAAAAAGGATTCTAGAGTTTTATGGGTATTTTTATTTTGCCTCCTTTTCCTCATGTTGGCCAGTCAATTAATTGGTTGTTTTTTTTTTTAGGTCTGTGAAATTCTGCTTCTAGGGGGGAAAGCTCTGTTCCAAATCACTGGGGTTTTCCCAACTGCCAAAGTTATTAGGGGGGTGTTGCAAGTCCCCCCAGCTTTGGCTTGCTGAAAGTGCACCCCAGGACCACCACCCAAGACCACGATCCGGATCCAGGCCACTCAACACAAGAGCACTTGGCCCTGATCAATCGATTCAGCCCCCCTGTGGAATCTGCAGGCCAGGGGCTCTGAAGCAGCCTGGTGGGGGCCGCCGGGCAGATCCAGCAGTTCTGTTCCCCCACTGCCTCCTTGCCCTGGGGGCAGAATGGCTGAACTGATTTTACCACCCCCAAATTAATTTTCAAAGTTTCACTTTCACTAACAGACTGTGATGCTTTAAAGCTCCCCTTAGGCAGGTGCTTTAGATTTTCTTTGAAGTAGACTCACGCTGTGGTTTGGGAGGCTCCTTGTGTCCTCCACTGAGGTTTTGGGCTGCCTGGGTCTCTGCTCTGCTGCGGTGCGAGATGTGCCCCTCCCGTCCCCAATCCTCACGCCTTGGCAGATGTGGAGGTGCTGGAGGCTCTAGAACCTCTGAAGACTGGCTGCGGTGCCTGTTTGGCTCAGCTTAGCCCAGCTCCTTCCCACCATCCCAGGCCTGGCTGCGGTCTTGGCTTCAGGCTGTTTCAGTCTCCGCTCCCGTCCACTGCGATGAGCCCCTGCTGCCGAGCTGCTTTTGGCAAGAAATGGGTTCTCTGTATTTTTGTGAGTCTGAGACTCCTAGACTTTATCTGGGCTCATAATTTAATGGGTGTTTAGAGTTGTGGTGTGGGAGCTGCAGGACCTTGCTGCTTCTATGCCACCATCTTGGCTCCGCCCCCTCCTCTCATTAATTGTTAACCAATCAGAGTTGATTGCCACCCTCAGCAACACCTCTCTTCTGACCATCCTTCTATTAATACACACACTAGCATTATTAATAAAAAGAGGTAGCCAAATGACCATCCTTTTATTAACAAACTTGCTAGCATTATTAATAAAATGACTAAATTACCGGAAATTATGTCTCTTCAACCTTTTTAAATGTCACAACTCCATGCTCAATGACACCAAAACACCATCCTCCACATCATCATGGCTAATGTTTATAGACCTTTCTACATATAATATGACATTTGATCCCAGTGTGGAGCGAACAACTTTAGGAGTCAGTGGACTCTTTCACACTAGAGGTCTTAGAAAGACTAGAAGACAACTTGGTGGATGTCTTGTAGAGGAAATTGGTTTTTTAGGAGTTGATATTGTACTAGTTGCTCACTGAGCCTTTACCCAATATAAAAATCTATGACTTCAGAAACTGTCAGGGAAAATCCTCAGGACTCTAGATCACTAAGCAGAAATCCAAGTACTTGTTCAGACTACTATTTCTTCCTCCTGCTGCTTTACCCTATGAAAATCCCTAGATGACATATTACTTCCTCCAGTGAACTGCTGAATCAACAAAGTATCCATGGATTCTTCTTTGGATTACTTTGGTCATAGTTGATACAGTTAATGGAAGAAAGTGTCTGATTCTTACAAAATTGTATTTAATCATCATGTGACCTGATCCCAGGTGGTTCCTCTTGTTCTTCAGTCATATGAATAGTGTCCAACTCTCTGTGACCCCATTTGGATTTTTCTTGGCAAAGATATTGGAGTGGTTTGCCATTTCCTTCTCCAGCACATTTTACAGATGAGGAACCTGGGACAAACAGTGTTAAGTGATTTGCCCAGGGTGATACAGTTAGTAAGTATCTGAGGCCAGATTTGATGAATCTCACTGAATATTTAAGAAGATGAGTCTTCTGGACTTCAGATTCAGCATTCTATCTACCATACCACCTAGCTGCCCCAGAACCCAGGAGACAGTAATAGACAGTTTTTCACCACTGATCTTCACAAAACAATAGGTGTTCTGATGATGGGAACATTGCTCCTTGAACTTCCAAATGATTTTCTTTCTTGGGCACATTAGAACCTTTACCATATCAACCCCTCCTGCATTTCTAACTCTTCTTTCCTTCCTTCCTTGTAAAAACGATAAGCATTTTACCAGCGTGTATTATACATTGTAATAAAGTAGCAAGAACAAGAACACTAAATAGTGAGAAACATTAAGATAGAGTTCATACCATAGACAGTCCTCAATAGACAGGAACTTCCACTCACTCCAGGCTCTGCAATCTCCTCTTTTGTCTCTACTTGACATAGACTCAGAGACTCTGAAACCGTAGTTCTATAATGAGCATGGATGAAAGAGCAATTCTGATTGTCCTACAACTTCAAAATATCCTACTCTTGGAATGACCAGGAAACCTGAAAAGGCATGATCTAGATATCAGATTACTCCCCCAGAATTGAAATGCAAAGTAAGATGATTTTCCTCTGGTTTGCTGTTCATCCTTCATTCTTGACGAGGGTCAATGACACATATCTTGACTTGTGCATGAATTGGATTTAAGTGAGGCACAGTTACACAAAGTCAATAGTCTCAGTCTCTCTTCCAGAGTCATTGGAGTACAGTGGCAGGACAAAAGTCAGGACAACTGGTGATGACTCAGGATGCAGTAGATACCCCTGGCATCTTTGATGCCTGACCAACTTCTAAACCAACTCCTGCTTTAGCTGCTTTCATGAATATTGGAACAAATTGTTCTCCTTTGCCCATTCTACTGGGGAAAATCTTCATGTGTATGAGGTAAGCATTCCCCTAACTCACCAAAACATTTGTGATCCAAAAGGAAATAGGTGGCTATTTCCTTTTTTTTAGGGAAAGCATGATTGAGATACTCTCAATCTGTTTTACCCCTTCTGTCAAGACAGTTTACCAGGGTGTGGCTACTGTAGTGCTCTAGCTTCTTGGAGCCACCAGTGACAGCAGGGTGATAGGTATATGACAAGCCCTGAAAAGAACTCAGTAAGGCCTCACATCAGAGGTGACAGTCTTCCCTGAACACCCCATCCATCCCATACACCACACAGACTGAAATTTTATATATGGCAATTACTTTCTGAATACCTCCTGTGTGTGTGTGTTATGTATTTTTAAAGGTCTAAGAGTAAGTATTCCAAGCTCTTTTCCTTTTAAATATTCAGCAATAACTACTTTGAAACACAAATCATACCTACTATGCTCTGACAAGGGGGGTCAGAATGCAAGAGCAGCTGCCAAGCTGTCTCTGCATCTTCACCCCCTCTTTAATAATTCAGCCCTTGGATTGTTTGCTCTGAAGGCAAACAATATCTTTTACTGCATATTTTATAGATGTATATTATGGGGAGCAGCAAGCTGGCAACTAAAGCACCCATACATACTTAACCAATTCTCCTGAGTGAAGGAATTTTGATTATGAAAAGATTGGCGATCGGTGTTGACATCTTTCCACTGTGGGCTCGAGTAGGATAAATAAACTGGGGAAAGAGAGTTGCAAAATCTCTTAATTAATTTCTACCAGAGTGTAAGAGCCAGCACTGAGAAATATATTCTTTCAGTCTGCCTGTCACCAACTTCTCTCCTCTCATCCTTGCGCCCCACAAACTAGCCAATTAGGAAGAATAGCTTTGGGAGAAGGTTATTGATGAACAGATATGTGTGACAAATGGTTTTAAGGAAAGTATGATCTTCTAATCCCTCTTCTTACATGAGGATTTCAGACACTCCAGGATGGGAAGGGAAGAAATCTCCTTGCTTGTTAGCTTATATTCATTTAATAGAGCCCATGAGTTTTCTTTTGTATTTACCTCCCATAACATGGTGTCCAATCTTCTGACTTTTACAAATGAGGAAACTGAGTCCCAGAGAATGAAAGATTGTGTAAATAACAGCTGGATCCCAACTTCCTGCTGATTTACAATCTATCCCTAATACAATCCTAGCGCTTGAAATTTGGAAGAGACTTTGGCAAACATCTAGTCTGACCTATTCATGAAAGGAATCTTCACAATGATATACCTGGTGTGTTGTCATTTAGTCTCTTCTTGAAAGACTTCCAGTGAGGGGGATCTCACTAGTTCTTTTTTATTAAATGCAAATGACATCTTATTTTTTCCAATTACATGTAAGATAATTTTCAACATTTTTATAAGATTTTGAGTTCCAATTTCTTCTCTCTCATTCCCTCCCCAAGATGGCCAGCAAGCTGACATAGGTTATATAAGTGCAATCATATTAAACATACTTACACATTAGTCATATTGTGAAAGAAGAAAGGACAAAAGGGAAAAAAACCAGTAAGTGAAAATAGTAGCTTCGATCTGCATTCAGACTCCATAGTTCTTTCTCTTGATGGAGATAGCCTTTTCCAATATGAACATTTTGGAATTGTCTTGATCCCATTCGTTCTTTAGACAGTAGATTCCATTTCTAAACAGCTCTAAATTACAGGGATGGGGTGGGGTCTGACATCAAGTATAAATTTGGTTCTTTCCAATTTTCCCTCTCGTTCTATCCTCTGGGGCAAGACAGAACAAGGCAAGACACCTAAATTTCCTCCCACCCAACTCCAATCCTTGTCCTTAGTTTCCTTACCTGTAAAACGTAGGGGTTGGACTAAACCACCCCCAATTCCCCTTCTATTTCTAGATATGTGACTCTATTGACTAATCTCACATGATATCCCTTCACATACTTGAAAAGAGCCTTCATGTCTCCCCTTAATCTTCTTGTCTCCAGGATAAATATCCCTAGTTCCTTTAATTACTCTATTATATCTTAATCTCTCATCAGTCACTTTCCAGTTCTTTTCAGGGTCTTCCTGGCCATGGCTCTAGAGGTTCCTGGTGGTAGTATGCTGTCTATACCAGGGTGTCTGTTTAACTTTTTCTGAGATGGAGCTAAATATAGGGAATCACCTGTGTGGTTTTCCTGTCATCATCAACTTTTCAAGGGGTCATTGTCAAATGTTCTTGAGTGCTTTCCCCTGGTTGAAGATACATCATCACAGGCCAGTGAGTGCAAACACTTCACAGAATAGTTTGTGTCAAATTGATGTTGTTTCACTCTCTATGAGCATCCATCACTCAGAGATACACGTCCACACATCCTAAACCATGGTGACATGTGGACAAGAGTCAGAACCAGGGACAGCACTCAGGAAATGGAATTTCAGCTCTCCCCCGGGACTTGTAAATGCAAAGTTTAGAATTTACCCAATGTTCCAGTGACATTTTATAAAGCACATATGATTGTACATATGGAAAGACTGATCCTGGCAATTATCATTGGGGAGAAAGAAAGAAAGAAAGAAAGAAAGAAAGAAAGAAAGAAAGAAAGAAAGAAAGAAAGAAAGAAAGAAAGAAAGAAAGAAAGAAAGAAAGAAAGAGGGAGGGAGGGAGGAAGGAAGGAAGGAAGGAAGGAAGGAAGGAAGGAAGGAAGGAAGGAAGGAAGGAAGGGTGGATGGAAGGGTGGAAGAAAGAGAGGGAGGGTGGAAGAAAGAGAGGGAGGAAGGAAGAGAGAAGGAGAAAGAAAGGAAGGGAGGGAGAGGAGGAAGAAAGGAAAGGAGGGAGAGGAGGAGAAAGGAAGGAAGAAAAAAGGAAGGAAGGGAAGGGGAAAGAAGGAAAGAAGAGAAGGAAGGAGCAAGGGAAAAGAGAGATAAAAGAAGGAAGAAAAGAAAGGAAAGAAAATGTAAGGAAATAAAGAAACAAAGAATTTGTTAAGCCTTATTATGTGGCATGAACTGGGCTAATTTGGGATTACAAATACAAAAGCAACATAGCTCCTGTCCATATGAAGCTTGTATTTTAATGGAGGAGACAAGATGCAAATGATGTTATATATACAAGATGTATACAGTAAATAGGAGTTGAAATCAGAAGGAAGTCACTGGGGATGGGCTTGGGAAGGGAGTATTCCCTTAATATCACTTTCTTTGAAAACAAGTAAGAACTATAATTTATGGGGTGAGAAAGTTATGCAGAATTAGTAGGCATGCATAAATTATGATCTACATCTTTGGAGGAAATGTTCACATTGATGAAAACAAAATAATTAGCATGCTGGAAGATTGTTGCTGAATCATAGGATGATAGAGCTTTAGAGAATGATTAGACCACAGAGGCCATTTTACAACCCTCTCAATTTACAGATGAGGAAGCTGAGGCCCACAGATATTAAATGACTTGCCCACAGTCCCAAAGGTTGTACTTGTCAGCATAGGGATGTGGTTTCACTGACTCTAGCGACAGAGACTTTTTTTCCCCTCTACCATCCTGCCTCAAAAGAAAGGCTCTACCTTCAGAAGTGAGTCTATGTGTAGTATTTCTGGCCAATATGAGATACTAGCTAGAAATGCTGAGCTACTGATCAATGTATTTCCTGGAGTAATAATTTAAGAAAGATTCTAAATACCAGATCCCCTGAGATCTATGCTTAACATGCATTACTGTCAATGACAGGTCCTGGGAAGGGATGGAAGTCTTGTCCATACTGGGTTGATTCCTGCAAACCATTTCTGTAAGGATAGGAAATGCCAGTCCTGAACAAGAAAGAGAGTCCATTAAAATTGGGCAATCTTCCCGTGGCTGCCAAAGCAATAATGTTAATGCATAGTTTTGACCACATCATTCCCTGATCAAAAACCTTCATCAAGTCCCTATGTTTATAAGATAAAATAAAAATTGTTCAGCCTGACAGTTACAGCCTTTCACAATTTGCCTTTACCCTTCCAACTTTATTTCACATTACAGTTAAGCCAAGCTATAATTCTAGCTAACCCTTGATCTTTTCCTGTACTCTCTTCACTCTGTGTCTTTTTATAAGTTGTTCTTGCCTGGAAGACATTGTCTTCTCATTTCTTCCTGTCAAAATCTCTATATTCCCTAAAGGATCATGTGATAACCCTGTCGAATCAAGTTCTCTGATTTACTCAGCTCAAAGTGTTCTCTTCCTCAAATTTTCCAAGAATTTGCCCCTATCACATCTTACCTTGAGTACATATATATTTTGAAAAAAAAATAAGCGAAAGGAGACATTCAAATCTGAGTAGTGAATGTTTGAGAATGGGTTTTGTATTTCTAGACTACAGTTTAAAATCTCAGAACGATCAGCTTCTGGTCAAGAATAGAGTACATCAAAGAAGTGTCAGTAGCATTATATTTGCTTTGAATTGTGGAAACTTAATCTAAAGGGTTTAAGATGGAAAAAGAGGGATGGTGGTTGGTTTAGAGAAACTGTTTTTGGTAGCATAAACCTGTATATTAAAAATATACTTTTGAATAAAGCTGCTGATCATTTTGGCATAAGAAATGGGTGGGATGTCTACCAACTTCTTCACAACTGAGGCCCTGAGATAACACTCCTCAGCAGAAAGTCAACTATCCCTCCACCAAGTTATTAGTCTTGTTGAAGGGATACAGAGAAAGAGTTGTCTCATAGGCTTGATAGATTATCATTTCCTTGTCAATATCTGACAGAAGTGCCCCTCTCAGCACAGAATACTTGAAGGATGTAACTGACATCTCAAATGTTTTTTCTCATAAATTTCACCTTCCCCAGTGGGCACTCAGAAGAAAGAAAACTTGTCTATTACAGCGAGTTGACTATGGTCATCTCTCACACTGGCTAGGCAGTTGCTGTTCAGTGCTAGGATATGAATTTAATCACAGTTCTGAAGAGCCATGATCTTTGCAATCATACCCATCTTTAATGATGCTGTGTTTACCATTGTTTAACCTTTGTAAGCAGCTCCATAAGACTAAATGAAATATAAGTGCTGAATATCAGCCAGAAGGGTATCGATCAAATCCTTCTGACTCAGAGATTTCCATTTTCTGTTCTAATGAGCATACCATTGTAGTGGAAAGCATGAGTAAGTCAGAAAGAGAGAACATGGAGATGATTCTCAGCTTGGTGTAGGAATTCAAGAATTCTTTTATCAGTTTTCCCATGATCTCATCAGTCCACCTCTTACAGGTTTTTCCTTGTCCCCTAGGTTATAACGTTCTCTCTACGATGAATTTTCCTAGCACTACTAAGAATATTCCTTATGTTTTTGACCTGTAAATACTATACCTGCAACCCCATTAGAATGTAAGCTTCTCTCCTTCCTTCTCTCTCTCTTTCTCTCTGTCTTTCCCCTCCTCTCCTCTCCTCTCCTCTCCTCTCCTCTCCTCTCCATTTACAAAGCATAATGCTAGACACTGGGAATAAAACAAAAAGTCAAAATGAAAAAGCACACCTTCCCTCAAGGATCTTACATTCTATTGAGACAAAATCCTTGTTTACAAACTGGCTTTCAAATAGTATTAAAGCTTGATATCCATCACATTTTTTGTAGTTTGTATCCTTTTTGACATTCTTGAGGTCCCCAAAGATTTATACCAGAGTTCCTAGGCTGACCTTTTTTTTCTAACATAAAACAATGAATAGAATGAAACAACAAAATAGAAATTAGGGTGTAGATACAGGTGATCCAGTCACTGGCTACCATTAAGGCCCATAATCACAACAGAGAATCTCAGAATGGAAGAGGATCTCAGGAATCATCTAATCCCTTAGACTAGGAAGCTAAGTGGTGCAGTAGCTAAGGAGTTAGGAAGACTTGGGAGTTAAAATCCCACCTCAGACTTTACTACCTATGTGTGGCCATGAGCAAATCTCTTATCTTTTCTCAGCTTCAGTTTCCTCTCTGTAAAATGTGGGTTTTAATAACATCTACCTCCCAGGATGGTTGAGGATCCAATGAAATAACACATATGTGGCATTTCACCAGTCTTAATGCACTATGTAATTGCTAGCTGTCATTATATCTATTATTAGTTTAGCCTTCCAATAACATCTCCAACAATAGGCATCCATTTCTCACTTTGAAGAACTCCAGTGATAATGAACTCACCACCAAGGGAAGCTCATTCTACTTCAACACAGACCTTATCATTACAAAGCTCCACACCAGATTGATCTGATATCTACTACCTTGTAACTTTCATTGATTATTCCTTGTTCTGCCCTCTGTAGCCAAGAAAAACTAGAAGGGTCTCCTCATCCACATATCAAATCTTCAGATATGTAAGAAAGATATCAAACTCTCCCATGGCCCCAGTCTTTTCTCTTTGGGGCTCTACAGTCACAGTTGCTTCATGGTTTCAAAGTCCTCCTTCATTCTGGTTGCTTTCCTTTGGCCACACTCCACTTTGCCCATCCTTCTTTGAAGGGAAACAACCCAAACTGAACCCATTGCTCCTGGGGTGCTCTGATCAGAGCAGAGGTCAACAAGAGCTACTGCTTCCCTCTTCTGAGCACACTGCTTCTTTTAGTACAATTTTAAGACCTCAGCAATTCTTCCCTTTCCCCCAGGCGATCTCCCCAGGCATTCACTTAGAGTTCTGCCATTATAGCAGGAGGGGCTTCTATACTGTGACAAAAGTAGGTCAACCCCGGTCCATCTCTTGTTTGATTTCCAAAGTGATTCAGTAAGATCTCAGGGAGGAATAATGTGGCTTCTCTGATGTACAGAACATAAATGGGAGGTACCCAACCTGTTCCTTTATGATAAACGCTTGTGTCAGCATTAAGAAGTAGCCACAGGAGGCTGAGGGAATGATAGTCATGCATTAGAATGGGAGTGGAATTGCTGAGAGGGTGCTCCTTTCCATTTAGACCCATAATCCTCACACAGTGAGAAGGAGGATTTCACCAGACAGCACCTGCAGTGAACAAAGTACTTTAGGAAGCTGGCTTTCTTTGTAAACTTTGGAGATTGAAATTGTGAGGAATATGTGTGTGTGTGTGTATACATATACACGTACATATACATACATATACATATATAATATATTCACCTAAATATACACACCCAAAATATAGACATATAATTTACATGTGTAAATAAGCGCACAAGAGTTTATATACATATAGATATATAATAAATACATAGATAAATGATACAAGTATATTACATACACACATGCAGATACATGTATATATATATATGTGTGTGGCAAGAGAAAGACAAGTGAATAGAAAGAAACTGACTAGGATACAACCTGGATCTGTGATTTCATTGTTACTGGGAACTCTTGGGCAGAGGAATTCCTTCTATCAATGCAGGTGGGACCTTTTCCTCGACTCTTAAGTCTCAGAAAGTTTCCTAGATCACTAAGCAGTGAAGAGACTTGGCCAGGGTCATAAAGCTAGAGTGCGAAAGAGACAGGACTTGAACCCAGGTCTTGGTTCTGATAGCAGTTCTTCATCTACTATACCATACTATTTTTAGCTACTGTCTTTTATCTTACTATCTTCTGTCTTTTTCTTTGTATCTCTCTTTCTCTCTGTCTTTTTCTATATATCTGTTGCTGTATCAGTGTCTTTTTATCCTTCCTTCCTTCCTTCCTTCTTTCCTTTCTTTTTTCCTTCCATCTTTCTTTTGCAAGCTGTCCACCACTACCTTTCTGATTATTAGCCTAGCTCTCTATTTTAATAAACACACACACACACACACACACAGAGTTTTCCTAATTGGTGAAACAAAGAGGTTGGAGTAGATTATATATAAAACTCTTTCCAGCTTTAGATTTTTTTTATCATTTCAGATGGATGATAGTCCTACGATCTTCTGCCCTTGTCAGACAACATCTGTAGAATTACATCTAGTTCAAGGGTACAACTCTGACCCCTCCTGCCACCACCTCATTTTCATTTGGCAGAAGGGAAAAATTAAAAAAAGATGGGATGTGTCCAGAAATGTACAATTGTTATTGTGAGGACATTCAAAACGAACCTATTAATAGAAGAATTCTGGAAGTTGGATACGTTTAGCTCTAAGTTCTAGAAGACTCAGAAGATATTACTGTCTTCAAACATTCAAAGAAGTGTTCTGCGGAGACTTATTAGATTTGGTTTAGAAGAAAGAACCAAAGTGTGGAGTTAAAGGGAGGTAAATTTTGACTCAATATAAAGACCTAAAGAGGAATGGGCTATTTTAAGATAACGAGTTCCTCATTACTGGAAGGCTTTGAGTAGACGCTGGATGACAACTTGTTGAAATTTGTCTAGAGAATATTCAGTCTTCTAGAGGGCAGCTGAGTGACATAGTAGAGTGCCAGGCCGGGAGTCAGGAAGACCTGAGTTCAAATTCAGCCTCAGATTCTGGGTGAATCATATAAATCTCTTTGTCTCAGTTTCCTCATCTGTAAAATGAACTGGAGAAGGAAATGGCAAACTACTCCAATATCTTTGCCCAGAAAACCCCAAATGAGGTCATGAAGAGTCAGACATGACTGAAATGACTGAACAATAACAACTTCAGACATTATGTAGGGTATGTCCTCTGGGGTCATTCCAACTCCAAGATTCCATAATATTTTCCATAGTGGAAACAGCAGGAATTTAGAATTTGGAGTCAGAGGACCCAGGTTCAAATCCTGGTTCTGCTACCTCTATGACTTTGGCCACATGGTTTCCTGAGGCCTCAGTTTCCTCATTAGACTAAATGACCTCTAAGGGCCCTTGTAGCTCAAAATCTATGATTCATGAATAAAGAAGGGAACAAGAAAACTTCTCTTTTGTTTTGTTTTTGGGGGAGAGTCTTTAAGATCAATTCTAACCATTAATATAGGCACACGTAATATAGACAACTGGCCATTAAAGCAATGAACATAATCAGTGTAATACTGCCTCTTGTACATGTTACACAAGGACAGTCTCAGTACTTTAAGAGTTCTTTACTTTTCTCATGTATGCTGTGGACTGCCCTTGGGCAGTCTGGTGAAACTTATGGACCCCTTTTTGAGGAAAAAAAGATTAATGACAAAATAAGATAATAGAGTTACATCTGTAAAATGGGGATGCTGATAGCACCTATCTTCTAGATCCATTGTGAGGATAAAATGAGTTAATATTTATAAAGAGCTTTGCAAGCCTTAAGGAGCTATATAAATATTAGCTATTAGAGCAATTAATCAGGCATTCAGCCAACTGAAAGATCTCTGCAGAGAGGATGCTATACATTTAAAATGCTGTACTCCATCAATATAGTAGGATGACCAGGTTTAGAATTAGGAGTCTGGGGGATGGAATTCTGACTCTGAGGCTGAGTAGTGTGCTAAGGCAAGCTGTTTAAATTCTCTGAGTCTCAGAGAAACTCCTCCCTCCTCACCTCCATCTCTTGGCTTTCTGCAAGCCTCGGTTCAAATCCCACTTTTTCTAGGAGGGCTTTCTTGGTCAAATATTCCACTCACCCACCCAGTGTCCTGTGCACCTTCCCTATGGCATTATTTCCCATTTACATTGTCTATATCTTGAATGTATTTAGTTGTTTATGTCTTCTCCATTAGAATATGAACTCCTTGAGGGTGCGAACTTTTTCTTTAGCCTTTATTTACATAGACAGTGCTTGGTACAGTGTCTAGGAGAAAGAAAATATTTAAAACAGCTTGTCATCTATTTACTATTTTCTTCTTGTTCTTGGTCTGAAGAACTTTGTGGGGTTCAGCTCAAGAACGTGATCCTAGGCTGATCCCTAGGACCTCCAAGGAGGTATGTCCCCCATAAGAAAGTATAATACACAATACTAAAATTCCAATGTACAAAACAGAGTCAATGGAGAGTGACTATAAAAGTTGGAGGGAAGTCATTGGAAAGGTAATGTTAAAGAGCCGAAATACTTGGTTTGAATCCTGACTCTATTACTTGCTCCTTAGCTGATATTAGCAAAGTCATTTCCTTTTCCTGGATCTCAGTTTCCACATCTGTAAAAATAAAGAAGTTTTTCAACATGATCCCATGATGTCAGACCCATGAGGGCTAAATCCTATGATTCCTTCATTTAGAACTATCAAACCTCGAAGATGGACCTTGGATGCCACTGAACCTTGACCTTGGCAGAGTGGTAGCCCTGGCTCTGGTGTCAGAGGACCTTGGTGCAAATTCTGTTATTTCTGTCATCTTGAGCAAGTAACTTAACCTCTGAAGGTCTCAAATTCTTATCAATAAAATGAAGGGGATAGATTTAATGGTATCTAAGGTCCCTTACAGGACTTTAAATCATTTCCTGTCCTCACAAATCCAGGGTGAGGCATGATTAAGGGATCAAGGGGGCATCTATTCAGTGTCTGCAATGGGACTGTGGAAAGAACACTGGGCTTGGAGCAGAGGATCTGGCTGTACAATTTCCTAGCAGTGTGACCTTACTTTCCATCTCTAAATTGTCATCTATAAAACGGGGATAACAAATGAGAATTCTTAACTTTTCCCTTTAGGTTTCCAATAAAAGGTGAATTCCTTTAATGCTATTTAAAAGAGGGCATTTTTAAAAAATCCTCTTACCTACCACTTGTTAGGGCCTATACATCTGTTGTTTCAAGCACAGAAATCTGGTAAGGGAAGGAACTTCCAAGGGCAGGCATATCTCCTCAATAATTGGTTAATATCACAAGACATCCACATTTGCTCTCCTGAAGCATCTCCCTCAGGCCTCCTGCCTCTTACAAGCAACTCTGATGACTCCCCTCTCTTGATGTTTCTAAGATGTCTTCAGAGCCAGCCTTCCCTTTGGAAAATAATTTCACAAGTTGGATGAAAGATAACAGATATTTCTCTTCATTAATCTTGAGATACTTTTTGCCTGAAGGCAAGGAAGTCTCAAACAACCACTACTTTCATTTATCAGCCTATAGCCAAGATGAATTAATTTCAACAAGGAAAAGTCCTCTGGAAGCCTATTTACTGGTTTAAGGGGGAAAAAGTATAGCACTGGAAAAGGAAACAATCTTTCTTTGTAAGTGTATGTTTATATAACATTCGGAAATCTGGGTGTGACAAGAATTGGGTAAGGCATTATGTCTTTGAAGAGATTCAATCTTAGCTTCAAAATATTTATTTCTAGAAATCACTACATACTTACCACTTGAATATAGGCATTCTCAAATCACAGGCCATCTTTGAGCCATGCAATTTATACACTGAAATAATAGATGATTTTTCCTTAAAGGCAGATCTGATCATGTTACTCACTTAGTCAATCAATTCAAGTGGTTCTATTGCCTCTAGGAGCAAATAGGAACTCTTTGGGTTGGCTTTTCAAGCCCTGTTCTTATCCTGTCTTTCCAGTCTCACTGGACGCTACTCCTCCATTACCTAGGCATCTAGTTGGTATAGTGGATAGAACATTGAGTCTGAAGTCAGTAAGGTTTGAGTTCGAATTTGAACTGGACACTAATTAGCCATGTAGCCTTGGGCAAGTAATTTAAGCTCTCTATGCCTTATTTCCCTTAATTATCAAAAGGAAATAATAAAAATATCTACCTCTCAGGGTTATTATGAGGACTAAACTAGATAATAATATTTGTAGAAGGCTTAATATAGTCCCCTGCACATAGTAGGTTCTTAAGAAATTCTGTTCCCTTTCCTCATTCCCTCCACTCTGAGTCTACTATGCAATTCAACCAACCCAGCCTTCTTTCTGTTCCTCATGAGTAACACTCCTCCTATCTCATTCCTTGGCACTGGCCATCATCCATGCCTGAAATGCACTCCCTCTTCACCTCCAGCTCAGAGAATCCTTCAAGACACAGCTCAAATGCCACCTTCTACATGAAGCCTTTCATAATCCCCAAACTCTTTCTCATAATATCTCATATTTAATTTGTTCAAATTATTTCAGTCATATCTGACTCTCTGTGACCCCATTTGGAGTTTTCTTGGCAGACATATGGGAGTCATTTGCCATTTCCTTTTCCAGCTCATTTTACAGATGAGGAAACTGAGGCAAACAAGGTTAAGTGACTTGCCCAGGGTCACATAGTAAGTGTTTGAGACCAGATTTGAACTCATGAAGATGAGTCTTCCTGATTCCAAGCCCAGTGTTCTATCCACTATGGCACCACCTAGCTGCCCTATGTTTAATTCCTTGATATTTATTCTCTTTATAGTTATTCTGTGTTTCCTTATGTAACCCTAGGGATTGGTATGTTAGGCTCATAGCCTAATGAGGCAGATTTAAAAGGCCCCAAGTTCCTACTAACTCTGCCCCCAAAAGCTTAGTTATAAAACATCTGAATGACTTGTTATTCTAACAATGGGCTAGAGGGTGAGATCCCAGCTCTGCACGAGGAAAAGTCATTCTCTCCTGGGTCATTCCAAGAATTGTCCTACAGCCTCACACACTGAACAAAGGGGACAGGATCAGCCATGGGAAATTGTGAGATATAAGATTAGATGAGTCAGAAACAGTCTTTGATAGAATAAAAGCTCACACTTAGCCATAGGTGTCCATTGTGCCCAAATAAAGTAAGGGAAGGAAGAACATAAGGGCCTCCCCAGTTCCCCACATCTATTTTTTCTTCTCTTCAATCTTCCATCCACCTGAGTTAGAGAAAAAGTCTGAAATGTTGTTGCTTTAGCTTTTGTGGAGGTGATGGTTTATAGTCAGGAATTGCCAACATGAACACCACTGCCAATTAATGTAGACCCTGCTGGAAGTTCCACCTCCCTTCTGTTTATTTTTTTCCTTTCTCCTTCTGGTCCCCCTCTAGACAAAAAATCTTATCCTCAGCACTGTCCTCAAACTAGCTCCTTTTCTTCCTGAGCTGGTAAGAAATACAATTCCCAGAGTTTTTAGTAACTTAGGCCTCTTTTACCACATAGCCTGTTTAAGACTTGTCAGAAGGCCAGCTACTCCTACAGACGTACCTGCTGTCTCCATCATTAAGATGTGAGGTCCTTCAAAAGGGGAGATGTTTCATTCACCACATTCATTCATTCACTGTATTTGTAATGTGACATACTGATGTAACCAAAGATCCCCAGTCCTTCCCCTTTGACTCACTGCTCTCCTGTTAGAACTTCCAAGACTGGTCATCTCTCCAGCGGTTGAACTTTTTCTTACATGCTGTCTCCCTCAATGAAGAAATAAGGATGGGCACCTCAAGAACAGGAAATATATTGTTTTTCCTATATATGCTTCCAAGATCTCCAAATAGTGCTTGGCCCCTGGTAAGCGCTTAATACATTCATTTTTTATTGGTTCATTTATTCATTCTTTCATCTAACCTGCTATCTCCAGCGTCCACGAAGTCAAACAGACCATCCCTGAGATCTGGACTAAATCTACCTTTCAGCAACTTTCTATCCCTTCAAGAGTCATAATTCTCAAGAGCCACCCTGTCTGGGCAGACTTCCTTCATCTTTCCATTGGAACTGTTTTCTGCCTCCAGATTTTCCCAAAGCACTTTGTCTGGAATTCCCCTCTCTTTTGATCATAATCCTGCCTTGTCTTACAATCATTGCCATGAATTCTGATTCCCTTCCAAAGGAATGTAAACACTTTCAAAGTAGAGACTGTTACCTTTTCACCTTTCTATCCAAGGAACATAGGATGGTGCTTTGCATATTCTAGGTACAATATATACATATATATGTATGTGCACATATGTATTTAGTATGGGTATGTAAGCATATGTGTGTATATATCTATATCTATGTACATATCTATATATGTTTATATCTATATCTATATTTTATCTATGTATCTATCTATAACTTTTATCTATATATGTATCTGTATCTACATCACCTACCACATACAAAGCACCATGCTGTACACCTACCATATATACACATATAGTTAAATACATATATACATTAGACATACACACATAGACATACAGGTATACACAAATATCCACACACATACATGTATATATGTATATGTGTGAATATACAGACACACATATACAGATGGATAGATAGATGATAGATAGATAGATAGATGGACAGATAGATAGATAGACAGACAGATGATAGATAGATAGATAGATAGATAGATAGACAGACAGATAGATAGATAGGCAGACAGACAGATAGATAGATAGATAGATAGATAGATAGATAGATAGATAGATAGATAGATATGGATGGATAGTTGCATAGATGAATGCATGGATGAATGGACAGACAGGTGATACATACAGATAGATAGACAGCTTCCCCATTAGAATGTAACCTCCTTAAGGACAGGGATTATCTTCTTTCTCCCCCCTTTCTCTATATTTCTATTGTTTAGCACAGTGTCTAACACATAGAAAATACTCCATAAATCCTCATTAACTAAAGAAACTCCAAATTTTAGTTCCAGGCCTTTTTTTCTGGCCAGTGTTCTTCCTCATCTCTACCTATTAGATTCTCTAGCTTCCTTTAAGTCTCAACTAAAATCCCACTACAGGAAGCCTTCCCTAATCCTTCTCAGTTCCAGGGTCTTTCCTCTGTTATTTCCTGTTTATCCTACACATTGCTTGCTTTGTATGGATTTGTTTGCATGCTGTCTCCCTCATTAGAGTGCAAGCTACTTGAAGGCAGGCACTTATCTTTTGCCCCTTGTTGTATCCCTAGCACTCAGCACACTCCAAGACATAGTAAACGCTTGTCAAATATTTACTGGCTGTCTGACTAAATGTTTGCTGGATGAATGAATGAAAACAGACACACAGAAAAGGAAGTATGCTCAAGTTCCACAAGACTTACAGAAGCTGCATATCCCTTTGTGAAAGTGTCATGGGTAAACTTTAAATGCTTTTTGTCAATTCCTAGTTATTTGGTGCCAGCAGTGAAACATCACATGGGAGGCATTTTTATTCTGTGAAAGCTGCAAACATGGCGCAGAAGTACTTGTGTGAATTATGAATTATCACTTTCAGCAATTTGAGAAGCTAAGTTGTCACCAGGTCTCCTGAAGCCATCCTGTAATATTCTGACTTCTAAAAAAAAATAAAATAAGCAAAAATGTTTCTTTACATACTGACATACAGAGCAAACAATCTGTGCCAATGTATGGATCAATGCACGGATCGCATTTCAAGTCATTTCAACTGAAGAGATGTTTGTAAAGCAGCTATACTCTGTGTAAGGAGCTGTCATATCTTGAAGATAGAAGGATTTGTCTTAAATAGTAATAGATCCTGACCTTGAGCAGTTTCCATTCTGCTGAAAGGGTACAATTACTACACAGACATATCAATTTAAGAGGCAGCCAGGTGGCATAGGGATAGGGTGGACCTAGAGTCAGGAAGATGTGAGTTCAAATGTAGCCTCAGAACCTTACTAGCCATGTGACTCACTTAACCCTTTTTGCCTCAGTTTCCTCATCCATAAAATGTCCTTGAGAAGGAAAGCACTCCAATATCTTTGTGAACCCTAAAGGGGGTCGCAAAGAATTGGGCATGATCTACAAGAACAACAAAATCAGTTTTAAGATCATGAGAGGAAAGAGGAAGCACTAAGACCTGAAGTTAGGAAGCAGGTAAAGGTCAAGGGAGATTTCAGAGAATAAATGGATCATGCGGGCAAGCACTGGAGACAGACAAGGATTTTAAGAGGTGGAGTTAATGAGAAAGTGCATTCAAGGCATATCAGCTGATCTGTGTTGATTCATGGAGCCAGGAAAGCTAAGTTTCAGAAAAAGTCAAGAGTCCAGTTTGACTTGAATGTAGATATTATGAAGAAGTATAATCTGAGAAAACAGTTTTATTTGAGCTGATTGTGGAAGGTTTTCCATGTCTGGAAGTTTCTATTTTAGGCTATAATCAATAGGGAGCCATTGAACCTCCATGAGTAGCAGAGTTACACATAGACATGTGCTTTAGCATGATTAGCTGGGCATCTGTGTAGAGGATGGACTAGAGAGGAGAAGAGATTAAAAACACATTTATAAAGGATGGCATTCTTCATGGGGCATTGATCAAGACTGACAGAAAAGCCTCTACGTATCAATGGTTAGGCAAACAGACACATTAATTACCACCATGACTACCACCATGAATACTATTACTACTACTACTACTACTACTACTACTACTACTACTACTACTACTACTACTACTACTACTACTACTAGTACCACCACATACACAGACTCACACAAAAGGTATTGAATTGATGGTATGAATACTCAGATGAGTTGTTTTTTTCTTATTGATGCATAATGAAATCAAGTATGTACTGCAAAGTGTTTAAGACATTTCCCTAAAATAAACAAAACAATCCAGACTAGACTCTCTTATTTATTAGTTATGCAGAAATAAAAAAAATTGCATTTTTTCTTTGATGTATAAACAGAGTGTCGAGAAATCTCCACTTCCAGCTGAAGTGTTTCCAGTTAGGGGAATGTTTAGTTTTCTGTACTTGAAACACCATCTACTGCTTTCATACCTTCACACAAGTTGTCCTGCATGTCTGAAATGTATTTCCTAATGGAACTAAACCTAGCTGAGTGAGAATGATGTTTTGCTCCAGGTGTCAATGCTGAAGGGGTATACTTCCTCCCAAAGAGGGAGTCGTCTCCCCAGCAGTGATTACTGCTCCCTCCTGTTCTTGTGCTAGGCAGCTAGTTTCACACTGGAAAGATGTTAAATATGGAGTGAGGGAGATATGCGGCCTTGGGCAAGTCACTTAGCCTCTGCCTCAGTTTTCTCACCTGTAATGAGGATTTAATGATGTAATATACACAATATTGCATTGCAAACTGTAAAGCACTATATAAATGCTAGCTATTATAGTATTCTTAATTATTATTATTTGTTTTAATTCATGGGTCTCTGCCAACTTGGCCACTGTGATGCATGGGGTGCAATCATGTCCAGGTCAAGCTCTGGTGCATCTTTTTTCTTGTGGTGCCTCTCTTTTTCCTTCTTTGCCTTCTCTCAAACAAGTGTAGGCAAGAGTGAGACAATGCCATCTTCCAACATAATTACCCCTGTTGTTAGAATCTCCTTTGCACCACTGCCCCTCCTACCAACTGTTTTTGGTCCAGTATCACTGTCCTATTTTTATTTTTATATTCTTAGTCCCCAGCACACTGCTCAACACAGAGTAGGTATTTAGTAAATGTTTGGTCATTGAATGAGTACTTGAGCCAATCTTTTCCTGAAGACCTCTAGTGAAGGGTAACCTCGAACCTTCCTCATGCTTTCCATTGTTTTCCTTACACAAAACCTACATCTACTTCTTTGTACATAATTCTGCTCTACATGGTTAAGCAGAGCAAGGCTAATCCCTTTTCGGTATGATTGGACTTCATCTATCATGAAGAACTGACCTCCTTCCCCAAACCTGTCTCTCTCCCCACCCCCAACCCCATACAAGTCTTCTCTTCTCCAGGTTAAACATTTTGAGGTCCTTCTTCCGCCTATCCTCCTATGGCATAAAAGGATACCCTTCACTGTCCTAACTGCCCTCCTCTAGATACTCCTACTTATCCTTATATGATGGCACCTAGGATGGGACAGTTATAATATAGTCATCTTCCTGAGTCTTTAGTTGGCTCTCTATCCATCACAAGTAGCTGCCCTCATAAGATCATGCTTAGAGTGCAGTGAATAGAGTACCAGGTCTGGAGTCAGGAAAATCTGAATTCAGATCCAGCCTCAGACACTTACAATCTATCAGGCAAATCACTTCACTCAGTTCTTTATCTATAAAATAGAGATAATAACAAAATCTACCTCCCAGGGCTGTTGTAAGGATCAAATGAAATAATATTTAGAAGGCACATAGTAGGTACTTAATTCCTGGTTGCTGGATTACCTCTCTAACGTCTACATAATTTAACATTTTCAGACCCTCCAATGTAGAATCATAGCTTATAGTCTTCTGTCAACTTATAGAATCCAAGAGGTAGAAGATGTTAGCACAGCAGGGAAGGAAGACGCCAGGAACAAGGAAAGCAGCAGTGGTGTGTGACCTTCTCCTTGAGGGGGATGCTCTGACATCCCAGCCAGGCCACAGCAGCACACAGTTGTATTTAAAAGGTAAAGACAATATTCCATCTGTCAGACGACTTTCAAACTAGAGGCATAAAGCTCCATTTCCCTTTGATTTGGACTCCGTTGAAGCCTGTTTAAAATGTTCTGATGTTAAACCTCTCTGTTGTAGAGCAAAGGAATGAATTCCAAACTTTGCCGATAAAGAGCTTCACAGGCTCTCAATAGCCAAGGGTTGTTCGCATTAAATGCCCTTGATCCAGGCTGATTCCAGATTCCTATGTTTCACTGAAGCTCAGAATTGAAAGGGGACCTACCTCAGAGGGGCGGGATGGGAAAGATTGTATAGAACCATCTATCTGTGGGTTCATTGCTGATCCCACGTGTAATAAGTTGGTACCACAAGTTCCCAGCAGTTTAAAAATGGCACACTGGTCTTCCTTTTTAAACAAAAAGGAGTCTCATTGCCTCATAGGAGTAAGGAGGTTCCTACCCTGTTTCCTCCATCAGGATCCATACCACATTGAGCTCATGGGGTCAGGTGCCAAACTTAACATTTAACTTTGTAGTAGTCCTTAGGACTGGGTCTGTGAAAAGGAATTCCTATTGGCCTACAGTTACAGGATGGAAAGCGAGATCCCTCAAATGGGTTCTTAATGTGCGAGTTTACTGGTGCTTTGTTTCACTTGTATCCAAATCCTTGTGACCCCATTTGGGGTTTTCTTGGCAGAGATACTAGAGTGGTTTGGTATCTCCTTCTCCAGCCTATTTTACAGGGGAAGAACTAAAGCAAATAGGGTTATGTGAGTTGGCCAGGGTCACACAGCTAGTGTCTGAGGCTGGATATAAACTCAGGAAGATGAATATTCCTGATTCCAAGCCAAGTGCTCTCTCTAGCTGCCCTGTATGAGTTCATAGCTTCCATCAAACAACGAGTATGGGAAGAGACTAGATGAATCTTTGGAATTCAATGGTGAATAAAGAATGACTAGGAAAATTTAAATAAACAACAGTATATACATATTATGTGCATGTGATTTAAATATGTATATCTCTGATTGTATTGTATCTGATAACTTTTTTCCAACTAAAATTATGCAAAAAAAAGTATGCATGTACTCAAGGGCCATATGAGAGATTCATAGGCATAACACTTAACGGGAGATCTATCTACTTTTAGTAACTGCTAATAAAAATGTCTCTATGCAAGAGGAGTCATCAATTTTCTTTCCTTGTGCTTTGGATTTTCACTAGTTTAACAAAAAACACAGAAAGATTCCTTTAACAAAGCAAACCAGGCAAGTCCAGGAATTTTTCTTTTTCTTTTCTTGCTAACGATTGGAGGTAAGAGGGCCTGTGTTTATGCTGTTCAGCAAATATAGAGTTCTTAAAGCAAAACCAAAGGCATTTACCTCCGATCTCTCAATCCCTTTCTCTTTTCACTGATGTGGCTCCAATCTCCTCTCTTCCCAGTCTTGACCCCTTAGTGAACCTATCTTCCTGTCTTCTAATGCCTTATTCTTCTCTCCTGGTAAAGCTCACATCTTTTTTTTTTTTTTTTTTTTTTTGCTTTTTGGAGGGCAGTTGGGGTTAAGTGACTTGCCCAAGGTTACACGGCTAGTTTTTCGTGTTAAGTGTCTGAGGCCGGATTTGAACTCAGGTACTCCTGACTCCAGGGCTGGTGCTCTATTCACTGCACCACCTAGCCACCCCTAAAGCTCACATCTTGCCAAGCCCTCTACCTCTTCTGTTCCTGCTCTACAGGCTGTTGAACAGAGTTGGAGGAAATCGTGAAGGCTTGTTGACTGGGTCAGTCATTCATCCAATAAGCATTTATTAAGCACCTGCTATATGCCAGGCACACTGTGCTAAGTGCTGGAGCCTGCCCTCAAGAAGCTGCCATTCTAGCAAACATCTATGTGTAAGAACAAGATAGCAAGCTAGATGGCTAGACTGATAGATCAATCGATCAACCGATATAAATATATTGATAGCTATCTAGAGAGCTATGGTGTCTATTGAATTGTAGATCCTCTATTCTATATCATATAGAGAGATCTACAGGGTGTCCTGAAAGTCTGGACACATAGGAAATCTCATTATGCATATTTTCAAGAAATGAAATGAATGAAATTTTCAACAATATTTTATTTAATCAGCATAAATTTTAGCCATGACAATTTTGTATGGAATAAAAGTTTTCATTAGCTATTGGGGACTATTTTCCATATTAATGAGATTATTTTAATTTAATTAATTAATGAGATTTCCTATGTGTCTCCCATGTCTTCCTATGAAATCTCATTTATGTTAATTAAATTTAATAAAATGTTGTTGAAAAATTCATTCATTTCTTGAAAATATGCATAATGAAATTTTATATGTGTCCAGATTTTAGGGACACCCTGTAAAATTGATATACAGATATATAGCTCTATAATCTAAATATAGAACTACCTTCTTATATCTCTATACAGGGATCTATATTATATGCATAGGTCTACAGATATCTACATATGACATAATATAGATATGATCTAAATAAATCTATAAATCTGAAGATAGGTTATATAGGAGATAATCTCAGATGGAAAACATTAAGAAAAATCATTAAAGGATTTTGAAGAAGGTGAGATTTTAGCTGAGACTTGAAGGAAGCCTGGAGGCAATGATGAGCAGGAAGTGGGTTATATATGTATGAAAATGCTTACAGTGGGAAGACTGAATGTTTTGTGCATCGAATGACAAGGAGGCTAGTGTCATTGGACCGCAGAGTATGTGAGGGGAGTAAGGTATGAGAAGAACAGAAAGGGAGGATGGTGTCAGATTATGAAGGTCTTTAAAAAGCCAAATAGAAGATTTTCTATTTAATACTGGAGATAAAAAGCCACTGGAGTTTATTGAATAAGGAAAGGAATGGGGATTGCTATGATTAGACCTATACTTTAGGAAGATGAAACCGACAGTAGAGTGAAGAATGGACTAGAACAGGGAGAGATGCAAGCCAGGGAGACTGACCAGAAGGCTATTACAATAATCTAAGCACAGGTAATGAAGGTGATGGCCGAGTCAGAGGAGATGAGGGGGCTATTATGAGAGACATTATGAAAGTAGAAACAGCTTGATAATTGATTGTGTGGGGAGAGGGGAGGGTTTATTCCAAATGTATTTATTTATTTACAAATGTATTATTTAATCTCTACGTTGAGCAAGGAAATCCTTTGACTCCTCCCAATTCACCAAAATGGTTCCTCTAAAATCGATCTTTCATCAAGCATCGCACACCTGTCCATCCCCACATCCTCTCAGCTGAGGACCAGCCTCACATTCTACTAAAAAGGAATAAATACCATTTTCTGAGAGCTCCCTCTTCCACCTCCTCATCTCACAGAAGATCACTTGGCATCATCACTTGCTGACTCCCTTCCCACACCAGTCATTGATTCCTTTACATATATACTTGATCTCATGCCCTTCTGCAGATTGCCTTACTGTTACTTACTTACTGTTAACCCCTCTGCCTAATCCTCCATCTCTCCCTCTCTACTACTTTTTCACTTGCCGCTTACTGACAAATGAAATATCCTCAATTTATTTTTTCAAATGGCTCTCATGACTGCCATCCCTGTTAGCTATCATAGCTTTCTCAGGCAAACTGCTTGAAAAAGAAATCTACACTTGGTTTCTCTACTTGCTCTTCCCTTACTCTTGTCGAAACCCTCTTCAATCTGGCTTTTGACTTCATCACTCAAATGAAAGTGCTCTTTAAAACTAAGCGATGGACTCAGCTGCCAAATTTAATAGCCTTTTCTCAATCCCTATCCTTGATCTCTCTGCTGCATTTAACACTGATGTCTCCCCTCCACTCCTGGATGCTCTCTGAGTATTCATGACACTGCTCTCCCCTACTTCTTTTCCCACTGCTTTACTCCTCTGAAGTCTCTTTTGCTGGCTCAGCATCCCTGTCATAAATATTATGACTGTCTTGATATCTCTTCTCTTTTCAATCAACACTCTGTATCTCTTGACCTCATCAGCTCCTGTGGGTTCAATTATCATTTCTATGCAGATGACTTAATAGTTATATGACCCTGAACAAGTCAGTTTACCTCTGCCTCAGTTTCCTCATCTATAAAATTGGGATAATGATAGCACCTACCTATCAAGATTGTTGTAAGGATCAAATGAAATAATATTTGTTTCTTTCCTGCCCATTAAAGTTTTTAAAATATTTCTCCCCATTACATGTAAAAACAATTTATCATTTGTTATTATTTCTTAACGTTTTTATTTCCAAATTTTTATCTCTCCTCCCCTCCCTTGCTTTCCCTAGTCCTGAGACAGTAAGTAATCTGATATAGGTTATCCATGTGTAAACACGGAAAGCATTTTCATATTGGTCATTTTGTGCAAGAAGACACAAACAAAAAGAAAGGAAGGAAGGAAGGAAGGAAGGAAGGAAGGAAAGAAGGAAGGAAGGAAGGAAAGAAGGAGGGAAGGAAGGAAGGAAGGAAGGAAGGAAAGAAGGAGGGAAGGAAGGAAGGAAGGAAGGAAGGAAGGAAGGAAGGAAGGAAGGAAGGAAGGAAGGAAGGAAGAGAAAAACAATATGCTTCAGTCTGTATTCAGGTAACTATCTGCTCTGGAGGCAGATAGCATTTTTCATCTTAAGTACTTTGGGATTGTTTGGATCATTGTATTGTTGAGAATAAACAGGTCATTCACATTACAGCACAACATTGCTCTTACTATGTTCAATGTAATCCTGGTTCTGCTCACTTCACTTTGTGTCAGTTCATATTCGCCTTTCCAGGTTTTTCTGAAATCACGCAGCTTGTCATTTCTTATAACATAAGAATATTCCATCACAAGCACAAACCACAACTTGTTCAGCCATTCCCCGACTGATAGTCATCCCTTCAATTTCCAATTCTTAGCTAACACAAAAAGAGCTGCTAAAAGTATTTTTTTTACAAATAGATCCATTTCCCTCTTTTTAAAAATAAAATGAGAGAATATCGGTAAAGCATTTAGCACAGGGCCTGGCACATAGTAAATAGTCTGAAAATGTTTTATTATTATTATTACTATTCCAATATCTATATATGTAGACCTAATTTCTTTTGAGCTTTAGCATCACATCACGAGTTGAGCAATTGACTTTTCCAAGTGAATATTCCACAGGCATCTCCAACTTGAGGATCCCAAGTCATCCATCCTCACTTCTCTCTCTCAGTTCCTCTCCTCATTCTGACCTTCTTCACCTTGCTGCCCAATGGATATCTGCCTCCCCACCCCCATGCTTTTCATATACCTTTTTGCAAGAATGTAAGACTTTTGAGGGTGGGACCAGGGATGTGTGAAGTCAGTCTGAACTGGTTCGTGAGCCACTTAAGTATACATGCAAGCATTTGTACCACTAGAAATCAGCAAATACTATAAATCAGGGCTTGATTTATTGTTTTGTTTATTGTCTAGACTTAAGGGAGTGACGGGGAAAATATTAATAACACAAATTAAATGTAAAAGTGTGTGGTGGGTTTGGGGGACTACGTTGATGAATGTTTGCCAGTATGCTCCTTGTAGAGATTCTTTGTTGGTATCTCAACACTTAGCCTAATGCCTGGCACACAGCAAATACTTATTACAGTTTCTCTCTCTTTCCCCTTAACAGCAAGAAGGACTATGCTTTTTGTCTTGATATACTCATTGCTTATCACAAGACCTAGGACACAGTAAGGGATCATTAAATGTGTGTGGACTGACTAGTTGCCCACATTCATACAGCTAGGATTTGATGCAGGATTCTAACTCAGGTTTTTCTCACATCAAGTCCAATGCCTATGTATTATGGTATTTTGCCTTTTTAAATCTGTATCTCCTTAGCACTGCTAGGAAATACCTTTATTGCATAATAAAGCTACGATAATGTATGCATATATTTTCACACAATGCATTATGTTAATCTTTATTTGAAGGTTATTACAGAGCGGGATCTCATATTTTTGAAATGAAAGCATCAACTCCTTTTTAGAGGATGTCTTGGAAAGGGGGAACCAACTAATGATAACCACTTCCTGAGCTGATTTATCTTACAACACAGAAAGGCTATTGTCAGCCATTCCCCCGAGGTGAATACCTTAAACAACTGAAAATTTAATATGAAAAAAGAGGAAAGTAAGTCACAACATGTGCTTTTCACTGCTGTTAAATAATGGCCAGGTGGCTTTGTAATGTGAATAAAAGGGGCTATTTTCAGAGTAGATCTGATAGCTTGCAATGAGAAGTAATAGGACAAAAATGTAAAGAATAGAAGATTGCCTAGGGGAGAATTTTACTTAGTTCCTTAAATTCAAATCTCAAACTCTCTCCAGGGTTGACAACTTAGAACCGCATATTTATTTCATTTCTCTAGGTGTCTAGTTTCTATGAGTTGGATCAGTAGAAAGATTAGCAATAAGAATAAAAGATATAATACAATGAATGGGGCAAGAATCCTTGTTGTTTGCTGGGATGCCCCCTCCTCAAAAAGAGAAACCAGTAGTATTTGGCCTGTCTGTATCTCTTTTGTAAATCTAATTTCTCCACAGACATGTTTGCAAGTTAATGGTGTTCTTTGAACATGCAATATTAACAGGAAACAAGCTAGTTATGAGCTAAATATTTGGGATTACACGTCAGAGCCAGTGTTTTTAGAGGTTATTCCTTCTCCCTTTGAATATATTCATGTTAAGAGAAGAACATATTCATCCCTGGTAGAAGGGAGCTTGGTGATCATTTGGTCCAAAGCCCTTTATTTTACAAAGGAGATTTATTTAGAAGACCCCGTAACATGACAGAAAGAGTGCTCATTTGGACTCAGAGAACCTGGGCCCTGTGCATACCATCTGCTACTTAAGGGACCTTAGGCAAGTCACATAATCACAGTAGGTCTCAGTTCCTTAGCTCTTAAGCAAGAGAACTAGATTAGAAAACCCCTGAAGTTGCTTCAAGTTCCAAATCCATGGCAATATGGCTACGCTGCTTTAGATGGAAAATTCTTTTAAGACATGGAATGTATAGTTTTTGAAAAATTTCCTTCTTAATCTTCAGCTAACTCAGGTGATCCTGTTAATATTATCCAGTAGAGGAGATATTTATTCCACACTGAAACACTATGCAGCATTTATTGTATGTAATTACACATTTGTGTATACAAGAGTGGCTGGCCAATGAGGTCCCATCCCTAAAAGAATGTTCAATATCTACAATTCACATGGCAGTTGGGGGTCAACCTACTTCTGGTAACACATGATGGAGGAGCATAATCATTCAGTGACCACTTCCTATTGACTCACTGTGTGACAGAATCCATAAAATTCCTTACTGTGCCCTAATTGAGTGTGCAAGTACAAGGTTCGGATGGAGAAGGCTGGCTATCTGTCTTTCTCTGTATTTCTATTTTTTTCTCTGTCTCTCTGTCTCTGTCTCTGTCTGCCTTTCCTTCCCCACCTCCCAGGCCCTATCCTCCCCTGTAAATGAGTTAAGAACTGCTGTAAGCCTCCGGGTTGGTTAAGAAGTAGTGGCAATGCGAGTATCCATGGCAACGACAGCTATATTATCTCCCAAACTGACCACTATGTAGCCACAAATGCATGGATTGGATATTTCTTCCCTCTCTGTGGGGGCTAGTTTTTCCTGACTTTGCATAGCAACATTGTCAGGGAACCGCACCAGATGGGGAAACATTGGGAACAGCAATGGAACCCTCACCTCCTTAGAAATCTTAAGGGAGAAATAGACAAACTTTGACATCTAATGGCTGGAATGAATTTGATTGGAGATAGTCAGTCCAGAGATTATGTGCTGCCTGTATATAAAATGCTCTCCCCACTAGAACACATACTCCTTGAAGTCAGGGACTGTTTGCATTGTGTATCTCCAGGATCTATGTTACACATTTCTATTGTTGCTTAGGTATTTTAGTTGTGTCCTACCTTTCATGACCCCAGTTGGGTTTTCTTGGCAGGGCTACTAGAGTGGTTTGCCATTGCCTTCTCCAGTTCATTTTACAGATGAGGAAACTGAGGCAAACTGTGTTAAGTGCCCAGGGTCACACAACCAATTAGTGTCTGAGGTCAAATCTGAACTCACAAGGATGAGTCTTCCTGATTCCAGGTCTGGCACTCTATTCACTGCACCACCTAGCTGCCCTACATTTCACATAGAAGGCACTTATTTAATACATGTTTAATTGAATTAAGTGACTTTACCATTGCCATTCAACTGGACAGAAGTTAGAAGCCAGCACACATGTGCCTTTGGCTCCATAAGCCTATTAAGGTAGATGAAGACATATACATGAATGAAAATGGTAAATGCTCCCTCTGTGTGACTCCTCTGTCCCCTCTCTCCCCTCATAGGCTCTGTATTTGCAAAGTTTTGTCTAGAAATTGTCCCTTTCTCTACAATAGACTTGAATCTATATCTATTCTACATCTTCCAGAAGCTTCAATGAGGGCAAAAATCAAGAGAACAGCATGGCTTTGTAGCTCCAATTTGAAAGGGGTCTGATTGTGGGGAACAGAAGCCAGTGATGAGACAAATATCAAAGGGTGCTCTTCTGAAGACCAAAGTCACCTGCTCCTAAGAGATGGACAGGCATCTACAGACCTAAGAATTGATACTCCAGGGGGGAACTAGCAAATTCTTTTACAGTAGGGATGCTGTTCCCATCTCAGAGGAAGCAATAGGTAAGAACTCTTTTCACGCTGCTCATTGCATGCACTTTCCCTAATAACAATGAGGTTGTCCCTCATTCCTGGAAGGCTTTCTCTCCTTGCCTCTGCCTTCTGACTTCTCTGGTCTCCTTTAAGTCCCTGTTAAAATCCCATCTTCCACAAAAAGACTTTTCCAGTCTTCTTATATACTGATGCCTTCTTCCGTCAATTATCACCAATTCATCATCACCAAGCTTATCCTTCATATGTCTTAACCTGTATATAGGTTGTTTCTACAAGTCTGCATCTTACTCCCCAATTAGAATGTCAACTCCATCATATTAGGATCTCTCTTGTCTTTCTTTGTAGGCCCAGCATTTAGCATAGAGTTTGACACAGAATAGATGCTTCATTGCTGTTCGGTTGTGTCTGCCTCTCTGTGGCCCCATTTGGGGTTTTCTTGACAGAGATACTGAAGTGGTTTGCCATTTTCTTCTCATTTTACAGATGAGGAAACTGAGGCAACGAGGGTTAAATGGCTTGCCTAGGGTCACACAGCTAGTAAGCGTCTAAAGTTGGATTTGAACTGATGAAGATGAGTCTTCCTGATTCCAAGACTAGCATTCTATCCACTGAGCCACCTAGCTTCCTCTAGTAGATGTTTAATAAATGCTTATTTGTTAAAATATTTATTAATTTACTAAATGTTTATGGACTGACTGATTGAGGCAGACAGAGAACCCGGTACCCTAAAATTACATTTTCTATTTTGATCTCTTAAGAAAAGACCATCCCAAAGCATTTGGTAATATCATAGAATAACAAGTGAGGGCTCCAAGAATAATTAGGATTAGAGATTTAGAACTTTAAGTGATGCTAGTAATTATCTGATCATAGAATCATTAATCCAGAGTTAGAAGGAACCTTAGAAACTATCTATTCCTCCCATTTCATTTGAAATATGAGAAAACTGAGGCCCAGGGACATTTGTCCAAGATCACATAGATAGATTAAAAGTAGAGGTGAGATTCATAGAATCATCCATTTAGAGTGTGAAGGGATATCAAAGTCCAACTAGGTTTACTCTTCACATGATAAATGAAGAACATAATACCAAGGAAAATGACTTGTCCAAGGTCATAGAACTGGTAGGTAGAAGAGTTGGGATTTAACCTCTTGTATGGCTTCAAATCCAGTGTTCTTCAGGTCTGGTTAGGAAGGATACCACCTACTTGGATATCTTTGGATTCAGTTAGGCCAACCAGTTCTTAGGTTACCAAACTGTATGAAAATTCAGATTTCATCTACATCTTGTCAATAAAAATATAATGAATGATTTTGTGGTATAATAGACAGTTCACTAGACCTGAGGTAAGGAAGACCCAGTACAAATGTCACTTGAGATACTTATGAGCTGTGTGTCCTTGGACAAGTCATTTAATCCCTCTCAGTTTCCGTTTCCTCATTTAAAAAAAAGTGGGGTGGATCAAAAGAGCATCTACTTCATAAAGATGTTGGGAAAATCAAATGATAATTGTATAGCTTTTTAAAAAATTCAAGTGTTACATAAAGGTCAGTTTTGATTTATGAGTGCTGTTCAAAGTCACAGAGATAGGGAGTAGCAGAACTAAGACTTGAACTCATGTCCCAAGAGTTCAGATCCAATGTTCTCTATGCTACACTATGCCCCAGTTCACTATATGCAAAGTTTAGTGTTTAGCAGGGCAGCTGGATAGAGTGACAGATCTGAAGTCAGGAAGCTTCATCTTTGTGAGTTCAAATCTGACTTCAGATACTTACTAGATATATGACATTGGGCAAGTCACTTAACCCTTGTTGCCTCAGTTTCCTCATCTGCAGAATGAACTTGAAAAGAAAATGGCAAACCACTCTGGCATCTCTGCCAAGAAAACCCCAAATAGAGTCACAGCGTCAAATATAACTCAAACTACTGAACAACAACAGTGTTTAGCCCACAGACATTTTATTAGAAATGGTCAGTTTTAACATAATTATACAGTTGAATTCTCAATAATCCCATGATTTATTCCCACCAGAAGCCTATGGTACAAGATAATCTATTCTCAGGATCTATTGGCTGCCCTGGGAATTCTATTAATGATGGTAACAATGGAAGGGGTGGGTGGAGTTCTCCAGTGGTATGGAGTTTTAGTAAATGTTGAAGGATTTAAGTGGCTACTTGCCCTGGCCTAAAGGCTAGCATTGCATTTGTACTCCTCATTTAGCTTTGTCCCTTGTCTGTTACTCATAAATGAGCTTCTGAAGCAGGAAATTCATATCTTGTTTCCTGTTAGTATCTCCACAGATCACACAATGAAGTTCTGCATTCCACTAGAGGTAAGCTCCTTGAGGGCAGGGTCTATTTTACTGTTTATTTTTTGTATCACCATTCCCTTCTTCAGTTCCTCAGACACTTAATTAATATTTGTTACATTAGTTTCTCATTTCAACCTGGTTTCTGATTCAGAAATAGCTTATTGCTTCTAACCAATGAACCTTGAATTGTTACAGACACAAGGCAATGATCAATGGACATATTAGAGTTGTGTCCAGTGGACTGAGCAGCAGATGGGGAATCATACCTGTGTCTACTGCTTACACTATACCACTTGCCCAAGTTGGACCTTACAGTCAATTCATTTATCATTTCTGATCCTCAATTTCTCATCTATAAAATGAAACTAATAATATGGAGAATCTGGATTTAAATCAAGTCTCTACTAGGCAGGTAGCTGGTATAGTGTATAGAGTGTTGGAACTGGTAGTCAGGAAGACCTGAGTTCAAATCCAGACTCAGACACTTACCAGATGTGTGACTCTGGCTAAGCCATTTAATCTCTCTGTTTTCTTATGTATAAAATGGGGATAATACATTGCAGAGTTGTGAGAACCAAACAAGAGAATCTGTATGATATGTTTTGGAAAACTTAAAGCACTACATATGTATAGATTATAGAAAAGATACAAAGGAGTGCTGGAAAGAAGGGAAAGGGATGATATAAATTATATAGGTATGTGTGTACATATATACATACACACATATATATTGTATGCACATGTGTGCATACATTGTATGCATGTATATATTATTATATGTGTGTATATAAGTGTATATACACACATGCACACACACATGTGTGTGTATATATACAGAGAGAGAGAGAAAGAGAGAGAGAAAGAGAGGGAGAGACTGAGACTGAGACTGAGACTACAAACCAAGTCCTTGAAACTTTCTAAGTCCCAATTTCTTCATCTGATAAAATGAGATATGGACTAAATGACCTCTTTGGTCTCTTCTAACTTTAGAGCTATGGCTTAGCTCAACCCACTCTGGTAAGGATTAAGTGTAATGGCAGATATAAAGAAATTTGAAAACCTTAACATGTGATTTTAAATATAAACTATTATTATTCCTCTACAGAAGTTCTTCTCCTCTTATACATTTTTATAAAATGAAGTAAATGGACAGATGGATAAACACAGAAAAAGACATAAAGAGCATTTATTGAGTATTTACTCTGTGTCTTTCACTGTGCTAAGTTCTACGAATATATCTGCATTTATATCCAAATCTATTTTGTTCTATCTTATTTGCATCTATGCACACATATACAGAGAGGCACACATATATGTATACATATGTGTACACACATGCAAATATTGCACTCTATCCACATAGATATGTTTATATATGTATGCATGTGCTTATATATGTATATGTTTCTGTATATATCTATCTCTTTGCACTATATATATTTATGCTTGTATTATACATATCTCTGAAGTGTATATATTCTGTTTATATGTAGATATAAATATATCTATATATGTGTGTATATAAACATAAATATAAAGAATTATATATAAATATATACATAGATATGAAGAAATGATACAGAGACACTTTCAACGTCTTTCTGAAGAACTCTGTAATCACTTGTGAGACACAGGAGACACTGGCACAAAACTTTCCAGCACAGTGTATTCCCATCAAAGAAGGTGCTGTGCTCTATAAGCAAGCAGAATTTCAGTAGCTCAAGAGAAGCACGAGAGGCACAGATTGAAAGATTTCTCTACTCCAAATGTTCATATGGACTGTGCTGACCTAGCCTTTTGAGTTCATATTGGTCTGATTAGCTACAGTAGGACACACTATACTTTGACCCTAACATAGTTGATCTTCTTTGGGAATGAAGGAACCCAACCAACTAGATAGACAGACAGACAGACAGAGAAGCAAATATTCTAAGACAAAAGAGAGACAAGATACATAAGGGTGCTAGAAAGAAGGGGAGGATGAAGGTGGTTGGAGAGTGAGACCAGGGCAAGGACAGTGGTCCTAAGCTAGATGAGGCAAAAGGTTAACCTGCCAGAGCCAGGTAAAGGGAGCAGGGTATGATAGTCTGAGTCACCATCCTTCTTGCCATTACACACAAACACACACACACACACACACACACACACACACACACCTGCTTGTAGATAGTACTTGCCTTCCCTGCAATGTAGATACATTTTCAGGTTTCAGTAGCTTTTCTTCAACAGTCAAGGAAAATAGTAATATGGGTCATTTTTTTTAACATAAGCTTCAAATCCATAAAAACTATATCAGGGGAGAAAGCCAGTCAAGGCACTAAAATAATAGAAAAGAAAATCTTTTCTTTGGGTCACATTAGCCTTATTTTCCCCTTCATAAACAAATATGGGAAACCTGTATGTGTGAGGATATTTTGGTGAGCAATGATGGGAAGAGCAATGTAGATTCTAGTCCGGCTGTCAAAGTATTGCCAACCCCAGCCACTGAAGCGCCAACTGGGAAGTGACACAGGCTTCTAAATTAGACTCTCATTTTCCTGTCTCTTCTCAAACTCCACATTAAGATCTCTTACCAAGTGAAATAATATGAGATAATTGCAACCTGAAGAACTTCTCTTGTGTTGACATCTGAAATCCTGATCCAGCCCTATTACTTAGTGGGACGCTTGGGGGGTTATTTTTAAATCCTGCATTTCCATCATTTGGCCACTTTTTATGCCTACCTTTCCCTCTCCTTTCCCTAAGACAAAAACCAGGCTGTGGACACATGTGGGTATGGGTCGAAATTATGGAATATGGCTAAGTAATAATATTGACGGATAATAACAAAGATTTTGAAATGTTCTATCTTTCATGCATAGATAAGCAACAAATGTGCACACCACAAACGTGGACCCCAAACTATCCTGGGGATTTTCACTAATGATCTGTATGGGAAATGGAGCATTATTATACGTGGCCAGCAATTACCCATATATAAGCCAAATACTTCAGTAAAATTGAAATAGTTGTTGCTGTCTCAAATATTTGTAACCTCTGAATAGTGAGTGATAAAAAGCTTTCAAAATGCACAGACATCGCAGAAGTCAAAATTATGTGGAAACAGGATCAGCCTGTCCAATATCTGTGGTGAAGCAAAGGTATTTTCAGTGAGTCTATGGAGGATGATCTCACAATCTAATATTTCTATTCAATTCCCCCCCAGCCCCCCAAAGGGAGATATTTAGATATTTTAATCTATTCATCCAATGGTTTGCAGAACATTAAATACTAAAGAAAAAATCATAGGAGATGAACTTTCCCTAGGACCATTTATATCTCGATTCTATCAAACAAGATTTATTTCCAATAAAAATAATAATGATAATAATATATATTATTAAATATATATTTATATATTATAATACATAATGATATATTATATAATATATAATAATAATAATGATAATGATAAAAGTCAGTCACATTTCTCAAATGCTTTATGGATTGCAAAGCACTTTACAGGTGTTACATCACTGGATCCTCACAATGACCTTGTGATTGTGTATATCCATTCCCTTCATACTTAAATGACAAATAGGGACAGGAAATTATAGACTGAAATCTCTAATAAAATGTAAAAATAAAGAATAAAATCTTATCAAATGGGCTACAGCAATACATTAAAAAGATTATATCTCTAACTTGGAATGGATTTATGCTATGAATTCAGAGTCGGTTCATTAGAAAAACATCAACATAACAGACTATTTATAATAATAAAATCACATGACTGTATCCAAAATGCAAAATTGATTCTGAAAAAATATATTTATGATAAAAACATCCCAAAACATTGGAACAAATGGACCTTTCCTTAGCATTATAAACAATATCTATCCCAAACTAGGCACTAATCTGATCTATAATGGAGAAATGCTACAGGTTTTTCTAGAAAGATCAAAGGTAAATCAAGGACATCCCTTATTGCCACTATTATTTGACTTGTTTCTGGAAATGCTGGCTGTGATGATATAATGGGAAAAATGAAACAGGGGAATGAACATAAGCAAGTAAAAACAAAATGATCTCTTTTTGTAGATGATATAGTGGTTTACACAAAGAAACCAAGAGACTCACCTAAAAATTTAATTGTAACTATTAGTGACATCAATAAAGTAGTAAGTTATAAAATAAACTCAGGTAAGTTAACAATCTTTCTGCATATTAAGGATGAAGCACAGCAAGAAGATAGAGGAAAAGGAATTCCACTCAGAAGAACTACAGAATGGATACAATATCTGGGAGTTCATCTACCAAGATACTTCTTTAGGAACTTATTTTTACAAAAATAAAGGCAAATATAAATAGAATAGTGGTTCTCAACCTTCCTAACACAGCAACCCTTTAATACTAGTATGTGGGTGTATCTGCATGTGGGCAGACCCGCCCGGAGATGGATAGAGAAGCAGTTTCTCAGTTCCTAAGACCATCGGAAATATGTGTTTTCCAATGGTCTTAGGCAACCCTGTTCAACCCCCAAAACAGGTTGAAACCACTGAATTAGAGGTATTAATCCTGGTTGGCAGTGCTAACAAATGATAGCATCATTCATACTAATTTACATATTCAATGCCATACTATTTAAACTACTAATGTGTTATTTTACAGAGTCAGATGAAATAATAGCAAAATTAACTTGGAGGAACAAAAGCTCACGAATTTGAAAAGAAAAAAAGAAAAAAATCAAAGTAGGAAGGATAGGGTCTAGTAGTAATAGATATCAAATTATTTTACCAAGTAGTAATCACCAAAATTATTTTATATTGGTCAAAAATAGGAAAGTCATCCAGTGAAACAGGTTAGGTAAGCTATAAAAACTAGTTGCATAGTGTTTGATAAACCCAAGGACACCAACTACTGGGATATGGACTTAAAATTCAACATGACTGCTGAGAAAATTGGAAAACAGTTTGGGAGAAATTAGGTTTAACACAACATCTCACAGTATGTACTATAATATGCCTCCAAATGGCTATCTAACCTATATATAAAAGGTTATATCACAAATTAAATAAAGGAGTAGGAGAGAAGACATTTTTTACAACCATAAAAAGGAGACAATTCTTCACCATGCAAGAGATAGAGATGATCATGAACAAATACACAATTTCAATTATATGAAATTTTAAAAGTCATGTAACAGGAAAAAAACCCAAAACAAATTCAGTTAGATTAGAAGAGGAACAGTTAACTACAGAAAAGCAAATATTAGCAGCAAATTTCTGGTAAGAATCTGATGTTCTCGACATATAGGGAATTGAATTAAACATATATAAGAACAAGAGCTATTCCTCAGTAGGTAAAAGATAAAAATAGGCAGTTTGTTTTTAAACAAGAAATACAAGTTATCAACAACCATATGAAAATTACTACTAATACTATACTAGCATGTAACCAATTACTAATAATAAGATGAATGCAATTTTAAAAACTCTAAGGATCTACCTCATATATATCAGATTGACAAAGAGAGATCATAATTTTTATGGGGTTATGAGAGGACAGGGACACTAATGCATTGTTGGTGAAGCTGGGAATTGATCCAAACATTCTGGAAAACAATTATAATTATACCTCCCAAAGTCACTAAATTGTGAATGTTCTTTGACTTAACAATATCACTACTAGGCATATATTTCAAAGAGATCAAAGAAAGAGGAAAATGATCCATGTACCCTAAAGTGTAAACAGCTGCTCCTTTTTGTAGCAAATAACGAAAATTTTGTATCCAAACAACTAACTTGCCAATAAATTTTGCACCTAGCCTGTTGGTAGAGTTTTGAGATGATGCTCAGAGCCACATATCAAACTCTACATGATACCAAATAGATAAAAATCCAAATGTCTTAATGGACATGAATCCAAATAGTCAGATAAAAAATGAAAAAAGTCATTCTTCAATCTAGATGTTTCTATATGTCCAAATATCTGCTGCCCCATGAACCAGAGATTACCATGTCTGTTCTTCCGTTGCCTTGTAGTTTAACTCAACTCCCCGAACTATTATTAAATACTTGTGTTAGGCACTAATACTACAATGACAAAAATTAAGCATCCTCTGCCCTATGCCATATCACCAGTTTTTTCAAGGCATGGTTTTGAATGAAACTGTTGTCTTAAGGTGACAATTCAGTTATGGCCATTTAGAATTCGTTGGCAGACCAGATTCAAGAAGAAGTCATTATTGGCAGGATGTTGGTTTGGAAGGACCTCTCCAGTGGGAGGTCACAGGGACCTTTGCTGAGCCTTGCACTGTTTAGCATTCTTATTAGTGACTTAGATAAAGGATATATGGCACATTGATTAAAGAAGCAGATGACAGGAAGGAGTGTTAGTTAACATACATGGTGATAGAAGTAGGATCTAAAAAGTTCTTGCCTGGGTAGAATCCTGGGTCAAATCTGACACACTGGAATTAAAAACAACAATAAATGTAAAATCTACAGCTTGTTAAACAAAATCATTCTCTTAAGTCCATGATTGATCAGGCAGGTCTGTTTGATAAAACTAAGGTTGTTGTTGTTGAGTCATTTCAAGCATGTTTGACTCTTTGTGACTCCATTTGGGGGTTTTCTTGGCAGAGATACTGGAGTGGTTTGCCATTTCCTTCTCCAGTTAATTTTACAGATGAGGAAACTGAGGCAAGCAGGGTTAAATTACTTGCCCAGGGTCACACAGCTAGTAAGTATCTGAAGCCAGAATTGCATTCTTAAAAATGAATTTTCCTGATTCCAAGCCCAGTGATTTATCTACTGTGCCACCTAGCTGTCCAAAATTTAGAACTCAGGTTAGGTTTAGGCAAAATATCTAGTGGTTTCAGTGCTCTGCAAAATCTTTATGTGTCAACAGTGTGATATGACAGGCTCCCAAACTCATGATACTGAGATAACACTTGGAAGTTTGCAAAATGATTTATAGATGAATGTTTAATTGGGTCTCATCACAATCCTGTAAGATGATGACCTAGATTTTATTCTCCCCATTTTACAGATGAGGAAACTGAAGGTTAGAAGGCTTACATGACTTTTTCATGGTCATGTAACCCTGGAAAATATTGTAGGCAGGATTCAAACCTGTCATCCCTGATCTACTTTCAGAACTCTATACCATTCACATTCAACCTTAGATTGCATTAAGATATGTTTAGGGTCCAGAGACAAGGGAGTTGTATTCTATTCTGCTCAGATAACATCTGGAGTACTATGTTTCACATTTAAAAGGACTGGCTCTGGAATTCTGGACCTTTTCTGTGTTAAGTGCTCCTTTAGCAATCTGGTGAAGCTTATGAACCCCTTTGCAATGCATACAATGAAATGCTTAGGATTACAAAGGAAATCAATCCTATTCAAATATAGTTATCAAATGTGTGTGTATGTGTGAATGAGTATGTGAGTGTGTGTATTTAAAGATCCAGGATCCCTCTGTTAAGAATTGAACTAGAGATAAGCTGGAGAAATGCCCAGAGCTAGCCCAGAGGAGGACAAACCTGAGAATGAAGGTAATGGATATCAAATCTTATTAGCATCAGTTGAAGGAACAGAGAATGTTGAAATCAGTGAAAAGAGGAATTAGAAAATAGTCCATGCTAGATTTCTTTAAGTATTTGAAGGGCTGTCAAATGGCAGAGGTTTGAGATTTGTCCTGCTGTGCCCAAAGGAGGAAACTAAAAATACCTAGGGCTTTCAGGCTGGAAACTTCATAGAGGCAAATTTCTGCTAGCTTTAGGCAAAACAAAACCAAATCAAGCAAAACCACTCCCTGACAGTTAGGGTTATTGAAATATGAGGTGAGAGGCCATAAAAGTAGTGCGTTACACCTTCATGAGAGACCTGACAAGAACATGTGAGCATGGGTCAGAAACTTTGTAGAAGAGAGCTTTTCTTCATGTACAAGGTAGACCAGATGGCCTTTACATTGCCTTCCAAATGTTAAGATGCATGATCACCTAAGATTGTGTATTAGGTACTATTGTAGGACAAGGTTTGTCTCAGCCAGCCAATAGGTAAATATCAAGTGAACCCCTTTCCCAAATACCTTGAAAGACAGACATTCATTTATAGTGTTCACATAGACAAAAAAAAATAAGGAATAGAAATCCCCCAACTACCAATCTAAGTATTTTAATGAAAAAAACATTTCATAATAATCTTCAGCACACAGATACACATCAGTTATTACTTGAAATCATGTCTATAGCCTTGAAACTGCAATCTACCACAGCTTGGGGCAAGAACGCTCAGCTAATGTCACCAAAGCCAAGTTTTCTACCTCTCATAATGAAATGGTTCCAGCTCATCAGCTTCAGCAGCCAAAGCCAGACCACAGTCTGAATCCCAATTGCATGCGCTTCTGAGCGAAGTTCTCCTCAGGCAGGCCCAGCTGGAAATAAATTAGTCATTTTAGGATTAGGGGATCAGATATTTAAAGCTAGAAGGTCCATCTAATCCGGTTTCATCATTTTACAGAATGGAAACTGAGGCCCAGAGAGGTAAGATTTTGTTGTTCAGTCATTTCTGACTCTTTGTGACCCCATTTGGAGTTTTCCTGGCAGTTGTTGATCATTTGAGAGTGGTTTATCATCCCCAGCTCATTTTACAGATGAGAAAGCTGAGGCAAACAGGGTTATATGATTTGCCTCGGGTCATACAATTAGTACTAAGTATCTGTGGTGGGATTTGAACTCAGAAAGTTGAGTCTTCCTGACTTCAGGCCTGATGCTCCATGCACTATGGCACCACCTAGTTGCCCCAGAGAGGTCAAGGGTTTTACTCAAAGTCACACAGTAAGTAAATAGCAGAACTGATATTTGAACCCAGGACCTCTGAGTCCAAAACCTGAGATTTTTCTGCTACATCATGATGGAAGAAAGAAAATGAGAAAAATGTTATCAGTCCATTTGTTTATCATCAAAGTAAAAAGAACATTCCTTAAATGTCTACTGCATACATAGCTCCTTCTAGGGCAGCAGTTCTCAACCTGTGGGTTGTGACCCCTTTGGGAGTCTAATGACCCTTTCACAGGGGTCACAGGAGTCACCTAAGACCATCGGAAAACACATATTTCCAATGGTCTTAGGAACTGAGACACCACTCCTCTATTGGTCCCCAGGTGGGTCTGCCCACACGCAGATACGCCCACATACAAGTATTAAAGGTTGTGGCATTAGGAAGGTTAAGAACCACTGTTCTAGGGGCTATTGACAACAGAGTGATTTGAAATAGTTCATTAATCATAGATAATGGCCTAAATTTTTCATCTTCCCAATAACGGGAACATGAGAAGAAGTGAGTATTGGAATCAAGAGACAGAAAGTACAGGTCTAGAAGAACTGATGACAGAAAGCAGCCTGAAAAATGTGACAGACTAAGGTTCACTATTTCCTGAAATTATTGTCTTGTCCCTCTTCTCTTTATTTAGTTAGAAAGAATTCTCTGATTTTTTCCACTCTACTTCCACTTACTTCTGTACCCCGTCTCTTGCAATCTGACCTCTGACCCCTGACTCCAGCACTCCATGGAAACTGCTCCCTCCAAGGTTGCCTGTGATCTGGTCTTCTCTAAGTTTTCATCCCTTTTGACCTCTCAACAGCTTGACTATCTCCTGGACATGCTTTCTCCCCATGGCCCCTGAAATAGTGTGTTCTAATGGTTCCCCTCCTATATGTACTCCATCTCCTTTATTATATCACCAGTAATAGAATCCTAATAAAAGTGCCCCCAGCCTCAATATTCTATCTTCATTATAGGCCTGGCCCCACTGAACAGCATGCCCTCTGTACCTACCTACCCCTCCCACCCCCGGCCAATATCCTAACTTCTTCAAATATGCCTCACTGCTCACTGGAACAAGAGGTATGTCCCTGAACTCTTAGTTACCACAGAAACAGCAGGTGTGTCCATGTTATGGGAACCTAGCTACTGCCTGTACCTGGCCACTGCTCCCAGACCCATTTCCACAGAAACAGGTGTTCTTGTATTCAATTACAATCACATCATCCATATAGCCCAAGACAGGATCACAATACCTAACTATCTGTCTTAACCAGACAGGACCACAATAGCTAGCCAGTTGGAGGGCAGAATGACTAGAATGTGTAACCACCTAACCATAGATGGGACCCCTCCTATATTACCTAATCCCTTAAGAAACTCCTCCTGCCTTTTGAATATTAATGATATTCCTCTATTCTATGTAAGTTTCTGTTATGTCATTGCATCTTTACCCTATAAAAATCCATCTTGCTTTCTCTAAAGTTGCTAGTTCCTTTTGGAATTTAGCCTACTTCATGAGAGGTGTCAATCTCAATAAATGCTTATACTTGGATTAGAGGTGGTTTGACTTTGAATTCTTTGAAATGGTTCTACCACAATACATCACGAAAACACAACAGTTTTGGGGTAGGCATAGACCCCACCTCAACAGTTTTTGGTGTCCATAGATTTAAACCAAAACAACCAGCACTAACAACTCACTATCACACCCTCCACAGTGGCTCTTCCAAACCTTTTCATCTCTCCTCAAGCATCCCGTAACTACCCCTCACTCCACCCTCTCAGATGAGAACCTTGCCTCATATGTTTACCAAAAAATTATGAGTTCCACGTTCTCCCTTCTTTGTCATCTCCTAGCACTCAGATGCCTTCTGTCACTATCTCTTTTACCTTTCTCTGTCCTACATGTTAAAGCAGACTTACTCCTTCCCCAGGCTAACCCCTGGGCTTGTTCAAGGGACCTCATTCCATCTCTTCTCTTTCAAGAGTTTGCCTCCTCTGAAATCTCTACTATTTCACTCATTTTCATTCTTTCCCAGGCTACTATCTTGTTTCCTACTGCATACAAGTATGCCCATGTCTCCACTATCCTGAAAAACCTTCCCTTGATCATTTTATTCCTGCTAAGTATTGTTATCCCTTCCATGTTGCAGAAGTTAAAGGAGTGGCACAGCCTTGATCTGGAAAATCTGCAAAAAATATTTTGCCTTCCCGCTGCTAATTACTTCCTATTTATCCTATATATAATGTGCTTTCTTTATATTTGTTTTCATGTTGCCTCCTCTATTAGGTAGTAAGCTCCTGGAGGGCAGGGACTATCTTTTGTCTTTTTTTATCCTTGGCACTTAATACAGCACCTGACACAAGGCAGCTCCCTCCCTTCATACCAGAGAAAAGTCTGAATTTTTTCTTATTCTTTCATGGGATTTTTGCAGTAACTTACTGTAAAATATGGGTGGATATTATACAACATATACATATATTTTATGTATTTCTTCCTTTCTAATTTTTTTCTGTGTCATGTGCTGGCCTTTGCATGTCATCTACAGCTTCTACAAAATCCTCAAAAATTCCATTTAATTTCTTATGACAGCCCACAATATACTGAAAAAACAACGGGGTAGTGATGGTATGGAAGGAATAGCTATGTAACTATAGATTTTTTCTAGTCTATGTTGCTGAATACTTCAGAAAGGCCATACACAATAGGTGACTCTACTTTCTCTCCTCTTCTTCTTAACATCATAGAACCCAGATTCTGGCCTGATTTCTCTACCCAAACTTCTCCCTCCAAAGCTGTTAATGGTCATTTAGTTGCCATATCCTATGACCATTTATCAATCTTCATTCTCTTTGACCTTTCTATAGACTTTGATATAGCTAATTACACTCTCCTCCCTGATATTCTCTTCTCTCTAGCTTTTTTGGGACACAACTCTCTCCTGGTCCTCCTCCTATCTGATCACTCCTCTGTCTCCTTTCCTGGATCCTCCTCCAAATCACACCTTTTAAACATAGGCATTTCTCAGGATTTTGTCCTGGGCATTCTTTTCTTCTCCTTCTATAGTACTTCATTTTGTGGTCTCATCAGCTTCAATGGATTAATTATCATCTCTATGCCGATGATTCTCAAATCTACCTATCCTGCTCCAAACTATCTTCTGATTTCTAATTTTTCATCTCCAACTGCCTTTCAGATAACTCAAACTGAATGCCCAACAGACACTTTAAATTCAACATGACCAAAAAAACCCCAAAATTCAACTATTTCCTTGTAAACATTCTCCTCCTTCTACCTCCCCTATTACCGTAAAAGGCAACACTGCCTTCCCAGTCCCTTAGATCCACAACCCAAGAAGCATCCTGGACTCCTTACTATCCCTCATCTCCCATACCCAATATATTGCCAAGACACATTGACTTCACATTTGCAGTATTTCTCAAATGTGCCACCTTCTCCCTTCTGACACTGCCACCCCTACTCCAGTACTGGCCCTCATATCCTCATGTCTTGAATACTGCAATAGACTGCTGGTAGGTCTACCTGTCCCAAGTCTCTCCCCACACCAATCCATTCTCCATTCAACCATGAAAGTGATTCTTCCAAAATGGAGATTCAATCATGTCACCCCTCTCCTAATCAATAAATTCCAGTGGCTCTGTATCATCTTCAGGATCAAATACAAAAATCTCAGTTTCTCATTCAAGGTCTTTGTAATCTAACCCTCTCTTAACTTTCCAATCAGAAGATTGGGAGTAAGTACACCTTACTCCCTAACACATATTCTTGGATCCAGTGACATTGGCCTCCTGCCTATTACACAAAGAAGACACTATCTACTCTGGGACACTCCCTCTCTGCTCCCTGTCTTCTGTTAAGTCACAACAAAGATACCATCCCTTATTTATACTAGTGCCTTCCCGCTGCTTTTAGCTTTCTTTATATTTGTTTGCATGTTGCCTCCTCTATTAGGTAGTAAGCTCCTGGATGGCAGGGACTGTCTTTTGTCTTTTTTTATCCTTGGCACTTAGTACAGCACCTGACACATGGCAGATGCTTAATAAAATATTTATTGGTTTGTTGATCCATATTCTACATCTTTTGCATTTGAATGTTCCCCATGGTTCTTTCCTGGGCCCTCTTTTATTCCTATACTTATCTTCTTCTGAGATGATACTTGAATCTGTCAATGGATTCAATAATCTATATTCAGATGATTCTTAATTTTTTGCACCTGGTCCTAATACCTCCCCTCAACTTTCGCTATATATTATCTACCACCTACTGGGCATTCCTCATGAATATCTCTATGTTCCTCATGAATATCTCTCAAACTCAAAACACAAAATATTTAAAGTAGAACTTAAACTTTCCTCCCCACAAAATAAAACAAACAAAAATGCCTTTCCTCTAAACATTTCTATTTCTCCTGAGGGTACCACTCTTCTCCTGGTCATCTAGGTTCAAAACCCTGGGGTTAACCTTGACTTTTCCCTTTCCTTTACTCCTATGTCCTACGTTGATCCTGCTTCTCACATCATGATTATTGTTGTTGTTCAGTCATATCTGACTCTTTGTGACCCTCTATGGGGTTTTCTTAGCAAAGATGCTGGAGTGGTTTGAGATTTCCTTCTCCAGTGGCTTAAGGGAAACAGGTTGTCATTTGCCCAGGGTCACATAGCTAGTGAGTGTCTGAAGTCAAATTTGAACTCAGGTCTTCCTGACTCTAGGTCCATTGACCCACCCAGATGCCTCCAAGACAAACAGAAGTTAAATGACTTGCCCATGGTAATAGAGCTACTGTGTGAGGTAGCATTTGAACTTAAATGAGGAATTCTAGACCCAGAGTGGTGAAGCAACTTGACTAAGGTCAAGTACTAAGTGATAGTACCAAGGTTGGAATGAAAAACCAAGTTCTCCAACTCCAAGGTAGGATTTTATCTACTATGCCATCCTACTTCTCAACATAGATACTCGTAGTCTATTACAGTGTTTCTCAACCTTCCTAATGCTGGGACCTTTTAATACTCGTATGTGGGTGTGTCTGCATGTGGGCGGACCTGCCTGGAGACAGCTAGAGGAGCGGTGTCTGGTGTCTTGGTTCCTAAGACCATCAGAAATATGTGTTTTCCTATGGTCTTAGGTGACCCCTGTCAAAGGGTCATTCGACCGCCAATGGGTTTGCGAACCACAGGTTGAGAACCACTGTTCTAGTACATTTTATTCAGCCTCCTCATTGTACAAATGGGGAAACTGAGGACCAGAGAAGTAAAGTGACTTATTCAAGGTCAATGACAAAGCAAAACAAGAACTCCAGTCCCCTTAGAGTTTCCTTACAAGATGCTCTTAGTGACCATCTTGAAAAGTAGAAAGATAAGTAAGTGATACATATTAGAGGTGAAATGGATTTAATGCCCTGGGTCCAAGGAGGTTATAATGAGTGAACTAAGAGAAGGGAAGCCTTAAATTCCCATTTGGCCTGGTCCTTTTACCTAACCCCTTTTAACTAATATGGCTTCCGGTTTCCCAAATCAAAGGTTGAAAACGATTATGTTCCCCTCTCTCTGAGAGAATTTCAATGAATCCTTTAAAGGATTATAAATATTATGTGATATATATATGCACATATATATTATACACATATATAATATGTATTTACATATATATTTAGATGACATGGAGTACAAACCCATTTTACTGATGAAGAAATTGAGGCCTTGAAAGGTTAATTACTGTTTTTAAAAACAGTAAGTGTACTGCATTACAATGATGTTATTCTAAAGCCAAATAGGAAGACTTAAAAAATGTTTTAGATATATTACATTATATGTTTCTGCTGAAGGATCATGGGTCCCAAATTTAGATCAGAAACACCCTTTGATGAAACTGAGTCATAGAGAAGCTAAATGAATAGCCTGACATCAAACACCTAGTATGCATACAATGCAGGATTTGAATTTGAGTCTTCCTGACTTTTAAATCCAACATCTTAAGCACTACATCAATCTCTGACACCCTTCTAATTTATAGCAAGAGGAAAATTGCAAATAGTAGGCCAGGAGATATATGAAGACAACAGGAATTCATTTGGAATCTTATTTAAAGAGGCATTTTCATTTTAATTGGGGTATTAGATTATGTGGGCTTTAAGTCTCAAGCCATGCTGGGCTGATCTGTGACAACCTCCTTCCCTCCTCTGCTTTTCTTGTTCACTAGTTTCAAACTGCTCTTGGATTATTAAAGACACAGTGGTGGGCTCCTTAGCATCTATGAGGGGATGTTGATAACAAGTGTTTTGATCTGTATGATGAAAGAAAAAAATAAGGCAAAAAGAAAAAAAAGTCACAAAGAGAACAGTGAATAAAGCAAAGGAATGAGAGGATGGAAGGTCAAACATGATTTATGATGCTGTTAAGAAAGCTGTTTCTTTTATGTTAATTGTTAACAGCGTGATTTTAAATCTCTGTTTAAATTTTATAAAGCAGAACCCAGGTATGCATTGTAAATATATCAAAACACAGGACAAAGTCTTCTTAATAAAGCATTGTGAAAACCCTTTACTGCTTAAGGGAGAGGTGGGCGAGAAAAATACTTGGAAACTGCGTCCAAATGTGAATTAAATGATGAAGGCTGAAGAACTCCACACTTCAGATCAACATTTTTTTTTATCCTTTCCACCTTCAGATGCCTTTGATGCTTGTTCAAGGTTCCCTGAAATACTTTATTACTAGGAGTTTGGGTACGGCTATAATAAACTTTAGATTGGTTCATTGTAGATGAGATAAATTCAGTATTCTTGGGCATGCAAGCACATCAGCCGTGGTCAGTTTCCATGGAAATCTGCCCTGGTCAGTTGACATCTGGCAGCTGGTATTGAGTTCTGGGATCCAGATTTTAGGGAAGATATTGTCAAGTTGCAGAGTATCAAGAATGGAACCAAAATGGTGAAAGACCCTGAGTTGGTGCCTTGTAAGTGATAGGGTGCTTGGGTGCCAGTATGTAAAATCACATTTCTCCCTAGCCTCAAATCTCCCTAGCCTCAGAGCATTATCTCTGCCCCTTCACCCCTGCCATTACTCTGTCTAGCAACCATTAATGACCAAGCCCCAGGCAAATGTTTATCTCCCCTAGGTACAATAAAAAGCTGCACCTATGAATCCTTCACTAGATTATTTATAAGTAATTCTCTAGCTCATTATATACATCCTGAATCCCTCATTATATATTCCTTAGGCTTGGGACATATGTATATTCCCAACATCCATCTTGTCAAACATGACATTGATGAGTAGCAGCTTGGTCAGTCCTGAACACTAACTGACTTAGTGACCTTTCAAGCCTAAACTCACACCTCCATTCAGTGCCCCCTTGGGCTATTTTCTGGTGAATTATGGGCAATATGCCTGTGCAGTAGATATTAAAAGTGCATGTTCCTTTAAGAACTGACCATTCCTTGACTCTTCCCCAATCCCACCCTGACTTGGCATATTTGGCACAGGTTTTACTATAGTTATCCTATATAAACTATAATATACCCCCTCTAAGGCTGCAGGTTCCCTAAGAACTCTTGCCCAGTGTATAGTCTATCAATAAATCTTTGTCACCTTGACTTAGAGAATGACTGAGTCCATGAATTCATTCTAGATTGCATTCTAGGGACTCTGGTTATTGGGGTTCCTGGACTCCCTGAACTCCCTGACATATGCATCATAAGAATCAGCTGAAGGAAACTGGGACACTTAAGTCATGGAAGAGAGACCATTAAGGGCACATAATTTGGGTCTTCAAGATTTGATAGACTGTCATGAGAAAAAAAATGTGGTTAAAACTGCTTTTATGGGTCTCAGAAAGCAGAACCTGGACCAAAGGCTAGAAGATGAAAGGCAGATTAATGAAGTCAGATTCATGTTGAAATATCCCCAAAAAGAAAAACTAGGTCTGAGTAGAATGCATTGCTTCAGAACATAGTGGTTTTCTACTCACTAGAGAACTTCAGAGGGAAGCCCCCAAACCACAATCACAACATAATAGCTAACATTTACATATTTCTTTAAGGTTTTCAAAGGTTTGATACATAATCTCATTATCTCATCATCCTTAACACCAACCCTGTGAGGTACATGTTATTATTATCCCATTTTACAAATGGGGATGTTGAGGCTGAGTCATGCCCAGAGTCACACATGAGTAGGAAGTTGGATTTGAACTCAGATCTTTTTGACATTTTCTTTATTCTAGACTTCATGCTCTTTCAGCTGTGCCATCTAGCACGTGAGGATGGATGTTTATGCTTTATGTATTTTCCTGGGATCAATTATTTTGCAACAACAACCATAATAAATTAGCACTTTCAAGGCTTGCAAAATGTTTTACATGTATGATCTCATATACTCATTGCAAAAACTCTGTGAAATAGTTGCTTTAATTATCCCCATTTCCAGATAAGGAAGCTGTGGCTGGCTAAGAGCAATTAAGTGAGTTGCCCGGGATCAAAAAGCTAGTAAGTGTCTGAGACAGGACTTGAATTCAAGTCTTCCTGATTCAAAGTCCCAGCACATCATCCATACTTAGCTGGATTCAAAACCATAAGGAACCCAAGAGGTCCTATTGTGTTACTTCCTCCTAAGCCATTCAGTACTAGCATAAGAGGAGCACAAACATAGACCTGGAAGTGACCTCAGGGTCCAACTCACCCATTTTAGAGATGAAGAAGTCAAATAAATCCTAGGAAGATTTAAGTGAATTTGACAAGCTAGGATTCGAACTCAGGTCCTCTGGCTCCACCCTCAGTATTTTTCCCATAATAACATGCTACAGATACTTAAACCATTTAGATTAAATGACCTTTGAGCTCCCTCCACCAGCTCCTAAATCTCTCAATTCTGAGTGATGCAGGTGTCTCAAAAATCTTAGTGCAGTTTTAAGCTTTTTTTAAGTACAGAGCTTCAAACTACAGCAAGACTTGGGATACAATGCATTTTCTAAAGGAAGAAGATCAGGGTGATTTTTCCCTAAGCTAAACCAGTTATGAAAAATGTATTTTTTTAAGTCTTCCTATCTGGCTTTAGAATAACATCATTGTAATGCAGGACACTTACTGTTTCTAAAAACAGTAATTAAGCCACAGGGACTCTTGGTTATCTGGGTTATCTAACTCATAGCATGCTAGATGCAGTCAATATTTGAAGGGCCATCAAGTAAAAGAGTTTATACGTGTTCTGTTCTATCTCTCTCCCATTACATTGTAAACTTGTGGGCAGGGACTGTTTTTTGCCTTTTATTAAATCCCCAGGGCTTATCACAGTGTTTGGAATATTTATTAATGCAGGGGAAAAAAAGGTTGATTTCTGAGCAAGAAAGACCTAGGTTCAATTTTCTTCTTTGAAACATACTTTCCATGTGACTGAGGGTAAGTCACTTAACCTTAATAAGTTCTTATTTGCTTGATTTGGCTTGATTTGACTGTCTCTCTTCAGGAAGAACCAGACAATGAGTGGAAGATAAAAAAGTGGCAGATTTGTGTTGAATGTAAAAACCAACTACCTAACAATGAAAGCTGTTTCCACAGGGAATGGAATTCTTCCACTTCAAGAAATAGTGAGTTCCTTACTCATAAAAGACTTCAGTTGAAGGCTGGACAACCAACCACTAGTTGGGGACTTTGTCTAGGAGATTACAGTTCTGGTATGGGTTGGAATGTAGAGACAGGGTAAGTTTTGAGGTCCCTGGCAAACTTTGTGGTTTTACATGATTCTGTGGTTCAATAAGGGGAAAAAAAGTAAAATTAATCATTCAGGAGTTTTTTGACAATGAAATGGAGTTAAGGGGATCACTTCCTCTAGAGGTCTTCAGGTAAGAATGTTGCACAGGAGATACATACTCTGGCACAGAGATCACTTTCTGTCCTGAGATTCTTTAACAATGGACAGTGGGCAGATGGGAATAAGAAGAAATGTGGCTAGCTTACTAGACTGCAGACAGCAAGGAAGCATAGCTAACAGCTGGGCAGCAAAGGAGAAGGAAAGCCTCTGAAAAGCAGACCCAAGAATCATTACAAGATCCAGCTCCCTGGGGTTATTCAGTGTAGGGGCAAAGAGCCCTGTACATATTACTAGCCCCTGGGAGCATGGTAGTATATACTGCTCAATAAAATCAATGATGCTCATAATGGAGATACCGTGTCATTAAAAATATTGTCTGTACTTTCTGCTTTATTCATTCAATAATGAGCATTAATTTTTTGAAATAGACCAGCAATTTCACTGTTATAGGGAAGAAATTTCCTCTACAAATAGAGATAAGCAAATGTTCTGCATTATGAAGTCTTAGAAGGTCTTAATTTTACACCCTATGAGTACTGACTTCTCCATAGTCATACAGTGAGTACAAGGGTATTCCTTACTGGTAGAGTGGTGAGGCCCTTTTCTTTCCTGCACTGATATAAAGACTTTCATTCTTTGGTACTGGGAGACTTATGAGATGTCTAGAGAGGAGATAAGAAAACTGTACTTGGAGTCAGTAGGACCCATTTCAAATGGTACCTAAGTAGGAAAGGATAACCCTGTGCAATCCTCCTCAGCCTCAGTTTCCTTATATGTTAAATGGGCATAATAGCACCTACCATCAGGAATGCTGGGGGGATTAAATGAAATAATACATGTAAAGTGCTTTGCAAAACTTAATGTTTTTAACCTGGGACTCAAAGCACTACTGACTCCCATGAAGTCCCACTTCAGGGCTGTTGCTTCTATTGACATAAATGGAGTCTGCTATTTTATACCTGAAAGGCTGTAAGGGAAAAGTCAGGTTATGCTTGGCCCGGGAGGAAGTAAATAGGAGCAGCAGATAGAAGTCAAAGAGATGAGGATTTAGGCTTAGCGTAATGGAAAACTCCCCCATAACTAGAATTATGCATAAAAAGTAGACTGAACAGCTTAAGAAGGTGAGTTTCCTCTTACTGGGAGCTTACCAGAAAAGTCTGGAAGATTACCAATCAAGGATAATGTAGAGGATTATAAATGGCAGTAGTTGGGGCTTGGATTGGGTGACCTTTGAATTCCTTTCCCAGTCAAAGATTCTATATATTATGTCATGTCATGTTACATTATATCATAGTATGTTGTAATACGTTATGTTATACCATGTTATATTATATCATACAATAGAATATTGTATATTTGACCATATGTTATATTATGTTAGATCATATTGGATCATATCATATAATAAAATGTATGATGTGATAAGATGCAAACTCCTCACCCCAATTAAACACAAATGGCCTAGACCAGTGGTTCTCAACCTTCTTAATGCCACGACCCTTTAATACTCATATGTGGGCGTATCTGCATGTGGGCATGTAATGATACTGGGATTTGAAGATCTTCCATGCCCCTTGAACTTGCTGATGTGTCAGAAAGGGGTAGAAAGAGATAGTCAGAACCAAGCCAGCGTCAGTGCTGGTGATTGGAAGTAGCGGCAGTGGCACGAACTCCTTTATTTTTTGAGCCAGCCAGAATCTCTGCTAAGGACTCTTGCTGAGGACTGCCAGGGACAAGATCTGCAGAGGGGCCAGAGATGCTGGGAGCAAGCTGCCTCGACACTGAGCAGTTGTTGTGAGTGAGGAGAGGAGGATCTTTGCCTGAGGTAGCCTGTCCTGTTTTGAAGGCTTGAGAATGTGGGTGTTTCCTACTTCAGCTACAGGTGCCAACTTCATACCTACTGTGTTGGCTTTGACTTTCTGGTTTTGGGATTCAGTTTTCTGGTACTTGAATAAATGCTCTGGCTATATTTCTCATGTAGAGAGTCTGTTACATTTTGTGATTAATAACCACATCAGCATACTTATAATTACTGTAGGTATTGTGAATACTGCATTGCTGATACAACCCACCTGGAGACAGAGGAGCAGTGTCTCGGTTCCTAGAACCATTGGATATATATGTGTTTTCTGATGGTCTTAGGTGACTCCTGTGAAAGGGTTGCTCGACCCCCAAACGGATCACGACCCACAGGTTAAGATATGCTGGTCTAGACCCTTTTATTGAATCAGTCAGTTAAGAATGTAAACTAGGTGTGGAGAAGTCGTTAATTAGTTGAAGAAGATTAATACTTTGAACATTGTATGAAGACAAATGATGCTGCCCCAATAAAAACAGCTTGTGATTGGCTAAGAGAATCAGACACACCCCTGGAACTACACATGATGATAATATATGCAAGTCCAGAAACAATCTAGTCTACTAGCTATGCACTCTAAATTCAGGAAATGAGAACTTCAGGCTCCAGAGAACCTTAGGGAAAAACTTAGTGACTATGCAAGAGGATACAAAAAGGGTAGGAAAGTGAACTCAGAGACAATGTCATGTCTTTGCAACTCACTTTAACTTTCTTAATCTAAGTTTTCTCATCTGTTATATGAGGGTTGGTATGATGCCTTCCTTCTTGGCTGCCCACATCATTTCCTTGTTTTTGTAGTCTTAAAGCTTGGTAATGATGCAGTTTTGAGAATTCAGACAATATATCTGGCATTGTTTTGTTGATTCTATCAGTCTGCAAACTAGTCTTGGTTTTTAACATTTCCTGGAAATTTTATTGTGCTATTCCATGAAATTAGTGCTCAAATTCTTTGTTTTTTTTTAAATCACAGCTTTTTTTGGAAATTATTAAACTGGATGTTTCTTAAATTTTCTTTCTTTCCAGATATATCTGCATTCCCTAATTTCTAGTTAAGTAATTTTCTGGGTTTGTTTTTTCTGTTTCCACATATTCTCCTATCTTGTACTCCAATATAAAGTTGTCTCATATTTAAAAAATATTACAAAAAAGAAATATTACAGATATTTCTAAATCTCTAAATCACCTCATCATCTTGTCCCATTTTTTAAGTCTCAACCATTTCCTTCATTTCATCTTGTTATGTTTGTACAAATTTTATATTTTATTTTTAGTTTCTATAGTGTTATTACACATTATGTTGGAATAATTGTAGCTATATTGCTAATGCTAATCTCTGTATTTCTGTATTTTTTCTTGTTTTCTTGCATTCTAGCTTTTGCCTCTTAATTCATACATTTTTTAATTGAATTAGTGGGTTGTTTTTTGAATGTATATTGTCTGAGTAATTTAAAAACAATACTTTGACAATTTCTAGTCATTTTCCTTCTCCATAGCATTTGTATACCTATTCTCAAGGAGGGTATTAAGGAGAAAGGATCCATTGTGACCTTTTACTTTCCCAGCGAACCAGTTGGATCAAAACATCCCTTACATCTCTTCCAGCTCTAAATTCTACAACCCTAAGAGTATTCTGGGTCAGTTAAGTGGCTCAGTGGATAGAATGCTAGGCCGGGAGTCAGGAAGACCTGAGTATAGATCTGACCAAAGACACTTACTACCTATGTGACTTGGGCAAGTCACTTAACCCTGTTTATCTCAGTTTTCTTTATCTGTAAAAAGAGCTAGAGAACGAAATGGGAAAACCACTGTAGTATTTTTGCCAAGACTGAAGTGACTGAAAAACAATAAGGACAAGAATTCCCTTGGAACTCTTCCATTGGAAGTCTTCTTGTAAAGACTGGACGACCATACGATTGACACTGTAGAGAAGATTCCTTTTAGCTGATCTCTGAGGTTCTTTCCACTTTGAGATTCTATCAAAAACATTTCATGGGGGGCTGAGCCAAGATGGCAGCATAAAAGCAGCAAAGTTTTGCAGCTCCCACACAGCCACCCTAAATACCAATAAAATATGACTCTAAACAAATTTTAGGGCTCCCAAACTCACAAAAATACAGAAAACATATCTCTTGCTGAAGGCAGTTCAACAAGAGGGGCTCATTGTGGCAGGTTGGGAGCTGAGGCCAGCCCAACCTGAAACTGAAACAGTGGCCAGGCCCCAGGGAGGTCAGGAGGAGCCAAGCCGCATCTTGAGTCTATGGGAGAGCAGATATGCAGCACCTGGAGCAATCACCACATTTATCAAGCCAGGAAAAATAAGGCTTAGAGAAAGGTCAGTGGAATTCAAGCTTTCAAGCTAAATTTGGGGGCAGAAAAGCAGTTTGGCCAAACTTCCCCCAGGGCAAGGAAGCAGTGGGAAGCAGCGGGATCTGCTGAAACCAGCAACTGCCTCCACTGGGCTGCTTCAGAGCTCCTTGCCTGCCAATTGCAGGGGGCTGGGACAATTGATCAGGGCCAAGGCCTCTTGCATTGAGCGGCATTTTTTTCTTGGGTGGTGGTCCTGGGGTGCACATTCAGCAAGCCAAAGCCAGTGGGGGCTGCAGCACCCTCCCTAATAGCTCCAGAAGCTGTGAAAACCCCAGTGATTTGGGACAGAGCTTACCCCCTTGGAAACAGAGTTCCACAGAACTAAAAAAAAACATTAAGCAATTAATTGACTGGCCAACATGAGGAAAAGGAAGCAAAATAAGAATAGCAATAAAACTCTAGAATCCTTTTTTGGGGGCAAAAAGTATCAAAGCATGGAACGGGAGGAAGATAACACAGTCGAGAACTCCCACACCAAATGCTTCTAAGAAACATGAAGATTTCCTACAAGCTATAGATCAACTCAAAAAGGACTTTGAAAAACAAATAAGAGAAGTGGAGGAAAACTGGGAAGAGAAATGAGGATGAAGTGAGAAAATCATGAAAAAAAGAGTCAACAACCTGACTGAAGAAAACAACACTTTAAAATATAGATTAACTTAAATGGCAAAAGAGGCCCAGAAAGCCAATGAGGAGAAGAATGTCTTACAAAGTTGAATTTCCCAGATGGAAAAAGAATCTTAAAAGCATTCTGAAGAGAATAATTCCTTCAGAATTAGAGTGGAGCAAGTGGAAGCTAATGACTTTATGAGAAACCAAGATACTATTAAACAGTTACAAAGAAATGAAAAAATAGTAAGCAATGTGAATTATCTCCTTGAAAAAAAAACAATGACGAGGGGGCGGAGCCAAGATGGCGGCTTAGAAGCAGCAAAACACCGCAGCTCCCACACAAACACGCTAAAAAACTCATAAAATGGGACGCTAAACAGATTTTCAAGCTCCAAAACTCTCCACAAGACAGAAAGCACTACAGGCAGCGCAGCAGGCGGGCTCTTCGCAGCAGTCTGGGACCTGCGGCTGAAACCCCGGCTGGCTCAGGCCCTGGGGCATCAGGCAGGGAACCGCGGCTGCAGGAGAGCAGATCGGCTGCACTGGAGGCAGAGTTACCACATTTATCAGGCCAGAAGAAAAAAAGGCTAAGAGAAAGGTCAGTGGATTTTGCTAACTGGGGAGGAGAAGAGCGGTCCGGCCAAACTGCTCCCAGGGCAAGGAGGCAGCGGGAGGCGGCTGTTGCAGCATGAA
>CM053594.1:34741954-34768314 GCA_028646575.1 Pseudocheirus occidentalis
GGGAGGGGTCTTACAGTGGGATCAATGTTCTGGGCTGGGGGGTAGGGACAAAAAGGGGAGAAAATTTGTAACTCAAAACCTTGTGGAAATGAATGATGTAACCAAGAAAATAAATTAAAATTTAAAAAAAAAAACAATGACCTGGAAAATAGATCCAGGAGAGACAATTTGAAAACTATTGGTCTACAGGAAAGCCAAGATCAAAAAAAAAAAGAACTTGGAAAGCATCCTTCAAGAAATTCTCAAGGAAAATTGCCCTGATGTTTTAGATTCAGAGGGTAAAACAGAACATGGAAGAATTCACCAATCACCTCTTGAAAAAGATCACCAAAAGAAAACTCCTAGGAATGTTATTGCCAGGTTCCAGAATCCCCAGTTAAAGGAGAAAATATTACAGACTCCCAAGAGAAAACAATTTGAATACTGCGGAAACACAATTAGGATAGCCCAAGATCTGGCAGCTTCTACACTGAGGAATCAAAGGGCCTGGAATATAATATTTTGAAGATCAAGGGAGCTAGGATTAAAACCAACAATAACCTACCCAGCAAAATTGAGTATATTGTTCCGGGGGAAATATGGTCATTCAATGATGTGGAGGAATTTCAAGTATTCTTGCTGAAAAAAATAGAACTGAATGGAAAATTTGACAATCAAACACAAGAAGCATGAGAAGGTAAACATGGGAAAGAAATCATAAGGAACTTATCAAAGTTGAACTATTTACATGCCAATATGGAAAAACGATAATAGTACCTTATGAAACTTTTCTTAGTATGAGGATAGGTGAAGGGAATACAAATGTATATATATGTATGTATGCATGTATGTATGTGTGTATGTATAATTACACATATGTATATATAGGCTATATATGCATATGAATACATATCTGAGCATGTGTGAATATGTGTACATAGAGAGTATAGGATCAATTGAATACCAATGGATGATATTTTAAAAGGTGAAATTCTGAGGTGGGAGAAGACTAGAATGAGAGGAGATAGGGAGAGACAAAATGGAGTTAATCATCCAGTATAGGAGAGGCAAAGGATAACTGTTACAACTTTACTTTCATTTACTCTCATTGAATTTGGCTTAGGGAAGGAATGACATAAACTCTAAACTGGGCGTCATGCCACACAGGAGGGTAGGGGGCATTGGGATGAGAGGCAGGATGATGAAGGGGAGGGCAGGATCTGGGGGAGGGTTGCTGGAAACACACACTTCAGTAAAGGGACAGGGACAGGGTAGAGAACAGAACGAGGAGGAACGGGATAGGAAGGAGGGACATATGATCAGACTGTCACAATATGTCCACTGTGAAGATGTCCTATGTAATTACACATGTGCAACCTCTACTGAATTGCTTGTCCTTCCAGTGGGGGTGGGTGACAATGGGGGAACTCAAAGAATCTAGAATTTAAAGCTCTGCAATACATGCAAATAGGAATTAAGATATACATGGACTGGGGTAGGGAGACCCTCCCTGCCCTACCAGAAAGTTAGAGGGGTGTTGGAGGAGGGCACAAAAGAGAACAGATCAGGGGAGGGGCTTTACAGTGGGATTGCTGTTTTGGGGGTTGGGGGTAGGGGAAAGATGGGGAAAAAATTTGCAACTCAAAAATCTCATGGAAAGGAATGATGTAAACAAGAAAACAAATACAAAAATTTATATATAAAAAAAGAACATTTCATTCCAGAGAGAATACATGTCGTTTTGGCACCTTGGATTTCTAGAAAGAAGACTGTTAGGTAATCACTCAGTATCTATGGAAGAGAACCTCTGTTCCCTTCCGTTCCTAAATCTTGTGATTCTGTGATACCAGGCAGGAGATTTCATTACTAAGGCATATTGTTCTGAACAGTTTAAAGACAGAAAGACAGGTCGCACACACACCAAAATATTCATAGCTATACTTTTTTTGTACAAAGTAACAAAGAAATGTAAATATAGCAGATGTCCATCAATTGGGAATGGCTAAACAAATTATATGGTATTTGAACAGGATGGAGTATTATCACTGCATGAGACATTAATAAAAAGAATATCGAGAATCATTAAGAGACTTATACAGTCTCTTATAAAATAGTGAAAATGGAAAGAACAGCAATGAAAATGTGAAAGAGAACATTGTGTAATTATAATGGCCAAGACTGTTCTTGGAAAGAAAAGAGAAAACGTAGCTCTTTCTTTTTTGTGTGTAGAGGTGGGAGACTATGGGTATGGAACACTGCATGTACTGACGTACTCAATTTGCATGTTGTTAGTTTTGATGAACTCTGTGTGTGAGTGTTTTTCCTTCTCTCTTTTTTCTCTTCTCATTACATGACATGTCTCACTGGGATTGGAATGCAAATGGAAATAATCAGAAATAAAGGTCATGTGAAAACAAGATATCAATATAAGTTGTAATTTTTTTTAAATAAGAAAAGTTTTAAAAAAACAAAGAAAAGACCACAGGATTGTAGGTTTATAGATTTAAAACTGGAAAGGACTTTTGAGGTCACTGAATCCACCTACCCCAATTTTGTAGATGAAGGAACTGGGGCACAGAAAGCTGCCCTGGGTCACATAGCTAATGAGGTGGAATTGGAACCTATGTCCTCCTGATTCAAAACCCAACATTTCATCCACTACCCAGACTTCTTTTCTATGAGTTTAATATTTAGCTGGGGGAGGGGTGGTGGTAGGGGAGGCCAGACTAATACCAAGGAAGCAACTAATGACAAGTAGAAAGCATAGTAAAAAAATGACTATATTCTCAAAGCTGGGGACAGGTATGGCAATTCCTCTCAGTGCTTGAGGATGTTGCAATTCTATTGGGATTCATTTATCTACTCATGAGTGACTGACACTTCAGAATGACTAGTAGCTTCTCCTTTGTGGCAGGTACTTACTTACCTTATAGAGGCTAAGACATCACCATCCTAGGGGGCACAAAGTCTGCTTGTGATTCTAAGTCTCTGGTTTCAGGCACTTCTGCCTCTTAAACATCCATTCATCCAAATGTTTTCCAAGAGGCATATGTTTACTTATCAGGATCTTCAAGGTTATCTATTTTTCTAGCCAAGTGTATGTAAACCTGTGAGTACTACTAAGCTAATATTTGAAGAGCAAAGCTGCTGTATGATGCCTTCTATAAATGGCTTCCATTGCTCTCTCATATGATCATAAAGGTGGGGGACAGAGTAGGAGGAAAGCCAGGCTTGGTGAGGTATGACTAAAGCCAAAGGACTTTGCTCTTATCCACTCTCTCCCTCTCTGACTCTCCCTTCTCTCTCTCTCTCTCTCTCTCTCTCTCTCTCTCTCTCTCTCTCTCTCTCTCTCTCTCTCTGTCTCTCTCTCTCTATCTCTCTCTCTCCCCTCCCTCCTCTCTCTCTTTCTTTCCCCCCTCTCTCTCCCTTTCTCTTCTCTCTCTTCTCTCTCTCTCTTTCTCTCTCCTCTCTCTCTTTCCCTCCCGCCCTCTCTCTGTCTCTTTCTGTCTTTCTTCACTCTCTCTCTCTCTGTCTCTGTCTCTGTCTCTCTCTCTGTCTCTCTGTCTCTCTCTCATACAAACCCATGCACACATACAAACTCTTTTTCTGTCTCTCTCTTTTTCAGTCTCCCTCTGCCCTTTCTTTCTTTGTCTCTTTTTCTTTCCCTAGCATTACTAGGAAGAGAAGCAAGATAAAATGCAGCTTCTTAATCACATCAGTTCTGAAGGTCAAAAGAAATAATAAAGATAACACTGTAATAGATGACAATTAGCACCAATAGAATTAAAAAACAAAGTACTGAAAAAGAAATGGCCAAGGATACAAATAACCAGAAAAAGAGAGGAGTCAGTTGGATCTATGACAGTAGAAAGAAAATTATATTTCACATTTGAGCAGGTGTGTTTGAATCCCAGCTCTCTATCACTCCTTCTTACCATCTGAGTGACCTTGGGCAAATCACCTACCTTCTCTGGGTCTCAGTGTTCCTCCTCTTCAAAATGAGGGGATTGGACTACATAATCTCCATCATCCACTCCCTCTATGGCCTTATGATTATACAGCCCTCAAAATCAAGGGCAAATTACAGGTTAGCCTTAATTTTGCACTGATATTTGTGAAATATGGAAAGACTGAGAGAAATAATGGAAAGACATCAAGCTGGGAGTGAAGACCCTCAGGGTCTGTTCCAGAGAGAAACAGTTACCATTGACACTCACTGTAAGCCAGGAGGGCCCCAAATGCTGGCGTGAAGTGGACCTTGGGCAGGCACTTATTGTGGTACAATATATAAGCTTCAGAGTGAACTGGGTTTAAGGCTTTGTGAAAGAAAGAAAGAAAGAAAGAAAGAAAGGAAAAAAGAAAGAAAGAAAGAAAGAAAGAAAGAAAGAAAGAAAGGAATGAAGGAAGGAAGGAAAGAAAGAAAGAAAGAAAGAAAGAAAGGAGGGAAGGAAGGAAGGAAGGAAGAAAGAAAGAAAGGAGGGAAGGAAGGAAGGAAGGAAGAAAGAAAGAAAGAAAGGAGGGAAGGAAGGAAGGAAGGGAGGAAGGGAGAAAGGGAGAGAGGAAGAAAGGAAGGAAGGAAGGGAGAAAGGGAGAGAGGAAGAAAGGAAGGAAGAAAGGGAAAGAAGGAAAGAAAGAAGGAAGGAAGGAATGAAAGAAAGAAATCTAACCAGTAAGCCCCAATTCAAGTGGGAAATTTGGTGCTACCCCTATTACCTCTAAGTGAATATGTGAAAAGGCCTTAGCCTTAGAGGGTTGGGTTCTCCCATTGCATCCTGAGTCATCTCCAGACATCCTAATGAATATCTGGCTACTGGACCCAGATGGCCGGGATCCTCTTAAAAACTGAAGGACAAACAAAACAACAACAATGGAAGGGTGTGAACAGTAACTACACAGGATACAAAGGTATGAATGGATTGGAGTTTGCACTGGTGGGAGAAATATCATCATGAATGCAATTAAAAAAATCCAATGAAATATTTAGTGCTTTTGATATAGAATACACTCCAGAAAGCTTTTAATAAGCACCTACTATGTTCAAGATACTGTTCTAGATTCTAGGATTGGAAAGTCATATATACAATAATTTCAGTGATATAAAGGGAAAGGAGGAGGAGAAGGAGGAGGAAGAGGAGAAGGAGGAAGAGGAGGAGGAGGAGGAGGAAGAGCAAGAAGAAAAATAACAACAGAGAAAGACACTAATGAAAGACAGTCCTTGTCCTCAAAGAGCTTAGTATCTATTGAGAGGATGTAATATGTAACAAGCTAAGTATATACATGACTGTTTAGATATAGTCATAGAAAGTGACATGCGCGCTAAGCTTTGAAAAAAGTATGGGATACTAAGAAGTACAGTGAAAAGAACATTCCAGGCATGGAGAATAGCCTTGCAAAGGTGTGGAGATTTGGTTCCTGGTGGCAGAGGGTAAAAGCTCATCTATTGCTGTGTGAGCTCAAGGGGGAGTCTGGGGCAGGGAGGGTAAAGGTGAAGGTAATGACCAGGAGAGAGGCAGAATGGTGGGAAGATGGCTGACATCTTATGGAAATGAGAGATGCTCTAATTCTGTTGGGTTTGGTAGAGAGGCAATTTATCTTAATGGATAGTGTTCAACTAATAGTCAAGAAAACCTGCCTATCTTTGGCACTTATTAGTTTGAGTAACCTTTGGAAAGTCACTTAACCTCACTGAGACTCAAGTAACTCTCTAATACTATAACCTACATTAATGGAGAGAGTTTCTATATTGAGTCCCTGCACATACTCTACAATCTTGACATACTGGTTTACAGTTCCTCACACAAGAAGCTCTATCTGCCACCTCTGTGTTTTTGTACTCTCTGTTCCCCATACATGCATTCCTGGATGCTCTTCCTTCTCATCTGTGGCTTTCAGGATCCCTGGATCCCTTCAGGTTTCAGTTAAAATGCCATATACTTCAGGAAGACCTTTCCAGGTGCCCCTGGCCCCTAACACACAGCTGCTAGAGCCTTCCCCTCTTAGATAATCTTCCATCTACTCTCTATCTTGTCTGTACATAGTTGTTATGGTTATAATGTTGTTTCTTTCATTAGACTTAGGGTTTCTTGAGGGCAGGGACTGTCCCCGCCATTTTCTTCTTTCCCTATTGTTTACCTCAGTGTTAAAAGTAATAAGTGCTAATTGTATATTAAGTGTTTAATAAATGGTGATTGATTGATTTAATGATGCATGACTGGCTATTGTGAGATAATGCAAAAGGGGATGATAGTAACATATTTTTATTGGATTTTTAGATTTTGCTTTGATCCACCCATTAATCCCATGGTGTAGTGATAATAATAATAATAATAATATACACATATGTATGGATGGATATGTCTTTGTGTGTACATACATATGAGACTTTAAGATGTGCAGTGTTTCACAAATACTACATCATTTGTTCCTTATAACAACCCTGTGAATTATTGTTATTAGTAAGAGCAATAGTAAGAAGAGGAAGAAGAGGAGGACGAGGAGAAGAGGGAGGAGGAGGAAGAGGAGGGAGAAGGGGAAGAGGAGAAGGAGGAACAGGAGGAGAAGGAGGAGCAGAAGAAGAAGGAAGAGGAGGAGGAGTATTATTAGGAGTGAAGCAAACAGAGATTAAATGACTTGTCCAAGATCACACAACCAGTAAGTGTTTGAGGCTGGATTTGTACTAAGGTCTTCCTGGCTCCAGGGCAGCTAGGTAGTGCAGTAGGTAGAGTGCCAGACCCAGAGTCAATTTAAATCTGACCTTAGACACTTACTATCTATGTGACCCTGGGTAAGTCACTTAACCTTGTTTGCTTCCTCATCAGTAAAATGAGCTGAAAAGGGTTTTGAATTTTGCCATCTAAGCTATCTAACTTTCTTGAGAATAGGCAAGGCAAAGTACTACACAGATTGTCTGACAAGGACAGAAGACAATGAAACCTCTTTTCTCTCTTGAGTGAGATACTGAATGCATCCTAGAGCATTAGAAGGTGTGACAGATAGAAGGTCACTCCTCAATGGAAAGTAACAACATGATAGGTGAGATAATTGACTAAGACCTAGCAGGCCATTTAGTCCAACGCCTCATTTAACATAGGAGGAAACAGAGACCCAGAGAGGTTGTGATTTGCATAAGATCACATACTAAATGGCAGAATCTGAATCTGGGATTTCTAACTCCAAAGTCAGTTCTCCTTCCACTGCACCATGCTGGCTCTGCCATATCCTTGGAAAGTTACTGATCTTTTCAGGAACCACTCCCTCTTAGCCTCCTTCCCCTGTAAATGTCTAAGACTATAAGTTGCAGACAGTTACCTATCTAAACTTGCAGAGTTTTCTCCCTGAAACGTCCTTACACTGACAAGATTACAAATTTACACCCAAATATTTTATCTTTTGTTGACTAACATATCATACTGTTAAGCTCATGCGAACTATATACTAAAGCCCCCAAATCATTTTTAAAATGTACTAAAACCTAGCTATGTCTTATGGATACTGTGGTGGTAAGGTTGATTTTTTGCAAAGTCTAGTATAAGAGTTAACATTTATTTTTATTAAATTTTATCTCATTAGATTCAACTCACTATTCCAACCTGTCTAGAGTTTGGTGATCATTGTCTTCCAACTTATTAGCTATCTTAAACTTCCTGTTATCTGAAAATCTGATCAGTCTGCCATTTGTGCCTTCATTCAAGTCATTGATGAAAATGTTGAACAGAACAGGCAAAAGGACAGCTCCCCTTAGAACATTATAGACAACCATACAAGGTCACACCATCCTATTATTGCCTACCTTTTAGATTCAGTTACTCAACCAGTTCCCAGATACAACTAATTGTACAGGCATTCAAGAATATAGCATGTAGAAGGAGAGCAGAAGGAAAAGAATTAATGAGAGAATTGATCTAGTACTTCACTGAAAGTAAGTTAAATTCTATTTAAAGTATTGCCTAGGTCTCTATACATGTTGTATTCCCGCCCCACCCCCCACAGTAGAACACAAGCCACCTTAATATAGTGACTGTTTTTTTTTGTCTTTTGATCTCCATTGCTTAACACTATCCCTGGGCCTTTTATAATTCAAGTCAACAACAATTATTAAGCACCTACTATATCCTAAGTGGGCAGCTGAGTGGCATAGTGGATAGAGTGCTAGGTCTGAAGTCAGGAAGACTTATCATCCTGGGTTCAAATCTGGCCTAAGATACTTATTAGTTGTGTGACCCTGGGCAAATCACTTAACCCTGTTTGCCTCAATTTCCTCCTTTGTAAAGTGAACAGTAGAAGAAAATGGCAAACCACTCGGATCTCTGTCAAAAAAATTAAATGGGGTCACAAAGAGTTGGACAAAACTGAAATGACTGAGCAACCACAAACTTCTCAATAGAGGTATCATTTTATTCATTGTGTTTATGTCCCAGTGTTTATATATCAATTTATTTATAGTATTTATATCCCCCTTTGTATTTTTGCATCTATAATAATGCCTAGAACACAGCAAGTGCTTAGTAGATGCCTACTGATTGACTATTCCAGGTTCTTTTCATATGTTTTCCAAAGATCACTGGCAATAGGTATTAAATTGTACCCACCATTTAAAGAAAAAATACCTTGGGATATAGTGGTTTTGGTACTAGCAATTTAAACTCATTTAGGACAGCTAAGTGCTCTCTTACTGTCACCTCACCTATGGAAAAAAATATATCCTCTCTGTCTTATTGGTGAGACATTGGTGGAAAAGTTAAGCTTCTTTCCCTTTCCCCAGAAAACAGGAGCAAAACTAATAAATGTGATTCTTCATCACTTCTTGAGAGCCAGTATGGTGTAGTGGCCAGAGATCAGAACTTCAAATAAAAAAGACCTGGATTCAAAAGCCTTCTCTGACATTTATGACCTGTGATCATGCACAAGTGTCAATTCACATCTGTAAGCCTGTTTCTCATCCATAAAATGAGGACGTTAGGCTTGTTGCCTCTAACATCCTATTCAGCTATAAATCCATAATCCTATGATTTACAATCTTATCACCATTCTAGTCATTCTGAGTATTTGTACTGTTTCTTTTTTGATCTTACTTCCCTCCATCCCCAACATAGCTTAAAATCTTTTAGTTCTCTTTAACATTCATTTCCAAGCTGAGCTCATTCTGACTTTTATTACTTCTACTATTTTTCTTAGAAGACTAGAGAACACTATGTGACTTTATATTCATCCTCTATTCTATCCTCTCTTAAGTCCATTTCTATATGAAACCCAGAAATTATCCTCAGTCCCCATTGTCCTACTGATGTGTGCTCTGTTCTGACCTTGGTGATGATTCCAATATAAAATGTAAAGAGTTCTACCAATGAGAATTTTTTATGGTAATAATGTGGAACATGTGGAATTCAACTAACAAAGTTAATTCACTCACAAGGTATAAATTCTTTCCCTTATCTTGAGCTGATTAGTTGACATCACATTTAATATGAATGATGGTTGATTGTCAGTTCATATACCTGGGCTATACTCTCGGACTTGATCTTTCAAAGGGAAAGTAAAGACACAAGGCACAGATAGAGAACGGGATCTGAGAGGATCAAGAAAAATATTACATCAAAGGTGGTGCTTCAGCTATGTATTGAAACAAACAAGTGGTTCTGCAAGACAGAGATAAGCAGGGAGTACATTCCTGGCATGGGAAACTACACTGGTCCAGAGAAAGTAATGACTAACCTTAGAGAGAACTGTCTTGCCCATCTATGGACTATGGTATAAGTATTTTGCCTGTTTTGGAATTGCTAAATAAAGCCTGTTCCTATTTGCTGTTTTGCAAGTCTAAGAGCTTCAATTGAAGCTGAGAACAGTTTTCCTTTTGTTGTGGAGATCGATATAAGCCCTTTGACACTCCCAACATCAAATATTGGGTAAAGGCATGAACCAGAGTATGATTATTACATTTCATTAATACTATAGTACTCCTTCCAGAGCTTTCTTTTTCATTGGTGGGCTGGGTTCAAAGGACAATTGTATTCATCGCTCAAGGTTCTGAGGGTTAGTGGAGTTTCTAGTACCGTTGTTTATAAGGCTTAATCAATGAACTTTTCAGTAACTATGAACCAGTCTGACTAATATTATTTTAGAAAAGTATTTATTAAGCAAATATAAAAAGGCAGATGTTATAGAAACAAACCACTCAAACACAGTGCAGATTCCTTGGCACAAAGTCCTTGGGGAGAAGGGTTCAAACTTATAGTAAAATGTCAATGAAGCACATGGTTAGAGAACACATATGACAGAGAGTCTCTTGTTTACTAGAATTCCATTTCTCCCTTTGAAGAGCCTTCTTGAGGGGGACTGGGCATACATAGGATGTCCATATAACTAAAGTATTTCCTGTCATTACTGTATTATACCATTATGCCAGGTTTGTAATTTTCCCATATTTATCATATAATTTCCAAATTTTCCGTCATATACTTAAATGTCAATATCTCAACTTTGATCCAGCAATACCAACCACTACTTGGTCTATTTCCAAAGCTGACTAGTGAAAAACGAAAAGAAACTGTACACTCTAAAATGTTGATGACAGCTCTTTTTGTGGTGGCAAAGAACTGGAAATTGCAAGGATGCTCATCATTTGGGGAATGGCAGAATAAGTTGTGGTATATGACGGTGATGAAATACTACTGGGCTACAGAAATGATGAGCTGGTTGATTTGAGGAAAAAAATGGAAAGACTTGCATGAATAATGAAAAGTGAAATGAGCAGAACCATCAGAACATCATACATAGTAATAGCAATATTGCTTTAAGAATGATTTTGAGTAAATAAGTTATTTTTTCTATTATAAATCCCTAAATTAACTATAAAAGACATAGGGAGAAAGATGCTGCTCTTTTCATTCAGAGAAAGAAGTGATGAATAAAAGTATGTATACAAGGTATTTACATACATACATATTAAATGTATACATATGTACATAGACACATTTCTCTCTCTTTTTCTGTGTGTGTGTATGTATACCTATTTGTGTCTAATGGTAGCCATCTCTAGGGTGGAGGGAGAGATGAAATAAAGATATTTATATGACTTGTATATTTGAAAGGAACAGCAAGTTATGCATAGCAGATTTGCAGTTTCATGTACAATCTTCTTTTTTATTGTACTGTTATGGAAATGCTTGCTTTATTCCATGAATTAAAATTTTTTTAAAAGATAAATTTTTTAAAAAGATAACACTTAAAAATCATATCTTTTTTCTGCCTATCAATTCCCATTCAAATATTTTCCAGAATGCTTCCCTTGTTTGGCTTTTAGATAGAGTGCCTCATATGAGTATAGACTTTTAAGGTACAATGCAAATCAGTTGCTCCTTTTACCTGGTCATTTACTTTTGAATAAGGTATACTCTTCTAGCCAAATATTTCAGTATAGATCCCATCCTTCCAAATTTCAGTGATACTAGGCAGGTTGAATTTGCTTCCTTCAATGCACTCTCTAATTCATCTTGTTTATTTGTGAAATTGAATTCAGATGACTTAATTCATAAGTCTTACTGCTGTGTCTTCTAGGATAGCATCTCTTTAAAATTTCTGTTTCTCTCTTCCAAAATTCCCCTCCATATGTTTTTAGCTACTATCCTCTATGATATTATTTGGAAAAATGTGTAGTGTAGTAAAAAAAAAATTTGACTAGTAATCAGAATGACCTAGCTTGGAATCAAGCTTCAGAAATTTTCTAGTTGGGGTGGAGTCAAGATGGTGGAATAAAAGCAGGAACTTGTCTGAACTCCCACTCCAAACACCTCCAATAGCTGTAAAATATGACTCTAAACAAATTTTAGAGCTACAGAACCCACAAAGTGACAGACAGAAAGAAAACTCCTGCTGAAGGCAGTTTGGCAGGCTGACAGGGTCTATCATGCCAGGCTGGGAGCCAAATGCAGTCCTGCGTGAGCCACATGGGCCAAGGACCCAAGCAGCCCTGACCAGGAGCCCAGAATGGTGCAAGCAGACTTTAGGAGAGTGAATCACCAGCAGCTGTGGCGGTTTCCAAACTTCTCAACCCATAAATACCAAAAATAAAGTAAAAGATCAGTAGGGAACCCTGTTGGAACTGGGTGGCTGAAGAGCGTGGTCTGGCCTCTGCCACAGGGGTGAGAGGTAGGCGGTGGTGTAAGTTGGTTGCAGCTGTTGATGTGTGGCTGCCTCCTAAGCTCCTGGACTGCAGATCATAGGGGGACCAAGCAACCACTCAGAGGGTAATTGATTGCTCTTGTTTCAACCTCTTTGGATCTGGGTTGCAGTCTTGGGTAGTGCTCCTGGAGTGAGTGTGCCAGAGCTTGTGGCAGTTGTAGAGAGGGCATCCTCTTCATACATCTAACAAGTGTGAAAATTCCAGCTATTTGGGACACAGCTCTCTCAACTCTGGAAGCAGAGTTCTACCGTGGCAAAGGGCTTAAAAATCAAATAATTGGCTGGAAAGATGAGCAAGCAGAGGAAGGACAATGAGAGCACAGAATCCTTTTTAAGGGACCAAAAGGATCAAAACTTTGAATCAGAAGAAGACAACAAAGTCAAAATTCCTGAATCAAAAGTTTCCAAGAAAAATATGAACTAATTGCAGGCCATGGAGGAGCTCAAGAAGGATTTTAAAAATCTGACAAGGTCCTTTTAGATCTCTCTTGTAATATCTTGGACCATGAGAGACTGCTTCTACTCTAAAGGATCCTACTCTTGTACCACAAATCAGTAAGTCAATAAGCATTTTTAAGCACTTAATATAACTTAGACAGTGTGCTGAGTGATTAGGGTGCAAATAAAGGTGAAAATCCCCCACCTTCAAGGAATTTATTTTTCTCATCACTTTCTAATAACATAGTGCCAGATGTCTAGAATTCTTTTTTCACTTCTTTTTGTTGAAATATTCCAATGCCTTTCATCTTCCTGATCTTGCTAAAAAATTCCTCCACCCATCATTAGATTATTTATTCTTCCTTTTTTTTCTCCTAGTACCACAGTCTTCTATTCCAAGGAAGACTGTATTCTCCAAGATTCACTGAAGAGGAATAGGATGCAAAGGGTCACAAAGTTTAACATTTGGAAGATGCCTCTGAGCCCAGATGTTCTAATCTCAAACCACATAATCACTTTTTGTAATTAGGAGGTTGTAATGCCATACACAAGCAGCTTCCCAAAAGAATGCTACTGTGAATAGCTTTTAAGGTTCTGATTACACAGCAGTATAGTGAACATACCACTTATTCAATTATAAATCAAGGCAAACATTCACAATGAATCACAATATAATATCCACAACATTACATCTTATCACAGAAAATGACAATGCAGTGTTCACAACATTAGAATGGCCACATAGTTTCCACTACAGTGGCCACAATATTTAGAACAAGGAACAAAAGAATAACCATCTCCTTTCCCTAAGGGGGAAACTCTCCTTACTTAATCATTCAATCAATTCACAATACAATAATCAATCTTCCACTCATGGGGCAACCACAGATTAACTTAATCATTCACTTATCTAGCAATCAGTCACTAAATACAATCATTAGAAAACCACAAAAACCCTCCACCCCTTGGTGTCCAGCAAAGTTCAATTTCATCAGGCATTCTATGTCCGAGGAGAGGCCTTTCCTTCATCTTGACTTGGGATGGTCTCTCAGATTCCCTGAATCCCCTTCCATGGTCCCAGCTCCTACTCGAATCCACAAAACAGTTACCTGGATTCTGAAGCAAACAGCTCCCAACTCCTTGTCCAGTCCTCTGAGCAGTTCTTGTTATACACTGAAGTTCACATGGTCCAGCATGCTTCAAACCGTTCACCACTTCTGTTGCTGGGAAATCAAGGATCCACCAAGCCACAAACCAACAAAGGCTTATCCCAGTTGCTTCTTCAGTCCTCCAGCAGTTTGGCTGGCCCTAGAACCCAGAAGAAATGGCGGCCTTCCAGTCAGCCCTTGCAGCTTTCCAGGTGGCCATCCAGTCAGCCCTTGCAGCCTTCCAGGTGGCCTTCCAGGCAGCCCTTGCAGCTTTCCAGGTGGCCATCCATCAGCCCTTGCAGCCTTCCAGGCAACTTCATCCTTCACCAGATCCTGGTCTCAAGAAAATTCCAACTCAGTTCTCAGTCAGTTCTCTCTCTCTCTCTCTCTCTCTCTCTCTCTCTCTCTCTCTCTCTCTCTCTCTCTCTCTCTCTCTCTCTCTCTCTCTCTCTCTCTCTCCCTCCCTCTCCCTTCCCCCCCTCTCTCTTTCTCAGCTGGCTTCAGTCTCCACAATTCTTCTTTCACCAGGAACCACAAGGAGGAACATTCCTGATTCTGTCTGTCTGTCCTCTGGAGCTCTTCTTAAATACACACACTGTCCTCCTGTCTCAGCCAACCCCCTCCTGCCAAGTCAACAACAGGAGACAGAGTTTATGTACTCTGTTCACACAGGAGACAGAGTTCACACCCTCTGCCTCTTTCACAGGAGTACTTAGCCCTTAGTTACTAAGGACCAAGTACCTGCTAAATTAATTACAGTTACAGAGGTCAGTCATTATTATTTGCTAAAGTACTTTACACCTGCTGAAATGAGTTCTTAAAGATCTCTTATGGAGGTTCTGAAGAGTATAATGTGCATTTTAAGCATTTCTAATCTGCCTATATCTTGCCATAAAAACCTGACCCAGTGTGCTTTATGTGTATGACTGAGAAATTGTTCCTTTCTTCTGTCTTTCCTGGAAAGACAGTCCTCTGTTGTTTTTGTTGGTAGCTCTTGTTAGAAGTCTCCTGGTAAGCTGACTGTTTGCTGCTGTAGGTAACAATGCTGCTAAATCAATGTCAACCTCCAAACCTTCAGGATGTTTGCAATCCTGAGCATAAGTCAACAGCATTAATACACTATTCAAATTAGAAAAATGTCAATGATGCAAATAGACAAACAGACAGAATGACAAAATTGTTATCACACAACTACGTATGTTATAAGGGGATTCCTTTTGCTTATGGATTGAATTAGAGGTCCACAGAGGTCCCTTCCAACTCTCAGATTCTATGATTCTGGGAATTTTATAGCTGCACCTTAATTATTTCTGTCTCTTTTCCAACATTCTCAGAGTGTATTTAAAGAAGATGCTATTTTATTAATGTACACATTCCTTCAACTGAAACAGATGGAAACTTCGCTACAACTCAGTGGACAATCTTTGAAAGCTGTTCTGGCCAAAATCCATACACCTGTGGTCAATGAATATGTGTAAACCAAGCAAGGATTCTTGAATGACAGGTACATGGTCTACCACTGAGCCCACGTGTGAAACCTTTTCAGCTTGTCAGCATTTCCTGGCATAATCTTTGAGAAACCAGAATATCCATATGTTCTAATGAGGAATCCATAGAGAACTCCATTGAAAGCACTGAATGTAGTGGTTGATTTAGCAGGAAATAAGGAAGGAGGGAAGGAGGAAGGGAAAGAAGAAAGGAAGGGAGGGAGGGAGGGAGGAAGGGAAGGAGGGAAGGAAGGAAGGAAGGAAGGAAGGAAGGAAGGAAGGAAGGAAGGAAGGAAGGAAGAAAAGAAGGAAGGAAGGAAGGAAGGAAGAAAGGTAATGAAAAATGGAAAGGGAAAAGATAAGAGAGGAGAGGAGAGAAAGAGAAAGAAGAAATGGAGGGAAAGCCAGAGGGAGGAATGGAAGGATGTAGAAGACAGAGATAAAGGTAGTATTTATAAACAGCACCAGTACAAATAACTGAAAACCAAGATATGATAAGTTCCGCCCACAGTATTTCAAACCATAAAGCATCTCATAGAATAACTGATCTAGAATTGAAAGGGACTTTAAATCATCCAACCCAACACTCTCCTTTTTTCTTTACAGATGAAGAAACGGACCCAGAGAGTATAATTCACTTGTCAGATTTCACAGAGGTGATAAATGATAATGCCAAAATTTGAACCCAGGTTCTCTGACTTCAAATCCAATGACTTTTCCACTGCAGTATGGATAGTCAGAAAGACTTCATACTTTGGCAAGCAGTATCTCTAACTTGCTATGATGTAGTCATGGGCTCTAGGACTGGCACTTTGCCATTTACTTTCTACTCCGAAATTAACATTGACAATGATAAGTGAATTTCAACTGCTTGAGTATTGGTCTGGTATAACATGGCATTATTTCTACAAATAGCTGAAGTTTAGAGTTGCTAAAGCAATTCTACTGAAAAATTTAAGCACCATAGAACCCTGAAAGGAGGTCTCTATAAACACATAATGGGAAAACCACGCCAGAAGCCACATGACTGGCCACAAGAAATTTTGGACCTATGTATATGACTATGACTCCAGACTACCTAAGAAACTCAATTTGACATTACTACCTATCTACCTCTATTGACACTTAGTCCCATGGGATCACAAATCTAGACCTGGAATTGACCTCAGAGGCCATATAATCTAACTCCATTTTGCAGATAAGACAATTGAGGTCCTAGGAGGTTAGACAGCTTGCTGAAGGTCACACAGGTGCTAAACACCCATGTTTAAATTTGAATTCAGGTCTACATTATCTGTTGCTTAAAAGTCAACATTAACTATACCTTCTGCCTTTAAAAATGAATCAATTAACCAATAAACTTTTATTAAGTAAGCACCTACCATACCACCAGCTCTGTGCTAAGTCCTGAAGTTCCAAAGACAAAAATGAAAGCCTCTGTTTTCCAGTTGCTTACAGTTAGGTGGCTAAGTGGATAGAGCACTTGGCCTGGAGTCAGGAAAAACTAAGTTTAAATTCTCCCTCAGAAACTTACTAACTGTATAACTCCAGACAAGTCACTTAACTTCTGTCTGACTCAGTTTCTTCATCTATAAATAAAAATAGCACCTACCTTCCAGGGTTATTGTGAAGTTCACATGAGAAACTTGGAAGGCACTTTGCAAACCTAAAAGTGCTTCTTTAATGCTAGCCATCAGCAGCAGCATCATTACCATCATCATTATGACAATCATCATCTTTACTATCATTATCATTACTATCATCATCACCATCACCACCATCATCATCACCATCTATTCTCTTTGTCTTGGGGAAGATAAAAACAATCTTATGTTTACTTATGTCCTTTCAAAATTTTACTAAATTGATAAGCTGAAAGAATAACATGTTGTTGACCAAAGCTGGGTTGTGGTCTTTGTATCCCAAAGACTTAAATGACTAAAAGCAAGAGTGAACAATTAGAGAGTGAAAAAAGAAACCAGCAGATCTCTTCAAATATGGAAGGAAGATTGGAAATTAGCAGTACAGAGAAAGCCTAGATTCCTGGAGGCCAATCTAAAGAAATGAAATGCTCCACCTTAACCTTAGAGAATTCTTCCCAATTTCCTCATTTTCTCCGAGACTATATAGAATCAAGATGGATGGTGCTTCCTCACCATCCATTTGCCAACGCATCTCCCTTACCCCCAGCAAATGGCAAAGAGAATCTATTGGATTTTGCCTGAAAAAGAGAAAGCATGTAATAACCCTTGTCTTGGAGAGAATAAATAACATGTTTGGTGTGAGAAGAAAAGCACCTATCTGCTAATTGTAGAGGAAACTGTGAATTGCACTTGGATTTGACAGATGGGTGACCAAAGTCTTTACACTTGACCTCTTGGAAATCGATACTCTTTCCTTCCCCCTAATGCTTATGTCCAAGTGGAGGCTTTTATATTCATCTTCCTGGTTTACATAGGTATCTAGATTAGTCAGGCACCAAGAAATATTTATTAAGTACCTGTTATGTGCCAGGCACTGTGCTAAGAGCTGAGGATACAAACATGAAAAAGAAAGACAGTTCCTGCCATCAAGCAGTTTACAATCTAATGGGGAAGACTACACACAAAAGAACATTGAGAGGGGGAAGGGATATTATTGAGTACATTACAAAGGAAGCCAACTGAGTTGCCTTGAGAAACCTCTTTAAATGACAACTTTAAGAGAAGTTCTTCACTTTACCGTCCAGCCCAGCAATTACAGTGACAAAGGATATGGAAGGTACTGATGAGATATGAGTATTAAGACTGATGTAATCATGCAGGATGTTGAATTTCCCTATGATGAGATCCTTTGGGCATGAGGGAGTTCAATCCAAAGGAATGGAGCTAGGTGGGAACATGACTCTTTTTCCTGCATTACAGCTTACTGAATTAAATTTTTTGCAAGTCAGTGCCAGGAACCCACCTCCCCATCCCCTATCACTACTCAAAAAAACATTTCAGATAATCTAGCTTATGGTGAATAGATTTCTCTGAAATCTGCCAGTTTTGTTTGGAAGGCATGGCCCAGGTGACATGATATCTTTTCCAAGCTGGTATCAGTTTGGTAACTTCATGAAGTCCCTTAAATCAAGAGATTTAAAATCTCACTGCCCAAAACTCACTAAAAAGATTATGTTTATGAATGAGATTTGGAGTTCTGCATCACAGCTTAAATTATAGGAATATTTTAAAATATAGACATTGGCCAAGGATGACGTGTACCCAATACAGATACTAAAGTGTATTTCCCTGAGATTTAATCTTGTAAATATCATTAAAAGATAGTTTAAACTGAAAAGGGAGGAGGAGAGGGAAAGCTGCCTATGAATACCTACCAAGCTACATAACACAGATTGTAATCAGTAACCAACCATGTATGAAATACCTGCTATATACCAGACACCTTGCTAGGCACTTGGGGCACAAAGAAAATGCAATATAATCCCTGCCTTCAAGAACCTTACATCCTAATGGGGATATACAATTTCATGAAAAAAAGCACAGGTTTCACCCTGTCAGTCCCCTATTTGATAAACCATATCCTCCTATTAATTTTAGAATCAAATATAAATTTACCAATTTGCCGTTTGCAGTTTTTTCCTAACCTGGACCCTTCCTAAATTTCCAATACTGTTGTACATTACACCCCTCTATTCATATTACAGTGTAGCAAAATTTAACTACTTGCTGTCTCTCCTGCCTGGAATGCTCTTTCTCCTTACCTCTGCCCCTTGGAGATACTGGTTTCCTCCAAGACGACTCAAGCACCATACTCTATATGAAACCTTTTCTCCCCTTTCCTGCACTTTCTAGAGCCATCTTTCCCCAAACGATCTTGTGTTCTCTTTGAATATACCTACATATGTACACAGTAGTCCTCCATTAAAATAATAGCTAGTGTTTAATAAGTTAGAATTTACATAGAACTTTAATTTTGGCAAAGCACTTCACACCTGTAATCTAATTTGGTCCTCACAGCAATCATATGAGGTAGGGGTTCTTATTACCCTTATTTTTTCAGATAAGGAAACTGAATCAGAGAAAAGTTTAGTGGTTTGCCCAGGGCTATCTAGTTAGTAAATGTCTGATAGTGGATTTGACCTTGGGTGTACCTGACTCTGGGACAAGTAGATGGTTTAGTGGATAGAGTGCCAGCCCTGGAGTCAGGAACTCATCTTCCTCAGTTCAATTCTGGTCTCAGACACTAGCTAGGTGACCTTAGATAAGTCACTTCACCCTATCTGCCTCTGTTTCCTCCTCTGTAAAATGATCTGGAGAAGGAAATGGCATTCAAATATCTTTGCCAAGAAAACACAAATGGGATCACAAAAAGGGAGACATAAATGAAAAAAAAAACATAACTAAAACTCCCTTACTCCAAATCCCATGTTCTATCCACTGTACCATCTACCTGCTAATATAAAGTTCTCTGTAATCATGGCCTGTGTTTCTTTTGACTTTGCTTCCACAGGAATTAATGTAGTACCAGGACAACAGGCAAATTAAGAAATACCTCTCTATTGAGTGATAAACAAAACAGCAGACAGAGCAGATAAAAGGTCATCTTGGGGTGAAGATCCAAACGGCTGAAGTAGGGGTAGACCAGGAAAGGGCCCATGCAGAAGACGGTGCTTAAGCTGAATCTTGAAGGGAAAGCTGGGATTCCAAGAGACAGAGAGGTGCAGAAGCATTCTAGAAGCATTCTAGACCTGGAGTATAGCGAGTGGAAAAGCATGGTTGCAGGAGATACAATGTCATCTCTGAGTAACAGCAAAGAAGTCAGTTCGGTGCTATATTAAATATACTCCAATGGATCTCTGCCATCTTGGGAATGCCCTCTAAAGACACAGGAAATATGTGCATACATGCCTATTCATCTGTGGAGCATCAGGATGATAATGGTTTACTTTTTTATTAAAAAAAACACTTTATTTTAGCAAAGAATTTTTGAAAGCCTTTAGTGATATGGAAGAAGAGGGTGAAGGAAAGGTATGGATTACATTCTATTACAGTTAAAAGAATTCAAAATTAGTTGAACAACTAGACCCACAGAGAAGTAATTAATGATTCAATGTCACCTTGAAAGGAAAGAAATATGTATTTATTAAGCTCCTGTTATGGGCCAGGCACTGGGCTAATAATTTTACAAGCGATCTTATTACAATACTATCTTATCCTCACAACAACCCTGGGAGGTAAGTGATGTTATGATACCAATTTTACAGTTAAGTAAACTGAGGCAGACTGAGGTTAAGTGACTTGCTTGTGATCACATAGTAAGTATCTGAGGCCACATTTGAACTCAGTCTTCCTGATTGCAAACCCAGGGCTCTATTCATTGTGCCATCTAGCTGCCTATCTTGGAAAGAAGTCTTTAGTGTAGGATCTTAGGGATCTGTGCTTGACTTTGTGCTCTTTTTATTTTGTTTTATTTTTATCATTGACTTTGGTGAAAGCACAAGAGGTCATGCTTATCAAATTTGCAGATAACACAGAGTCAAAAGGGATAGCCCACACACTAGGAACCAGATCCATCTCCAAAAACATTTCAAGAGACCAATGGGTTGAATCTGAAAAAGATGAAACTGAATAGGGATAAATGAGACTTCTTACATCTGGGTCCAAACAACCACCAGTGTAAGAGAGGGTACAAGTGCCTTTGATAGTGGTCCTGAAAAAAATTCTGCAGACATCAGCAGACCACAAACTCATTATGAATCAGTCCTGGGACAATGGAGACAATGTCATCCGATGGAGAATGAAAAGAGATCTAGCTTCCAAGACTTGTGAGATGATTGTCCCCTGTCCTCTGCCTTGGGCAGACAACTTCTGGAATATTGGGTTCAGCTCTGGGCATTCCATTATAGGAAGGTCACTTATAAACTAGTGAGTGATGCAGAATGCCAAAGAACTTCTAGATACTGCCACATGGAGGCAGGGGAGAGAGATGGGGTGGGGACAGGGCAAGGTAGGCACAATAGACGCTGAGCCTGGAGTCAGGAAGACTTGAGTTCAAAGCTAGCCTCACTTACTAGCTATGTGACCTTGGGCAAGTCACAGCCTCTTTTTGTCTGTTTCCTCATTTGTAAAATGGGATAATAATACCACCTACCTCTCAGGGTTGTTGTGAGTTTCAAATGATTGTGAGGATCAAATGAGCTACTACTTGTAAATTGCTTAGCATAGTATTTGGAACATAGCTGTTGCTTAATAAAAGCTGATTGGATTAAATATACATATGGATATATACACACAGAGGCAGAAAGAGATGGAGACAGAGAGAAACTCTCCCTATCCCTATCTCCATATTTCTGTCTTTTTATCTAAAGAGAGAAAAGAAAAAGGAATCTTTTTCAAAATCAAATAAATATTTATTAAATGCCTCTGTGGGGGACCTAGGAATAACAAGACTCCAGAATAACAAACTTGTCTTGGAGTTTATTGAGCTCCCTGGACAGGGGGGCCCTACTCGCGTGAGTGCAGACTCCTAAAGGAACAAAAGGACAAAGCTTACACATGCTTAGACCACAAAGAAGAGGGAGGGCATCAGGAAAATGATGAGCAGGGGACATTGTAAGAGCTGGATGATTGAGATGTTGTTATTCAGTCTTGTAGACTCTTGGTGACCCCATTTATGGTTTTCTTTTCAGAGATACTGGAGTGTTTTGCCATTTCCTTCACTGACTCATTTTACAGATGAGGAAACTGAGGTAAACAGGGTTAAGTGACTTAACCAGGGACACACAGAGGCCAGATTTGAACTCAGGAAGGTGAATTTCCCATCTCCAGGCTTGGCACTCTATTAACTATATCACCTAGCTCAGATTAGAGCACACAGAGTTGAGGAGGCCTGGAGATAAGACTGGGGTACTTGTCTTTTCGAGTGGGTGAGACATGTTCTTTCTCTGCTCTGAAGGGTCTGGTGGTTGGTTGTTGTCCTTCTTCGTGGAAGAGGACCAAAATGACGTCACTATGCTAGAATCAAGTTACAGTGTGTCTGAATATGGCCAATCAGATCAATATGAGCTCAGGAGGCTCTACCACAGGTTGGGTACAAATAGTCCACTTGAACATTCGGGCTGGAGTCTCTAACTTTGCACATCTCATATTTCTTTTGATCTCTTTCAATTCTTCCTTGCTCACAAAGCATAGAGCATAGCACCTTCTCTGATATGGGCGCGCCATGCTGCATGGTGCTGTGCCACTCTCTCCCATGTCACACAATCAGTTCCCAAATTCTTAAGAGAGACCTTGATAGTGTCCTTGTATTGTGTCTTCTGACCACCAGCCCTATGTGAATTCTTCATAAAAATAGGGCTGGGTTTTTTTGGCGAACATACATTTTGCATTCAAACAACACGGCCAACTCATCAGAGTTGCATTCTCTGCAGCAGAGTCTGAATGCTGGGCAGTTTAGTTTGAGACAGACACTTCATTGTCTGTCTGAGGTCCTTATCCCGCCGGGTGATTTTTGGAATTTTCCTAAAACAATCCAAAAGAAAGTGATTCAGTTTCCTGGCATGGCACTGGTCTAATGCCCAGCTTCAGAGGCATAAGACAATGAGATCGGCATCATGGTTCTGTAGACTTTCAGTTTGGTAGTCAAATATCTCTTCTCTCTTACAGTTTCCTTTGGAGCCTCCCAAATACTGAGTTAGCTCGGGAATGCATGCATGTGTCAACCTCATTATCAATGTGCACATCCCTGGAAAGCGCACTACCATGGTAAGTGAACTTATCCATAACACTAAAAACGTTTCCATTTGCTGTAACTGATGGTTCCACATATGGATGGTGTGGTGGTGGCTGATGGAGCACCTGTGTTGTCTTGGTGTTCATTGTTAGACCAAATTTAGCACAGGCAGCAGAGAATTAATCCATACTTTGCTGCATCTCAGCTTCAGAGGCTGCATTGGGTGCATGCGCACAGACACACACACACGCACATATACACAAGAATGGTCTTATACTTTGGTTTGGGTGCGATGATTCCTTGGTCCCTGTAACAGCAGCAGGAAGAGCAGGGATATATCATGGGACCTCAGATCACCTGCACAAACACTCCAAGATAGTGTAGCTTAGAAGTTAGACCACATTTGGAAAAATCCAATTATCCCTTCATGTGCACTAGTTAGAACACATCAACAGGGTGGGAGGGAGAGGTCTTGATGGCTCCTCCCCATCACACATCCTTTATCTCATCTGAGCCTCACTGTGAGATAGTTTCTACTGTATCTTTGTCTTCATTTCACATATAATGAAAAGAAGGAGCAGATGTAATTAATTAAATGACTAGCGAATGTCAGAAGTAGGATTTAAATCCAGGTTTTCTTGATTTTCAGTCCAGTGTCTTCCTTTTTATACCAAGGATGATTTAGCTTCCCTAAACTTAAATAGGCTAATACTTAAATGAAAGAGATAAAACCCATGGCCAACATAATCCTTGAATCCATCGCAATACAGTCAGCCCTACCACAACTCTTGAGGTAATTGGGCATGAGCTTAAATAAGTTCCTGCTCTTACTCCACCATCTTGGCCCTGCACCCCTCCTCTACCACAGTTTGTGATATCTATTGGAGTTTGAAGGCATAGAGTCACTCCCATGCCCAGATAAGGCTTCTGAAGATAAGAACTATATCAAGAAGTCTCATTTTGGTACAGCTCCACAGTGCAGTGTATAGAGCACCAGTCCTGGATTCAGGAGGACCTGAGCTCAAATCTGGCCTCAGACACCTAACACTTACTAGCTGTGTGATCTTGGGCAAGTCACTTAACCCCAATTGCCCTTCCTTCCCCCTTCTCCAAAAGAATAAATTAAAAAAAGAAGCCTCATTTCTCTTTAGGACACACAAAGGACTTCACACACGCATTATGTAGAGTCTTTCGGTTGGGCCTCATTCGCCTGTACTTCTAGTCCTCATGTGTGGTGGTTACTGGGTTGTGAGTGCCTGTTATGCCCTGGACTCTTTCCAGATCCCATTGATGCTAGCTATTAAACAGCTGGTTTGAATCTTCTGGTGTTCTTACAAATGCATTCTCCTTTCATTGATTGGAGATGTCTCCTCCTGTTACTGCTAAAGAAAAAGAAGGGGGTGGGGGATGTTTGTTCTTCAATGTATTCCTGCTGTCAATATTTACAGATACAATGTTCCATGGGAGAAACAGCCATTAAAGATCCTTAAATTAAGTTACAGTAATTAGTGGAGGCTGGGGTGGGGAAACAGGCAGTATGGTTGAGTGGAAAGAGATCTGATTCTGGATTCAGGGGTTTAAATTTCTGCCAGTTCCCTCACTGATCATTGTTTTCAATGTGACCTTGCGCCTCAGTTTCCTCCTCTGGTAAACGGATGACCTCTGAGGTTCATTCTAGATCAATGTGGACATCCCCATGGTAGAAGTTCTGTGTGTTTGGGGAAAAGAAGTGTACAACTGAATGAAAAGCAGGATTAGATCATTAGGGATAGCCCTGGCATGCCAGTTAAAGATAACTTGTTAAAGAAGTCACTGGGAAAGGTGCTGTGAGGCAGGATATGTCTTTCTCAAATTAAAAAAAATTATATGGCTTCCTAAGATTGGTATAATTATGTGCTTCCGAGCTCAAAAACATTGTGTCCCCCTATTGCTTACAGAATAAAATATGAAGTGTTTAGCTCACATTGAAAGTCCTTTGCACTGTGGTTCTAACTTATCTTTCCAGATTTATTTCACATTACTCATTAATTAGAGATAATTATGAAATCTCTACCCTCAGTGTTGAGTCAGAGCACATGTGGCCCACCAGAAATAGTGAAGGGGAATGTAGCTCAGTTCCATACCTTACAAGGTGGGAAGGTTTTTGTTTGATTCATGAATACCACTTTCCTATTACACATGTATATACAATGTGCTTGGGATGTCTTAAAGTTCTAAGACACAAGATTATGCTAAGAGCCTAAACCTTCCCCTCCTCTAAGCAGACTGGACAACAGATCCCTGAATTGTACAATGGCAAGCCCCTAAATTGCAAGCCCCCAGAACGACGCTCCCAATACCAGGCTCCATGTGTCAGAGGGAGCCAACAGGAGCTCCTGCCAGAAAAGCTATGTCCTTCCACTCTGTTGCTAAGAGGAACAGTTAGGGTGCTAAAAGGACAGTGATTGCTTCATGTAGGAATGACAGCTCAAGTGTGATCTTCCGTAAGCCAAAGTGGCAGGTGCATCCAAATAGATCAACCTCCTCTTCTGAGCATTTCTGAACATTTTTTTTCAGTCTTAGGCAGCCTCCAGCATCTGCTTCTCACATCAAGAGGAAGAAAAGAGGACACATAAGACAAACAAACCAGTCTGTTAGTGGCGACTCTTCCTGTTTTTCATCCTAAGGCTGCACAGGAATATGACAGAAAAAGTATAGTTTAGGGACTTGAGGGATAGCAGTACTAGGCAATATACTTGCCAAGGAAACCCCAAATGGGGTCATAGAGAAACCCATGGGTTGTTTATCCATCTCTGTTCCCTTGATCTATAATTAGTATTATTTTTTCTGTTTGTTTTTGTTTTTTTTTGGAGGGCAAAAGGAGGGCAATTGGGGTTAAGTGACTTGCACAAGGTCATACCACTAGGAAGTGTCAAGTGTCTGAGGCTGAATTTGAACTCAGGCCCTGCTGACTCCTGGGCCAGTGCTATTCACTCGGCCACCTAGCTGCCCCCATAATTATTATTATCAATATTAGTAGCTAACATTCATATAATACTTACTATGTGCCAGGCACTGCACTAAGAGCTTTACAATTACTTTCTCCTTTGATCCTCACAACCACCTTGGGAGGTAGATGCTATTATTATCCCCATTTCACAGAAGGAAACTGAGACAAATAAAACTGAGGGAAAGTCAAGTGACTTTCCTAGGGTCACATAGCTAGTACGTGTCTGAGGCTGAATTTTAACTTCAGTCTTCTTGACTTCACATCCAGTCAATCTGTCCATCTGTCCATCTATCTATCTATCTATCTATCTATCTATCTATCTATCTATCTATCCATCTATCCATCCATCCATCCATCCACCCATCCATCCACCCACACACCTATCCACCTAGCCATCTATCTATCTATCTATCTATCTATCTATCT
>CM053594.1:34777768-34809483 GCA_028646575.1 Pseudocheirus occidentalis
TTGCAGATGAAGCACAGAAGGCTGTTGCCCAGATGTCCATTCAGGAAAAGAAGTAATATGCAGCCCAGCTGGTTTTTGTTAATTTTATGCAAATAAATTATGTTGTTGTTTTTTTTTTAAAAAAAAAAAAAAAAAGAATTACAAGCCAAAATTTGGGTTACAAGCCACTGCTAGTTGGCCCAGCAAACGCCACAACCCAACTCCCACCCAGCATCCCATACCTCACTCCTTCAGTCCACATGTTCACCTCACCAGGGAAGAAAATTAAGTTTAGCAAAAATAAAAGATATTGTAGTACTTAAGTTCAGGGATAAAGTGTAGCATTGAGTGTAATGAGTAAGTGAGCAAAAGTGACCAAAAGAGCATGAAACAAAAGTCCTCTAACCTCCTCCATCTATTTCCTCTACCCTCCATCTCCCCCAGTATCTTCTATTAGCTCAAGTTGTCTGATATCCAAGGTAAATATATACTTTATAAAACCAGTTTATTTCTTTACATTCTCTTTTATTATGCTTTTACACAATATTTGTTATTTATAAATGCTTTTTCTTACTTAAAATAGTAACAAAAAATACTGGGGTGGCATATTGGGGGCTGGAACGGATTAATGGCATTTCAATTAATTTCTTATAGAATTGATTTGATATATGAGCAAATGGAATTATGAGCTCAGTAACAGAACAAATTAAACTCATAAGTCAAGGTACCACTGTAATGTGTTTTAGAAGTGGGAAGTGAATTTAGGTCTTCTGAGTGCAATTATAGTGTTTATTCTGCTGCCATTAAAACATTTTTTGATGCCCCCTTTTACATTATTGTCATTTTGGAGAATGCCCCCACTCTTCTTTCTTTTCATTCCCCTATTTTTCAAAATTGAATCATCTATTGTAAAAGAGAGGAAAAAAACACAAGAAAAATACTTGATACAGTGCCAGATTGTATGTACCATTCTGCCTTAGTAGTCCCCCACTTAACTGTGGCAGAGACAGATAGGATATTTCATTATCCATTCATTATTGTTTTTCATTACTCAAGAGTTCAACATATTTATGTCATCTTTTCCATTTATGTTATTGTAGACATTGTGTTTATCATCATTTTGGTTTCATTTACTTTCCCCTGCATTAGTTCATAAGATTCTTCCCTAACTTCTCTGAATTCCAGAAGACCTTTTTATAGTGCCCTTTTGTGTGATAATATACCAAGGAAATATTTGAACTTCCCTGCCTCAAGACCCTCTTTCTCTTTGCACTTTTCCAATGGGGCATATTGATGGCTTATGGATATAATGACCTATAAGCTTTCCAGATGATAATTAAAAGCAAATATTTTCCTTGCAGGATTTCGCTGCAAATTGTCTGCAAGATAATTATTATGATTACTTTCAGTATGGTTAATTGTCTGAAGTTTACATTAAGTGCCTAGAATGTTGCTGTCACCAAAATAGTGTGAAATTTAGCTTGTTTTTTTTTTTCTTTCCCCTAGTTCTAATTCAAAGCAAAGTTGGGATCCATCAGTTTAAAACTAAATCCAAAGGATGGTTAAAAGGTGCCCTGAGGGAACATCTGTTAAAACTGGGTCTAGATCTTGTTTCTACTAATGATTAGAGGAGATAAGCAGAAAGCAAATTCCCTTACTATTTAAAGGTTAATTGTCACAAAATTATAGATTCACTGAGTTGAAAAGGACTTCTCCACTCCTTTCCTCTTTTTTAGGAGGATGGAGGACCAGGGGTACAGAATATAGCAAGCAAATGTTATCCAACACCTTGGCTAGGTAGTAGAGTGGGCTAGGTTGCCTTTGGGAAATTGCGAAACTCCCTTATTGGCCCCAAGCTTCCTACAAAAGCAAAGGTTCATCTTTTCAGTCCTCCATTGAGGCGGATACTTGATTTCAATTCTTCAGAGACTCACAACCATGCAGCATCACTGGAAGAATGATTGTGTTTAAAAAGGATGGTCTTTGTTTGAGAGAGAGACTTGAGAGTCATTGAAAGAACTTTAATTCCCTAAAGACAAATTTCCTTTGGGGAATGAATATCAACATTATTAGTATTTATTCTTCCTTCATTTAAAATGCATCTCCCCCCACCGTACAGACATACTGTGCACATATGTGCTGTCTCTCTCTCTCTCTCTCTCTCTCTCTCTCTCTCTCTCTCTCTCTCTCTGTCTCTCTCTCTGTCTCTCTGTCTCTCTCTCTCTATCTCTGTCTCTCTCTCTGTCTCTCTCTCTTGTCTCTCTTTCTCTCTCTCTCTCCTCTCTCTGTCTCTGTCTCTCTCTCTGTCTCTGTCTCTGTCTCTCTCTGTCTCTCTCTCTTTCTCTCTTTCTCACACACACACAGACATACACACAAACAAGAAGAGAGCAGAGGATAGCAGCCTGACTCTGTACTTTGGGAATTTTGCCAACTCCAGGTCTTTGCAGATAAGGAAGTTGGAAAGAAAATGAAATTGACCTTAGGAGAAATTGTAAGAAATTGTGTTGTGGAGAGAATGATCTGAACTGTGGTTAATAGGTAGAAAGAAAGAACAGGAATAGTGTAACTATTGCAAGAGACTTGGGGTAACACTGGATGGAAAGCCAGATGTGTTCTGATTTTGGACATGCCAGGGAAATGACTGATGTGGTTTGTTGACTAAGAAGGAAATTGAATTGTAGTTTGCTCATCTAAACCCCACAAATGAGACCACAAGCTGAGAGCTCTGCCTTCCATCCTAGGCAGCTCGTTATCCAGAAGATGCAGGCAAATTGGAGGGAGTTTTTGAGTGGAGATGTGGAGTAGCAGCATATGAGCTTGGAAACTACAGGGATTGATTTATGAGAAAAGATTAAATGAAGTAAATATGTAGCATTTGGCTAAGTGATAACCAGAGGAGAGCATCATACAGCATGTCTGAAGGGTATAAATGAGGGGAGAGAAAGAGAATCTGTGAAGGTAGAAGCAGAATGGGATAATCACAGAAGGGAAAAAAGGGAAAGAAGAGAAATTTACTCAAACTGTCCAAGGGGAAATTCAAATCTGTGAAAGCTATTTCATCTCACCAGTCTTCCAGCATAATATCCATAACTTAATGAATTTAATCTTAACTCTTGGTGTGAATGGAGGAAATGACTCTTGTGTGGGTGAGGTGATAAACCTTTCTGGGTTTTAGGGGAGACCCTAAAAGAACATTTAGGGAACCATTTATGAGAGATATGACTGGTCCACCTACCCAGGAGAGCAGAGGGAGTGAACCTAATGAAAAGAAGCTAGCAGGTTTAAAGGTAATGAAACCGATTTTTGCCTTGGGTTTCTGTCCCTTCAGTATCCAGATGTTGCTCAGTTTTTTTTTGGGGGGGGGGCAGCAAGGGGAGAGGGAGAGAGTAGGGAACAGAGTAAATATTGCAGATAAGTCAAATCACCTTGAGACACCTATCTGTGCCATAATGTTGGATTTGGAGGCTGGAAGACCTGAGTTCCAATCTTGACTGGATGTGTATGTGAGCCTGGGGCCAGTCAGGTAATCTCACTCAGTCTCAGTTTCCTCCTCTATATAATGGGGATATTCATGATGGGCTTGGTGTGTGAATCAAATGAGACAATAGAGATAGAGCTAGAGGGTAGTTATTGTTGTTATCTTTAAATCATTATCTTTTCAATTCAGGATTTTTGCACATAGATTACTTTCTTTAGCCTAACCTTCTCCCTCTCAGAATACTTTTTTTTGAGGGGCAGTAAAGACACTCAGCATGTTGTTCAGACACCATGGGAAGGATTTATGGGAAAACATGGACAAGACACACCAGGATGAGGAGGTGTCATGGGCTGAGATCTGCACTTGTAGAAGGAGTAAGCACCTTAGTGCAATCTGAATTCATTGAAGTGTGGGCCTTGCAGAGACTCATCTTCATTAGGTATGGTGAAGGGCAAATTCTCCTTCTCTACCCACTATTGGTGGAGGGAACTTCCAGATGAGGAAGCTTCTCCTAGAGGAGGAAGCCACTGGAACCATCATTACAACTTTCAGTCTTAGAGAATTGGCCAGCACTGAGTAGCTAAGTAATGTTTGCTGTTTTTGTTTTTCAGTTGTTCGAGTCATGTCTGACTCTTCATGACCTCATTTGGGTTTATCTTGGCAAAGAAAATGATATGGCCTTTCCTTCTCCAACTTATTTTACAGATGAAGAAATTGAGGCCAACATGGTTAAGTGACTTGTCCAGGGTCACACAGCTAGTCAGTGTCTGAGGCCAGATTTGAACTCAAGAAGGTGAGTCTTCCTGATTCCAAGCCTGGTCCTCTTTCAGCTGCTCAAAGTTAAAGATTAGCTAACATTTATATAGCTCTCAATTTGTGTCATGTACTCTACTAAGAGCTTGTGCTGTTATGCCTGTTTTATGGCCAAGTAGCTGCTCAGGGTTGCACAGTCAGTATATATCAGAATTAGGGCTTGAACTAAGGTCTTTCTGCCTCTTTTTTTTCTTTTGGGAGAGGGCAATGCAGGGTAGTTGAAGTTAAGTGACTTGCTAGTAAGTGTTAAGTTTCTGAGGCTGGATTTGAACTCAGGTCCTCCTGACTCCAGGGTCGATGCTCTATTCACTGTGCCACCTAGCCACCATTGTCTTTCTGGCTTTAATGCCAGTTCTTTATTCTTTCAAAAATCCCATGATGTCGGGGTGCCTAGGTGGTACAGTGAGTAAAGCACTGGCCCTGGAGTCAGGAGAACTTGAGTTCAAATCTGGCCTCAGACACTTAATACTTACTAGCTGTGGGACCTTGGGCAAGTCACTTAACCCCAAATGCCTTGCCCTCTCCCCTCCAAAAAGCAAAATAAATTTTTTTAAAAATCCCATGATGTGGGTTCAATGAGAGATGACAGTGATGTTTAGCTGTGGCATGTGTCCTAAAAAGTTCCAGTGAATCTGGGGACTCATCTATGTGGATGCTCCCCCCCCCCAATGATGCAGAAAACAAATCTTGCCCATCCTATGTGACTTGTCTATTAATTCCCACATGTTCACCCTGGTGGTTCCTCCCAAGGTACTGAAGACCTTCTTTGTGCTGACATCTCAAGTGTACTGGCAGAACACATGAGCTGTTCATTGGCTATCCTCCATTCTTTACCTATGACCTGGAAGCCTTGGCAAATTTATTTGTGAAGATATTATATTAGTGTCATTTATAATTCATGTTATTATATAATCTATACTAGAAGGCAGTTATGTAACACGGTAGATAGAATGCCAGGCCTGGAATTAGGAAGACTTGAGTTCAAATCCAGCCTTAGAATAAGTCAAATGTGTGAATAAGTCACTTCATCCTGTTTGCTTCAATGTCCTCATATGTAAAATGAGCTGGTGAAGGAAATGGCAAATCATTCCAGTATCTCTGCCAAGAAAACCCTAGATGGGGTCACAAAGAGCTAGAAATGACTGAAGAACAACAACAAAGTCTGTACCAGAGAAGAAAAATAAGACTTTTCTGAGAGTTGAGCTCTCAGCCCATCTCATCTATAGAAGAAACCTTACCATGTTTACAGCTAACAAGGTCCCAGATGCTGCATTAAAAAGGAAATGATCTCAGAGCTTCAGATTCTAGTCATGTCAACTTTCATCTCTATAGACCTTTCTCTTCCCCCAAGATTTTCACAAGTCTCCTTAGTAAACTGGTAGATCTTTGAAGTTAATGAGAAATCAGGAGGAGGAAGGCAAAAGTGAAGATGAAATTTCAAAAAGTTTTTTTGTTTGTTTTTTTGTTTGTTTTTGTTTGTTTATTTTTTTTTTTTACTCATCTACAATATCCAAGATAAGGAACTAGATATTTGGGACTATAACTATTATTTATATAACATTTTAACATGTTACAAAGTGCTTTACAAATATTATCTCATATTATCTCATTCGATCCTTACAACAATCCTGTGAGATCCATTTTATGAATGAAGAAACTGAGGCAGAAAGTGGTGAAGTGACTTGAACAGGGTCACATAGCAAGTGAATGTCTCAGGTCAGATTTGAACTTAGGTTTTCCTGGCTCCAGACCCAGCACTCTGTGCACTGTGGCACCACCTGGTGGTGCAGGTCGTTAATGACATGCACCCTATTCTCAAGCAGCTTCCAGAAATGAGTATGATAAAAGATACAAGTATGAAAGAGAAGTCCTCCGGGGTGCTCTAGAAAAATCATCATGGTCGTTTGGAGAGCGCAGTACTTGAAGTCGTATGTCCTGAGTTCAAACCCATATCTCCCACTTAATATTTGTATGATCTTGGGCAGTTTAGCTACTCTTGGACTCAGATTCCTTATCTGTGAAATGATGGGGTTGGACAAGACCTACAAGGTCCCTTCTAATTCTGGATCTATGATTATCTATGCTTATTTACTTCTCCTGGTCTCACTTTCTGTATATGTGAGACATTTTCTCACAGTTGGCTGGGTGGTGCATTAGATAGAGCCTGGGATCTAGAGTCACTTGTTCTACATTTGCCTCAGTTTCCCTATATATAAAAGAGAATAATAATAGTGCCTGCCTCCCAGGGGAGTTTGAGGATCAAATGAGGTCACATTTGCAAAGTGTATTGAAAACCTTAAAGCCATATGAATGCTAACTATTACTGAGGTTGAAAAGAGATAATATTTGGAAAGCACTTAGCAGTGTCTTGGCTTCAATGACAGCTCCTCCTATCTGTCTGACCACCATCAGTATACTTCATAGGTTCATTTTTTCCCCTCTACCATCATAGGTACCCCCCCAGGCTTAAAAAATATTGTTTAATTTCCTTCCTTCCTTCCTTCCTTCCTTCCTTCCTTCCTTCCTTCCTTCCTTCCTTCCTTCCTTCCTTCCTTTCTTCCTTCCTTCCTTCCTTTATTATACTGCTATTATTATCAGTTGTAGTTATTCTTGTAGTAAAATGAGAGATTTGGATTATATTAGTGGTGCCAAACTCAGATAGAAATGGAAACCAGTACACCATACGTAAAGATCTCTAAGGGTGCATATTGACTTAGAAAAGCACATATGAACACTATTTATGTTCCACTGTATTTTTAATTATTTTTTAAAAGTATTTCCCCATTGTATTTTAATCTGGTTCTGTTGTACTCAGGAGTATAGGGGGCAGGGTGTTTGCTGCCTGTGGATGAGGTGACCTCTAAGGTCCACCCTAGTTCCTGATCTCTCATTTTAAGTAAAGTTTCACAGGAGGAGGCAATAACTGAGCTAGGAAGAAAGAGAAAGCTTTCAACAAGCTAAAATGTGTAGGAAGTGTGTTGAAGTTATGGGGAACAGCAAATCCCCCACAGAGACAGGAGACAGCAGTGTGAGGTCCAGTTGGAGTATGATTTAGAGTACAGAAATAAAAGCAGCATGCAACAAAGGTGGAAAGTCTACAGAGAGCCATCAATGCCACCCAAGCTAAGAAAGTCAGCTTTTATTTTATAAACCACCGGGAGCCTCTAAAGGGTTTTGGCAAAGTCAGTGATTTGTCCCAATATGCATTAGGAAGATTATTTCTGGAAGTTTGGGACAATGAACTGGAGAGGGGAAAGTGGAAGAAGAGGAATTACTTAAGGAACCACTGCAATTATCTAATCAAGAGAGAATAGGGGCCTGACCCAGGACAGAGGTTGTATATATGAAGAAGACAGGAACAGACGTGAGCTGCTCCGAACGTGGAATTGACAGGACTTGGCAACTGATTAGATGTGGGGAACAATGTGATGGAAGAATCCAAGATGATTCAGATTTTGAGTCTGGATGGCTGAGGATAATGGTGTCATCAGTAGACACTGGAATGTTTAGGAATTGATTTCAATTTGAAATATATTGAATTTGAGGTGCTAGTCAAATATCCAAATGTACATGTCTAGTTCATAACTTAAATTGCTTAGGAACTTAGGAGGGAGCCATAGGCTGGGTATAGATTTGAGAGGCAACTACACAGAAGGAAGAATTGAGGAAACTGGAGTAAAAAAAAATTCCAGGAGAGCAAAAAGGATAGAACTGAGAATAGAAGTTGGGTGGACCTAGGAGCTTAGGGAGCAAAGGAGGAAAATGAACCTGGGAGGTAGATTGAGAAAGAGTGGTCAGATAGGAAGGAGGAGAAAAGAAAGTGTCATAGAAGTCAAGGGAGGAGAGAGCAGAGTCAGAGGGGAAGCAGAGAGTTTAGACTACTCCTTTCAGAAGAGGAGAGAGTACACAGAAAGGTAGAATGCAGCAGAGTCCAATTATGCAGGAAAAAAATGAAGAAAGCTGAGAATGAAGAAAAGACCACTTTATTTGGCCATAAAGAGGGCATTAGTGGTCTTGGAGGAAATTGTTCAAGAGGCAGAAATATTAGATTGCTAGGGGCTTGAAAAGTAAGTAGGTGGTGACAGAGGGGAAAGAGACAGTTTGGACTACTCCTCTGGGAAATTTACCAGTGAAGCAAAAGAAAGACACAGGTTGAAAACTTGATGGTACCCTAATATGGGGGTGGTCTTAGCAGCATTATAGGCAGAAAGGAAGTAAGAGGGAGTATCAGATGGAAAATGAGAGAGAGAGAGAGAGAGAGAGAGAGAGACAGAAACAGAGAGAGAGAGAGAGAGAGAGAGAGAGAGAGAGAGAGAGAGAAAGAGAACACAATTCGTGAACCAAGGAGTCTAGAAGTGGGCTTGGGCAACAGGAAAGCCACTTCTTCCCTGAAAAGGGAGCAAGAGAGGAAAGGGTAGGTGCTGAGAGAAGTTTTGAGTTGTTGATAAAATATTTATTGACCAGGGCACATATTGTTCCTCTCAATAGAATATATGTTCCTTGAAGGAAAGGGGATGGGTTTTTTTGTGTCTTTTTATCCCTAGCACAGTAACTGGCACGTAGTAGACCTTTAGTATATTGTAGTGTTGGATTGATAGCTATATCTACTCAGTAAAACAAGGTGATTGTTGGCCAAGATTGAGAGGAAAAGAGCCGGTCAAGAAGATCTTATGCTTCTGTTTTGTGTTACAGTGAAAAGACCATTGACTTTGGAGGCAGAAGTCTTGGGTTCCAGTTCCATCTCTAAGATTTTTTCACCTTTTAAACTCCCTGTATCTTATTTTCCTCATCTGCAAAATGAGGGATTCAGCTAGATTAACTTGGAGGGCCCTTCTAGCTCTAAATCTATGATTCTTTCTGGGGAACCTGCCAGTTTCCATGCAAAGTAAAGTTAATTTGGGAGGTTACTACAGACTCTGGGCAGCTAGGGGACTCAGTGGATAGAGCATTGGGTTTGGAATCAGGAAGACTCATCTTGATGAGTTCAAATCCAGCCTCAGACACTTATTAACTGTGTGACCCTGAACAAGTCACTTAACCCTTTTGGCCTCTGTGTCATCTATAAAATGAACTGGAGAAGTAAAGGGCCAACTGCTCCAGGAATCTTTGCCAAGAAAATCGCAAATGGTATCATAAAGAGTTGGACATGGCTAAATACAATCTTTTAACATAGATCAATTAACAAATATTTATTAATCTCTTACTGTGTGCCTGAAGGGCAGCTAGATTGCTCAACGGATAGAGCACCAGGCTTGGAATCAGGGCAAATCATTCCGTTGTCTCTGCCGAGAAAATTCCAAGTGGGGTCATGGAGAACCAGACATGATTGAAACAGCTGAGTAATGATAGACTCTGCTTAACATGCCCTTTAAGGGTGTTGATCCACTTTTTAAAAAGTCGTGGTTCAAGATATTAAAATCTAAACAACCACCTTAATTTGACCCCTATATGTAATTCCTGAAGGACAAGTCTGATGAAGAACTGACACTAAGTCATTCATTCCAGCTTTATGTGTGGTACTTATTACCTATCTGCTTCGATATATAAAATATGCTCCCACTTGACTCTAACCTAGTACTATCCCTGTCCCTCTTAATTTGACTGGTTTATCATGTGGATTTTTTTCTGGTGCAGAGGAAGTTAATGAATGTACTGACTGGCCAGAGCATTCCAGGACTTCCATGAATATGGATCATAGGGGCTCTGTCAAAGGCCCCTTAAGTGAAATTCCTCAAGTTAACCTTCACAGTAGCCTGTCATTTCATGCATTTAGGAATTTTAACCCATGAGTTATAATTTTCCTTTTTCAGCACCACTCACCTATCCATTTGAATATCTGCAAAGACTATCTTAGGCATACCTTTTTATCTCTCCTTGCTTCCTCTGCACACAGTAGGTGGTTATTAAGTGTTTGCTAATTTAAATTGATTTATGGAAAATATCTGCAGAAAATGTGTATATTTTTTGATTAAACTCTGATGGTATTTGCAAAACCTTGAAGCTAGGTAGAGGGCATCCCAGTGTCTACAAAAATTTCATCTTGGTGTCACTTCCAAAGGAGGAATTCCCCTTAGATTCTCCTTTGTCTTAATTTTACCTTTCCTTGGTTCCTTCTTGTTTCTAGAATAAAATACAAACTGTCCCCTTAATTTTAAAGCCCTATTTTTACTTGTTTCCAGACAAATTTTATATTATATTTATATTCTATTAAAATATAATATCATATTATAATATTACTCTTCACTCAATTAGCACTCTAGCCAAACTAACTTCTTGTCCCCCGTCAAGAACGCTCTACTTCTCGAAGTGCCTTTTCTTGCCCATAATTCTCTCTTTCTGTATGCTGACCTTTTCAATACCAAGTTCCTTTCAAGATTCAGATCAAATGGTATCTCCTACATGAAGCCTTTCCTAATTCCTGTTTGTTAATGACTTTGTATTTTCGATATATATTTTGGATGATGTATACATGTTTGTATAGTACCTGGAACATAGTAGGTTCATAATTGTTCACTGACTATTCATTTAATATGTATGCATTTTATTTCTGAAAGAATATGAGTTCCTTGAGGCTAGGAACTGTACCTTTTATTTGTTATTGTATGCCCAGTGCCTGGCACATAATAGGTCTTTAACAAAAGCATATTGGATAGGACTGAATTTGTTTAACAGTTGGGGAGATGCTACAACCCACAATAGCGCACACCATCCAACACTCAAGGGTGCCAATGAAGTAGTTACATCAGACATCTGTCTATTCATGAGGACCAAGGACATCATGAACGGTTTTGAGATACACTCATTTACACATGCATAATAGGAAGAAAAGAAAGTCAATATATGATTTTAAAGGAAATTTAAAAATGCAGGGCAAAAGAAGGTTGAGATAGAGACAGAGACACAGAAGGCAATATTGGAGCTACGCTGTTAAATTTAAAATATAGGTAACACTGTAGATGAGCTCTATCTCTGTCTGTATATCTATATATCTAAATCCAAGTGTCTCTACTTTACCCTCTACCTAGAAATGCTCAGGCTACTCATGGACCTGATCCACGTTGATTTTCCTAAGAGATTTGACCCACTTTTGTTTCCACACTTTTTTGGTATATGCCTCCTCTGGCAACCTAGTGGTCCTCCTGGGAATCACCATCTAAATGTGGAAATTAGTGTGGATATTTGATTGACTTAGCATGGTGCAGCTCAGAACTTCAGAGTTCAAGGGATCTGCTAGCCTTGGCTTCCCAGGTATTAGGGATTAGTGCTGTGGGCTACCATGCCCATCAAAATATGTCTATTTTAAATATCTCTACTGCATCCCATCAAGATTCATGGTTTCTTAAGCAGTTTCCTTTCTCTGTTCTTTTTTTATGGGGCAGGGTTCATATTTCTAAATGACTGTCAAGTTCATAATGATAAAAAGGAGATATTGAATAATAAGTAGCATTTATATGGAACTTTAAGTTTGCAAAATTTACAGATGCTAAGCCATCTGATCCTCACAATAAATCTATGAAGCAGATGCTGATTATCTTCTTCTTACAGTTGAAGAAACTAAGACAGGCAGAAGTTAAATTACTTGCCCAGGGTCACACAGTTAGTAAATATATGAGACTCAATTTGAACTAGGGCTTTTCTGATTTCAATTCCAGCATTCTATACAGTATACCACATAGTGACCAGATTCTGTGCTAAGTTATAGGGATACAAAGAAAGACAAAACATGATCACGATCCTCAGGGTGAAACAGGAGAGGCGACTATATCAATTTTCATCATCTAAATGATATGATATATGAAGATATTGGAAGTGATATGAGAAAGATGGTGTAAACAGTTTGTTCTTTAAGACCCTGGACACTAACAAATTAGGAAGGGAAGAATGAAGGAAGGAAGGTAGCAGAGCAAGAAAGGAAGGAAGGAGAGATGGAGGAAGGAAAGAAAGGAAGAAGGAAGGAGAGATGGAAGAAGTAAAGAAGGAAGGATGGAAGGAAGAAGGAAGGAAGGAAGGAAGGAAAGGAGGGAGAAAGGGAGGAAGAGAGGAAGAAAGGGAGCAAGGGAGGAAGGAAGGAAAGAAGGAAGGAAGGAAGGAAGGAAGGAAGGAAGGAAGGAAGGAAGGAAGAATGGAAGGAAGGAAGGAAGGAAGGAAGGAAGGAAGGAAGGAAGAATGGAAGGAAGGAAATCTATATTATGTACCGAACATTGAGCTAAGTGTTTTACAGATATTATCTTATTTGATTCTCATGGCTCTGAGTCTCCTTTAGCAGACTGTTACTTTTCATGATTTTCTCATGTCATTCTCATTTCTCTTCCGAATTTTTCTTTCACTTCTGTTACTTGATTTTCAAAGTCCTTCTTGAGCTCCTCCATGGCCTATAACCAATTCATGTTTTTCTTGGAATTTTTTTATGCAGGAATTTTGACTTTGTTGTCTTCTTTTCATTTCATGTTTTGATCCTTTTTGTCCTTCAAAAGGATTCTGTGGTCTGATTTTGCTTCCTCTGCTTGCTCATCTTGCCAGCCAATTACTTGACTTTTGAGCTCTTTGCCATGGTAGAATTCTTCTTCCAGAATGGAGAGAACTATGTCCAAAATCACTGGGGTTGCACAAATGTTGTCAGAGGCCTGAGGAGGGTGCCCTCTCTACAGACACCCCAAGCTCTGGCACAACTGCTGCAAACCCCAGGACCACCACCCACAAACATGATCCAGATCCAAGCAGATCAAAGCAAGAGAGATTACCCTCTGAATGGTTGCTTGGTCCCCCTATGACCTGAAGGCCAGGAGCTCCAGCGGAAGCCATGGGCAGCAGCTGTGGACACAGTGCCTCCTCAACCTCTCACCCTGGGGGCAGGGACAAGACAGTGCTTTTCTATCACCTGGTTCCAACAGAGTTCCCCACTGACCTTTTACTTTCTCTTTGGCATTTATGGGTTGAGAAATCTGGAAACCACCACAGCTGCCAGTGATTCACCATCCTGAAGCCTTCTCTGACCAGTCTGAGCCACTGGTTGGGCTGCCCAGGGAGCAGGACCACACAGCTCATGTGGGACTGCACTTGGCTCCCAGCTCAGTGCAATAGACCCTTTCTGTCAGCCTACCAGGTTGCCTTCAGCGGGAGATTTGTTTGTCTGTGTCACTTTGTGGGTTCTGTAGCTCTAAAATTTGTTTAGAGTCATATTTTATAGGTATTGGAGGTGGTTGGAGCCAGAGACAAGTGGAATTCCTGTTTTTATTCTGCCATCTTGGCTCTGTCCTCTGATCGTCATAGCTCTTGGAGGAAAATTGTTATTCTCCCCCTTTTACAGATGAGGAAACTGAGGCAATCAGAATTACATGACTTGTTCAGGGTCACCCAGCTAGTAAATGTCTGAGGCTGGATTCTGAATGTGTTTGATAGAGTTGATATTTTAAGTCAAAGGTATGGTACACTGGATAACACAAAAACACATCAAAACTTAGCAGGACATATACTGTAGTTTCTGCTTGGATGAGATTCATTTAAATTGCAGGTCTTTGCACAGATTTAATAAACTCCTGGTGGACCCTAATCCCCAAATTGTTACTGATCTTTCAGATGGGATTACTTTGATATTCACACCCAGATCCCTTTCCTTATCTATTTGATTTATATGTGAAGGGGGGGTGGTGGAAACAATTCCTTCCCCAAAAGAAAGACACCATTCATCTCTCTCTCTACCAGAAGCTGATGTACCACCATCAGCTCCCCAGCCAACAAAAAGGACTTCCTTAACTGACTAGCTTATCTTTCCCTTGCCTTTTCTATCCCTTCCCTCTGAGGGTGACATTAGGTACTCAGTAGGGAGGAGATTGCTTCTTGCCTCAGAGTTAAATGAGACTGAGGGTTTTTTTTTTAACAAATGTCTAACAAGTTCAGAGATTGATTTTTTTCAACCTGCCTTTTAAGGGAGGTGATTACCATGTGAGTTTAAAAAATGGACTGGATGAACTTTTCACTGTTGATGCAAAAGGCCCTGGGCTATAGATATAGGAAAGGAGGCAGCTAGGTAGTACAGTGGATATAGTGCCTGGTCTGGAGACAGGATCTGAGTTCAAATCTAGCTTCAAACACTTCCTAGCTAAGTGACCCTGATTAACATCTGCCTCAGTTTCTTCAGTTGTAAAATAGGGGTAATAATAATAGCACCTGTCTCCCAGGTGAGGATCAAATGAGATATTTTTAAAATGTTTAGCACACGGTCTAGCATATAATAGGTGCTTAATAAAGGCTTGTTCCCTTCCCCCTTGCAAAGAGCAAAAACACAAGGGCTTCTATCCAATGATAGAATTTGATAGCTGACATAATATTGTCTTTACAGGGAATCAATGAGAAACAGGTACACTACCCTCTTCCTCTTCCTCCTCCTTCTGCAAATACTGCCATATAATATTTGCCATCTTACTATTGTCATGTGCCTGATAGAGAAAACATACTGAAATATGACTTACTTTTGACAACAGCAACAATAATAAAAATTATATCATATATCACATACCATGTCATGTTATGCATCATATCATGTCACACATATCATGTCATGTATCATGTCATGTCATATCATGTCACGTCACGCCACATCACATCACATCACATGAATAATGCCATCCGTAGAATGGTTTCACTGCTATTTTTTTTTTACTTCTTTGACCAATACATTCCCTCCCTGGCTACCTCTCTCTGATATAGGATGTCTTACCCTTTGTAATGGTAATATAATTTGAATTTGAAGACCTCTTTGTATTGTCCAGTAAGCAGGTACTTAGCACTTAGTAATCAAGCTTCTGTGAAAAAAACCAAAGGTATGAACCCCTGTTTCTGATGTAACAGGAAGGGGTTGGCTGAAACAGAAAGCAGCTTATGCTGTGTGTATATAAGGAAAAGTCCCAGAGAGGGATGGTCAGAATTTCTTGGGACGAGAATCTGGTGGCAGAAGCTATTCTTATGGAGAGAGATAGAGAGTTTCTCTCAACAGAATCTGGAGGCTGGACTGCTACTGCTGGACTGAGAATTGAAAAGAGAAATGAGAACTGAGAACTGAGTCAGAATTCCTTAGAGCACCGTGGAGGTAGAAGCAGCTGCTGGGAGGAGGCTGAAGAGGAAAGCCATCTCTACCCCCCCACTTCCCTCCTTGTCCCCTTCTTTCTCTCCCTCTGGCTGAAGAGAATGGTTTTGATTTTGAAAACCTGTATGGAGTGATTTTTATTCTGGGAGCCAGCTGAGACTTCTTCTTGGTCTGAAGGCTGGCCAGAGTTGCCAAGGGACTGAGGAAGCATGACTGTGATATACTGAGACTTTGTCTATTTGTGGCTTTGTTGGGCCTTGACTTCCTGGGAGCAGAGACTGTGAGGGATTTGAGATGGACTGTGAGCTCCAATGTGGAGCAGGAACTACCTGGAGAACTGTATAAGGACCTGGGAGCTGTCTGCCTTTGAACCCAGGTGACAGGTGAATCCAGGTAGGATATGGGACCATGGAAAAGGATCCAGGGAATTTGAGGGACCACCCCAAGTCAAGCTGAAAGAAGACTTTACTTGGATAATGTGTCATGACTGAGAATATTAAATTTATTAGTGACCTAGTGGTAGAGGGTCTCTGTATTTTCTAATGATTAAATAGTGAATAATGAAGGATAATTGATTGATTAAATTGTTGTATTTAGTGATTGATGACTGAATAAGTAATTGATTTGCAACCTAGTATTCCCCATGAGTGGAAAACTTTGACTACAGTCCTTTGTGATTGAATTAAGGATTCTGTGAATACTTGAGTTACTAAATGATTGTTCTTTATTCAAAAATGTGTGACCACTGTAGTGGAAACTATGTGGCCATTTTCTGTGATAAGTTGTTGTGAATGCTTTATTTTTATTATCTGTGATAAATTGTAACATTGTGAATGCTGTACCTTGCTTTCTGTGAATGTTTTTCATTGATTTGTTATTGAATCAAGTGTTCCCTATACTGTGTAATCAGAATCTTAAAAACTGTTCACAGTAGCATTCTTCTGGAAAGCTTCTAGTGCTTGGCTTTACACCCTCCCCTACATATGACATCTTTCCCTTTTAGAATGTAAAGTCCTTGAGGGCAGGTGCTGCCATTCTTTTTTTTTCTGTATAGTGCCTAACACTTAATAGGCACTTAATAAATGATTTTAAAATTCATTCATGAATTAACCTGCACAAAAAGAGCTTCCATCCCAATGATTTCTTTCAACTACAGAAAATAGTCACTTGGGAATTCTGTGGTCAGAAATTAAGCATAAAAGAGCAATAGTAATATAATTTTGTGGCTCTACTATGTCTGTACTTGAACTCAGTGGAATGAAAAAAAATGAGAAGAATGAGAAGTGTGATAACAAGAGTAAATGCTCATGCATCTGTAATATCCACAAAGCAGGAATTTCCTCCAATATTGAAAATCACAGTCTCTCCATGCCAACTCTTCTCAATTCAATCAATCAACAAGAATCTCATGTTCCAGGCACTACCAGGTGGTTGGTTGTTGACCTTCATTCTTGAAGAGGACCAAAATTGACATCACTATGCTAAAGTCAAGTGTTAATGTGTCCGACTGTGACTGATATCAGGAATACAAACTCATGATGCTCTATCACAGTTTGGACACAAATAGTCTGCGTGAACATTTGGGATAGATTCTCCAGATTTATGCATCCTATGTTTCCTTTGAGCTGTTTCAATTCTGCTTTGCTCATAGAGCACAGCACCATCTCTGATGTGGGGATGCCACGCTGAGCCGTCTTATACCAGTGTCTCCCATGTCACAAAAATCAATTAGCAAGTTCTTGAGAGAGACTTTGAGAGTGTCCTTATATCACTTCTTCTGACCACTATGTGAGTGCTTGTCCTGTATGAGTTCTCCATAAAATAGACTTTTTTAACAAACCTGCAATTTGCATTTGAACAATGTGGCCAGCTCATCCAAGTTGCATTCTCTGAAGCAGAGTTTGACTGCTTTGCAGTTTAGTTCAAGAAATGACCTCGGAGTCTGACACCTTATCCTGCCAGGGGATCTTCAGAATCTTCCTAAGACGATTCAAAGGGAAGCAATTTGGTTTCCTGGCATGGCAGTAGTCTACTGTCCAGTTTCACGGGCCTACAACAATGAGGTCACCACATTTGGCTCTGTAGACCTTCAGTTTGGTGGTCAATCTAAAACCTCTTTTCTCCCACACTTTCCCTTGGAGCATCCTAAACACTGGGCTAGCTCTGGCAATGTGTGTGTCAACCTCATTATCAATGTGTACACCCCTGGAATGTACACTGCCAAGCTAAGTGAACTTATCCACAGCATTCAAAACTTCTTCTTTTGCTGTAACCAATGGTTCCCCATATGGATGGTGTGGTGGTGGCTGATGGAGAACCTGTGTTTTCTTGGTGTTAATTGTTGGACCAAAATTAGCACAAGCTAATACTGTACTTTGTTGCATCTCAGCTTCAGAGGCTGCACTGAGTGAACAATCATCTGCAAACAGAAAATCATGCACCAGACCTGAATTGTTGAATAGATTTTCCTTCTCAGGAACTCCATACACTGATGAACTCATGGGTCCAGACTAAATAAAATACCAATAGTGACTACAGGAATGTAGAGGAAGAAGACTAACAATTGTATTTGTAATCCACGGGTGTCCTGCAAGGTGCAGTGAATAATCAGGAAGGTATCATGGAGCCATATATCTTGAGATGGAAGGGACCTTAGTACACATCTAGCCCAGGCTTAGAGCCCATCCAATTCAATCTTATTTTAGGGATGTCATAACAACTTTAGAGAGATCTTCTGATCTAATAGTGGTAGGGATGCAGGAAGGATCTGAATACAGGTCTTTGGACTCTAGAACCAGTGCACCGTACTGGACCTTTTTGGAAAGACATATGTGGTGGCATATCATATCATATAGAGAATTCTGTGGAATTAGGAAAAAGTGCTGCATCTGACACATAATGGCCGTGTTACCAGAAGCAAGTCACATAATCTTACTAAAAATAACAAAACATAGAGCTTGCAGGTTTGCAAAATACTCTATAAATATTATTTCATTTTACTCTTTGATGAGGGCACACCATGCTGGACCATCCTATGCCAGTGTCTCCCATATCACACAATCAGTTCCAAAGTTCTTGAGAGAGATCTTGAGAATGTCCTTGTATTTCTTTTTCTGACCACCATGTGAGTGCTTGCCCTATGTGAGTTTTCCATAAAACAGTCTTTTTGGCAAGCATATGTTTAGCATTCAAATAACATGGCCAGTCCATCTGAGTTGTGCTCTCTGAAGAAGAATTTGAATGCTTGGCAGTTTAGTTCAAGTAAGGACCTTAGTGTTTGGTACCTTATCCTGCCAGGTGATCCTTAGAATCTTCCTAAAGCAATTCAAATGGAAGCAATTCAGTTTTCTAACATGGCACTGGTAGACTGTCCAGGTTTCACAGGCATACAAGAATGAGGTCAGCACAATGGCTCTGTAGATACAAAGAAAGACCGAGGTAGCCCTTGCCTACAAGGAGCTTGTCTACACTTCCCCACATCCTTTTACAATCTGACTCCTGATCTCATCACTCTACTAAGACTCCATTCTGAATTTGACAGTGATTTAATGGCCATATCTTATAGGTTTTTCTTAGTCTTATCTTGCCTGAATTATTTTTTCTGCATTTGATATTATTGGCCACCTTATCCTCCTGGACACTCTGTTTCATCTTGCTTCTTTCATGACTCACTCTCTCCTGGTTTGCTTACGTGTCTCCTTTCTCTGCTTTCACCCCTGCCCCCCCCCCCAGTCACTCAGTCTCCTGGACCATACTTCACATGACTTCCCTTATCAGTGGGCATTTCTCAGGGTTTTATCCTGTGCTGCCACCTTCTTCTCCTCCTTCTCCTCCTCCTCCTCTTCCTCTTCCTCCTCCTCCTCCTCATCTTCCTCCTCCTCCTTCTTCTTCATTTTGTCTTGGTAACTTCAAAAGTTTCCATGGCTTTAATTATGATCTTTATGCAGATGATTCATGGACCTATATATATACACATGTATATATACATGCATATTGAGAGAAATAATTATGTTCTAATATATTAATAACAAATCATTAAATTAGTATTGAGAATTTTCCTTTCTATTTTCTCATCCAGGGAACAGCCCTTGCAGGTCATTCAGTCAGTCTCTGAAGTATATTACTGATAGAATGTCCAAATCCTCTGGGTATATGCTCTGCAATCTTGGGCAGGACCCCACCCAACTAGGAGACTTTACTTCTGTTTAGAGTGTAAGCAGAATTAAATCTAGGTGAATTCTTGCCCTTAGGAAATCAATTGCAGTCCTTGGAAACCACCATTGTAATTTAGGGTGACCCATTTTATAAAGGAGAAAACAAACCAGAGTGGTCTGGTTTATTTAAATTTCTTGAAGTGGCTGGATCTCATGATCAAGTCACATTCTCTGCAGGAGGAGCTAAAGTGTTTTAACCCACCTCCTTATTAATATGTCCATCCCCTTCCTTAATCATTCATCAATCAGGGTTCATTTTCACTTGTCAGGCACGTCCTTTTCCAATCGTATTTAAGCATTCAAAAATCTCCATGGTTTTGTCTTTAGTTACTGAGACCACTGAGCATCAGTTTATTGATTATTATATATATGTATGTGTGTACAATATAAATTGTTTGTCAGTTATCCAGAAACTCTGTCTCAGAATTTTCTTTCATATCAATACTATATATGTGTGTGTACATATGTGTGTATGCATATATTACATTACATATATTACACACACACCTAGTCCCTGAACTTTAGTCCCATAACGCCAATTGCCTATTAGGCGTTTCAAAGTAGGTATGCTCAAGATATCTTAAACTCAACATTTTCAGAACTGAACTTACTAGCCTTTTCTCTTCTAAGCATCCCTATTTTTTTCAAAGGCTTCACCATCCTTTCAATCTTTCAGAGTCATGACTTCAGTTATTTTGCCCTCCTCACCCCACATATCTAATCAGTTATAAATCTTGCTATATCTGCCTTCATGACATCTCTCACATTTGACCTCTTCTTTCCACTCACAAGACTACCCCCTTACTTCAGGTCCTTACCACTTCTCTCTTAGAAAATTACAACAGGTTCCTACTTGCTCTCCTTATTTCAAGTCTTCTCACTCCAATCCTTCCCACTCATTGCTACCAAAATAATTTTCCAAAATAATTGGTTAATTGCCCTCACAGAGATAGGAGTGTATTTGTATTTATGTGTATGTATAAAGGGGAGAGGAAGGTGTGATATCCCAGAGAACCACAATCCTAACCCCACCCCCTGCTTCTTACTTCCTTCTCCAGAAGGCAGAATTGTATTGTGCTGTCTCACCTGAAAGGAGGGATGACCCTTGGCTACAGCAAGTTGCATATAGCTTTGTGACTCATCATATAATGGTTAGAAGGGACTTTACTGGTCATTTAGGCCAGCCTACACCCAAAAAGGTAAACTCCAACACATCCAATACTAAGTCTTCCAACTTTTGCTTTAAAACCTTTTGCACATAGAAGTCAGTCTTTACCAAATCAATTTATTTCATTTTGGACCACTTTTCATTGTCAAGAAACAATATCCCTCCCCATCCCCCATTCCACCCTCAAATCATGCCTACTTTGGTTACTTTGCAGCTTTTACCCATTGTTCTTGATTCTACCCTCAGAGGCCCAACAGAATACTTTTAATACTACTTCCATGTAACCTCCTTGCAAAGACTTGAAGGCATTCTGCCACCAAACCAGTGAGTCCTCTCTTTTCCATATTCAAAGTCCTCAATTCCTTTAACCCATCCTGCAATGGTGTGGACTCAATGTCTTTTCACACTCTGGTTGTCATCCTGGAGAACCTTTTAAACTAATCAATGTCTTTCCTAAACAATGATGCCCCAAACTGAGTATGGTACTCCAGATGTGCTTGTCTGCCTTAAAAAAAAGTATTTTAATGCTTAATATTGTGCCCCAGGCCTGCAGCTGTTTTCACCAAGGTGCCAACACTGTCTGTGGTCCTGGATCTGTTGAAGCAGGTAACTAAATCTGACCCTTCTCTAGACTGAATAGGAAAGTTCCCTCTGAGGGGGCAGAGGAAACATTTCAACAAACATCCCTAGGTCTATTAGATAGATGATCCACCTTGCTCTACAAAGATGACTGCATCACCTCATTTCAACAGAGGACAGTCTGGGAGTCAGACTCAGATAACAGTTCCTGTCAATCACCTTCAACAGTACAGAACTCATAGAAAATGACCTGAGGGCTAGGGAGCAACATCTCCCAACCAAATTACCAGATCTTCCTGGTGCCTCTTATTTCTCTCTCTCTTTAATGAACAGAGGCAGCATTTAATATCCCTTTTTGATTTAATGTTTACTACATTGAAGAGATGGTAACATTGTGAGCTGCTTGACTGTGGCATATTGATGGATGAGAAATTTCCCTTTTTCAGTGATGTCCTTTTCCCAGACACTAGGACAGAGTGGGAGCTCAGATATCTAATTTCTTCTCTATTCCTTAAATTATGTCTGCTTCTCCCTTAGTGTGAGATGATTTTCACTGAGACCACACCACATCATTTGTCATTAGTGATCTTGGATTTCATTTTTCCTCTTTTTGAACATTGGGGCTGCATTTCTCTCCCTCAGTCCTGTGGAAATCTAGTCAACAAGAATTTATGAAAAGCATACTATGTGCCAGACACCATGTGACTCTCATTGTTTAAGGTATTTCAGAATTAACTTACAGACTCAGACATCACATCTGCTGGTTCTTTCAGGACTTGCAGGATGCATTCTGAGCCAATTGACTTGAATTTACCAAGAACAGCTAAGTATTCTATTACTTTGTCCTTACCTCCTTATCATGGATACAAAAACCCTATTGGTCATTGTCATCTTGTTCCTTTCTATACCAGGATAATTCTACTTGATGTAGAAAAGAAAAAGAATGAAAGAGTTGAGCAGCTCTGCTTTCAGTTATTCATCATCACTAGTTATCATTCCATCCTCCCTGAGCAACACTAGATGGAATTTTCCCTTCTTGTTGGAATAGACACAATCTCAGAACTATTCAATATTAAATATTAAGGAATCTTTATAACCTAATATAAAAATCCCCTCTATGGTAAGTCCCATTGCCCCAAATCTTAGGATCATAGTGTTATCCATTTAGAGCTGAAAGGAATCTCAGTTAAGTCCCTTATTTTGTTGTTGTCCTTTATTCTTTTATGTTTTTATTTATTTACTTTTTTGTATTTTTTTGTCCTTCTATTCTTGAAGAGGACCGAAATGACATCACTATGCTAGTCAAGTTTCAGTGTTTCAGACTGTGACTGATGAAACCAATATGAGCTCAGAATTTTCTACTGCAGGTCAGGCACAAATAGTCCATGTGAACATTAGGGTGAATTCTCTAAACTTGCGACATTTCCTTTGAGCTGCTTCAATTCTGACTTGTTCAAAGAGCACAGCACCTTCTCTGATGTGGGCATGCCATGATGGGTGGTCCCGTACAAGTATCTCCCATGCCACACAATCATTTCCAAAAATTTTAAGAGAGACCTTGAGAGTATCCTTGTATCACTTCTTCTGACCACCATGTGAGTGCTTACCCTGTATGAGTTCTCCAAAAAACCATCTTTATGGCAAGCATACGTTTTGCAATTGAACAGTATGGCCAGCCCATCAGAGTTGCACTCTCTGAAGCAGAGTTTGAGTGCTTGGCAGTTTAGCCCAAGTAAGGGTCTCCATGTCTGGTACCTTATCCTGCCAGGTGACCCTCAGAATATTCCTAAGACAATTCAAATGGAAACAATTCAGTTTCCTGACATGGCACTGTGTTACTGTCCAGGTTTCACAGGCATACAACAATGAGGTCAGAACCACGGCTCTCTAGACCTTCAGTTTGGTAGTCAGTCTTAAACCTCTTCTTTCCCATCCTTTCCTTCAGAACCTCCAAAACATTGAACTAGCTCTGGCAATCTGTGTGCCAACCTCATCTTGGTAGGGTACTTTCCAGGGATGCACACATTGATAATGAGGTTTATTTCATAGATAAAAAAACAGAGGTCCCCCAATAGTCAAATGACTTACCCAAGATCACATAGGTCAGGATACAGATAGGGACTGAATTCAAGAACTCTGACTCTAGAGCCAAGGCTCTTTCCTTAGTATACTTCTTCCCTTTACTTAAAGATCTCTAGTGAGGACAGCCCATTTCTCTTTGAGATAATAGAATCATAGTCTTAGAACTGGAGAGGACCTTAGAGGTCCTAAAGCTCAGTTCCATCATTTTATAGAAGAGGAAACTAATGCACAGTTTAAATGTCTTGTCCAAGGTCACATAGCTTGTAATTGTCAGAGGCAGAATTTGAACTCCAGGTCTTCCTGTTTCCATGTCCAGTACTATCTCCATTAGGCTGCATTACCAGTTGAAAATGTCAGAAAAAAACATGTCTGCCTCTTTATTACTTCTGCCCTTTGCTCCAATTTAATCCTTTGGGGCAAACCAGAATAAACCTAATCCTATTTACAACTCTTCAAACACTTGAAAGCAACTGTAATGTTCATTCACTGTCTTTCTTTCTTCAAGCAATTCGTCCTCAGTCTGAGATGTGATATGACTTCAAGGTCTTTTCTCAGTTCTAGTAGCTCTCCTTTGTACCCTTTCCTATGTCTGACTTTGATGCATGTGGTCAAATGAGATGTTGGTATAGAGAAGCACTTTTAAACATGTAGAGTTCTGTGCAAATATCAGATTTTTGTGGTTTTTGTAATCTGATGGTTTTTGTGGAAATAGTAGAAGTTCATCTCCCCTGGGTGGTTAGGTATCAAGATGGATAGAGTCAGGAAGACCTGAGTTCAAATCCAGCCTCAGACACTTACTAGTTATGTGACCCTGAGCAAATCACTTAACCCTGTTTGTCTCAGTTTTCTCATTTGTAAAATGATCTTGAAAAGGAAGTGGCAAACCACTCCAGTATCTCTGCTATTAAACACCAAGGGGGCAGCTAGGTGGTGCAGTAGAGTACCATCCCTGGAGTCAGTAGGACCTGAGTTCAAATCCAGTCACAGATACTTAATATTGACTAGCTGTGTGACCTTGGGCAAGTCATTTAACCCTAATTGCCTGCCTTCCCCCCTCCAAAAAGAAAAAAAAAAGAAAGCCCAAAGTGGGGTCACAAAGAGTCAGACATTACTGAAATGACTCAACAACGCCTCCAACTCTATAACTTCACTACAGGCTCTTGGACTCAGGAATGCTAGAAGGAGTCTTAGAAACCATCTACTTCGTTATATACCTGTTTCACACTCTCTTTTGCTACTAGTTTTGGGAACATGGAACTTTTCCGATGTTCTAGTTTCCTGAAGGTCTGGGTTGCCTTTTGACTTTTGTCTTCTTGATTAGATCATATGTTCCTGGAATATAAACCACTCAAAGCCAAGGACTGTGAATGGATAGATGATGGATGAATGGATGGATCAATGACTGAATGATGACTTGTGAATACTAAAAATATCTTATTCCAAAAAGTTTCTTAAACTAGTCATTTTTCCCCTTCATAATCCTTCACTAAGTGTTCTAAATTTGACTCACAGTTTCCTCCAAGGCTCAACTCAGGTGCTGTCTCCTAAAGGAAACCTGCCTTGATTCTTCTAGTTATTAAATGCTCTCTCCCATTCAAATTATCATGATTAATTATTTTAAGGTTGGCTATGCCTCTCTTAGCTAGACTAAAAGCTCAGGGGCCACTTGAGGGCCCAATATTACTCCAGTCAGCCTAAGATCTGTGACTGGCTCCATTTCCAGCCTGGGCTGGTTCGCTCCTCCATAGACAACCCTGGTGTCCCCCACTTATGGGCTGCTCAGCAGATTTACCATGAAACTTAGTATAGATACATAATTGGTTTATCCTATTGGGTTTGGGACTCTTGATCTCAAGAAATCTGCCAACCTCAGCCTCTGTGGTAGCAGGGATAAAAGATGTGTATGATCTCCTTCTAAATTATCTCATATTTTACTATTTGTATGTATTTTATATCTCCCAGAGGAATTAAAGATTTTCAAGGGCAAGATTTTTTTTGTTTTGGCTTTATTCTCCCAGAGTCAGTCTGACCTAGTAGATATAGTGGACTGAGTGTCATACTGAAGTCAGGAAGTCCTAGGTTTGAATTCTGCCTCTGAAGCCTAATATCCCTACAATAGCAAGTCCTCCAACCTTTCTGATCCTCAGATAGACTCATCTATTCCTTGTTCCACCTAAAGACTACAAAGACAAAAGGAAAAGGAATAGTTCCTACCTTCAAAGAGTTTATCTTCAGCTTGAGAATGGATTTGAGGAGAGAATACTAACAAGTCAGAGGTTCAAGATTTTAGGTCTGTAGCTTTGATATTCCATTGCTACCAACAATGGTACTTGTGGGCCCTTGGGCCATCCATCTGTTACTCCTAGTTTTTACCATTTGACCCATCAGACTCCTTTTCTGATCATTCATTTTCTGGATTATTTATTTTACACTTGTGTGTGCTTAGCACACAGGGCCCTAATGGATGTTTAATCATTGACTGGCTTTTTGTGGGCAAGTCATCACTAACAATACTCTACAAGCAGCTTACATCTATCACGATTCTCTCCATTGGTCTATGGGTCATTAGCGATTTTGATTCATTAGAGATGGTGGCAATTCATGTGAGAAAGTTCTGGGATTTTGAGGAACATGGTGGCACCCACCTTTAGCTAAGTTAATGTAACTATGGAGTATATTGAATAATGTACAAGATACAAGGACATACTGACACGCACAAAGGATACAAAAAGACATATGCTCATCTGCTTCGATGCACGCCACTGGGTCCTCATCTTTGTCTAGCCTGGGGAAATGAAGATGTGAATATAACTGCTCCCAGGTGATTGTCTCTATCCAGACACAGTCTGCTCACTGGCTGGCCTACAGATCTTGGGGACTGAGACATTTATACTGATATGGGAAGCTAAGTGGAGTAGAGCACTGGAGCTTCAGTAAGGAAGACCTAAATTCAAATCCTGGCTCAGGTATTTATTGCTTGTGCAATTCTGGGTAAATCACTTAATTTCCATCTGCCTCAATTTTCTTATCTATTAAATGAAATATATAAATATCACTTACCTCCTTAGTTGTTGTAAAGATAAAATGAGACATTTATAAAACATAAACCCTAAAACACTATATAAATGCTTGCTGTATCATTACTAATAATATCATTAGGAGCTGATCAAACTCTAGCTAGCTTTGAATATTTTAATCCTGAGTTGATCAATTTTAATCCAGAGTAGATTAGTAAACCTAAACCCCAAAGCTGATTGAATTCTTATGGATTGAGGATTTGTATTCCTGAGTATTCATGAGTCACTCTAGCCATCTCTAACTATATGTCTCTGCAGACTTTCTCCTCTGGGTAAAGGAATTGATCCAAACAAATGACCTGTGTTATTCTTCTCCTTGATTAATTATATACAAAGGTACAGCTGCTGAGACTCCTTCTTCTTTCTAATTACATTGCATATTTTCTTACATAAAATAACCACTCCCACAAACAATCATAAAACCTTAACAACATTGGAACTCTAACCTTGCCCAATATCAAGGTATATAAAATTGGCTGGAAGCCCTGGTAGACTCAGTATGTCTAATGCCTCTTGGGGGACATTTCTACCAGGATTGTGCGTTCAAAGATGTCACCTAGTTCCAATTATCCCTTTGATTTATGGTCCTAAAACCATATATTTTTGAGGTTGAAGAGGCCTTGGAGGTCGGCTAGTCTAACCCTCTTGTTTTATGGATGTGAAAACTGAGGCTTAAGTATTCTAAGTGACTTACTCAAAGTCACATATGTATTTAGTGTCAGAGTAAGAATTTGAACCTAGTTCAAATCCAATCCAGTATTTTTTGCTTGTCACAAACTGGTCATAGTCTTCAGTTTTGTTTTTGTTTTTGTTTTTAAATTTATTGACTTGTTTGTTTACTTTTAGTTTACAAGATTGAATTCCAGAATCACCTGAGCTTCAGATTTTCTCCCCTCTCCCCCTCCCCCCTTACAATCATGTGTGGGATCTGCAAATTCACATTGTACGATAGTCTGGTTGTATAGGAGCGTTGTAACCAATGGAGCAAACAATGGGAAAAATAAAAAGAAACAAAACCAAACATGGAAAAGAACAATAGCATGTGTTGCTTCAATCTCCATTTAAACTCTGGTCTTTCTAGATCGTTCTCTGAATGTAGATGCCTCCTTCCATTCTGAGATTTGTAGAGTTGTCTTTTAACTGTGCGTTGTTGAGAAGAGTCCAGTTTATCAAGGTTGATAGTCACACATATGATGTATCTGTGACTATGTACAAATGTTTTCTGGTTCTGCTCTTCTCACTTAGCATCATTTCATATAAGCTTCTCCAGGTAAATATGAGGTCCATCTCCTTCCCATTTCTTATAGCACAATAGTATTACATTACATTCATATACCATAACTTGTTCAATCATTCCCCAATTGATGGTATCCCCTAAGTTTACAGTTTTTTGCCCATGGTCTTCAGTTTTTAGTGAAACTCTTGAACATTATCTGTACAGAGCTGCTCATCCAGAGAAAAGAGAAAGTCCAAAGTGCAAAACAAAAATTTCCCAGGCAAGCCTATGCATTGTGGAATTCCTGACTCATTCAAGATCTTCTTCAAAATCAATACCCATGTTCTAATTCCTTTGGGCTTTCATCACCCTCACTGGGATAGTTGAAACCATCTATGAAATCACGGAGCCTCTATCTTCTTGTTGTTCAGTCAAGTCCAAGTCTTGATGACCCCGTGACCACAGCATGCCAGGCCCTTCTGTCCTCCACTATCTCCCAGAGTCTGTCCAAGCATATGTTCATTGTTTCCCTGACACCATCTATCCATTTCATTCGCTGCTGCCCCCTTCTCTGTCCATGGTATTTTCTTGGCAAATATACTGGAGTAGTTTGCCATTTCCTTCTTAGTTTGTCAGAGCTCTCCACTGTGACCTGTCCATCATGGACCTGTGTTAGCTGTTAGACAAAACATTTGTCATCATCATTTTTTTTTCTGTCCGTAATAGAGCTAGAAAATAGAATTTTCTTATCCAATATTCTCTATATCAAAGGCATTATTATACAATATGCTTGTTAATAATTATATATTATACAGAAGCATCTAATAAATTATTATGAATGATCATTAACTGAGAAGGAATTATTATTATAATAACATGATAAATGTTATATAATGAGTTATAATATATAATTAGTTATATGATATATTGATTATTATATAATATGCATTTGTTAATAATGATTATACAATGGTATATAATAAATTGAGGTAGCTGTGTTGTGCAGTGGATAGAATAGAGTCAGGAAGATTCATTTTCCTGAGTTCAAATCCAACCTCAGACACTAGATGCATGACTCTGGGCAAGTCACTTCATCCTGTTTGCCTCAGTTTCCTCATCTGTAAAATGACCTGAAGAATGAAATGGCAAATCACTTCCATATCTTTATCAAGAAAATTCCAGATGGAGTCAGAAAGAGTTGGACATAACTGAAAACCAGTGAACAAAATGAGACAAATATAATAAATTATTGTGACATTATTACTATTAACTGATAAATTTCAGCAGACAGAATGTGTCCATTTTAAATACATTTCCTTTCTTTGCAACATCTATCTCAGGATAGTGCCTGGCACTTAATATATGCTTGCTGATTGATTAATTTATAATAATAGTTAACATTTATTTAGCAAGAGTGATTTATGTGGATCATCTCATTTGAGCATCTTGGCAACCTTGTGAGATGGGTCGTGTTATTCTTATCCTTGTTCTGAAAATGGAGAAATTGAGGCTAGGAGTCACCTGAAAGTTGCATAATTAGTATGATAAGGCATCATTCCAACCCAACTCAACTTGAAGCCAAACTTGGTGCTTTACCCACTAGAGGAATTTGTCCACAATATAGATTGTTTATAGATATGTTTAGAAACAAGATATAATGGACCATGGGGCAGCTAGGAGGAGCAACTGATAGAACACTGGCCCTGGAGGTAGGAGGATCTGAGTTCAAATTTCACCTCAGACATCTGTGTGACCCTGGACAAGTCACTTAACATTGATTGCCTCAAAAAAAAAGATATAATGGACTACGTGGGGCATTTACCAATTAGTACAGAAAGGACCAAAAGGTAGGAGTTCTAGAGCTAAAAGATTAAGGTAGTAGCATCTGTTATTATTATTATTATTTAATTAGTAAATTCTTCATATTTATCATTTTTTATAACTAGGTGGATTAGTGACTAGAGTTCTGATATGGAGTCAGGAAGACCTCAATTCAAATCCTGACCCAGGCAATTAACTTCTCTGTGACCCTGGACTAGTCACTTAATCTCTATTGGTCTCAGGTCCCTCATTTGCATAATAGGGATAACTAAACTTACCTCTATGGGTTGATGGGAAGATAAAATGATGCAATGCATTGTCACAATGATACAAGAGCTTTGTAAACCTTAATAATGTGTTATATGAATGTCATCTGTTATTTTGCTGGTTCATTAACATCTGATTATATCCATGTGCTCCAACTTGTTTAACCTTTCCCAGTCAATAGGTATCGACTTTGTGGCTCCAATCTTCTTGCACCAGAAAACAAAACAAAACTTGCTATAAGTATTTTGATAAATTTAATAAGTGCTTCTTCCAATGATTTATGTCATATAGTGGCTCCTTCTCACCTCTGGGATCAAATATAAAATCTGTTTGATATTCAAAGCCCTTCATACCTTGGCCCCTTCCTCCTTTTCCAGTCTTTTTATATCTCACTCCTCCTCCCTCATCCCCCATGTACTCTGTGACGCGATGACACTGGCCTCTTTCCGGTTCCTTGAACAAGGCACTCCACCTCTTGGCTCTGAGCATTTTCGCTAGCTATTCCCCATTCCTGGCATCATCTCCCTCCTCACCCCTACCTCCTGGTCTCCTTATCTTCTTTCAAGTCTCAGAGAATATCCTTCCTCTTTCTTGATCCCCTTAATTCTAGGGCTTTGGTTCTGTCGATTACTTCCTGGTTGTCCTCTCTATATCTTGTTTGTTCATAGCTGTCTGTATGTTGTCTTCTGCATTAGACGGTGAGCTCCTTGAGTTCAGGAGGACCATCTTATGCCTTCTTCGTGTATCCAGCCTAGCACAGTCCCTGATATTTGATGGGTGCTTAATAAACATTTATTGACCGACTGATTGACTGACAACATTGTACAAATGAGTCATACCAAAAGCCAAGAAGAAATCATGCACTGCATGTTAGTTAGATTTTTGGAAAATCAGGAGAGTTTGGTACATTCTAAGGTTGCCTTTTGGCCCCAATAGAAAAGATATCTATTTTATAGATTGGGTAAGGGCAGCTTCTTCTCTATGAATCAAATGAATTCAAAGGATATGTATTTCATCTTTACACAGGAGACCAAGTGAATTCAGGGCAGGTTTACAAAAATGTGATCTAAGACCCATACTTTGCCTGTAAGCCCAAGATGATGAGAGTCTCATGCTACAGAAAGAGATTTTCTTGGATTTGTTTCAGGGCCAGATGCCTGGAGCTTGGAGGAAACTTTGATCAATAGACAGACTGATTTCTCATTAAAAGATGTCAACCCCAGGAAATTATTTTGATCCTTCAATGGACGTGTGATGCCATCATTGAGGGGTCTTTGCTGGTGCAGCTCACAGCCCATTTACCCCTTCTTATTCTGTGCTACTCATAGCTTTATGTCTGTCTGTCAATCTTCCATGGGTGATGGGGGTAGGAGTGGGGTATTCCTCTGATTGAATACCAGTAGAGTTCACTTGATAGTCATTAGCTAACCCTCCGTCTACTCATCCAATTACCTTCCTTCTTCCCTTCCCAGGTCTTGAAATCAGAATGCCAAATTAATGTTTATGAATTAGACATCTAGGTAGAACAGTGGATAAACTCTCAGACTTAGAGTCAGGAAGGCCTGAGTTGAAATCCAGTCTCAGACACTTAATGCTGTGTGGCTGTGGGCAAGTTGGTAAACTGCCTTATGCCTCAGTTTCCTCATCTGTAAAAAGAGGCTGTAATGTTACTCACCTTGCAAAGATTGTTGAAAGGCTCAAATGAGATAGTTTTGGTAAAGCACTTTGTAAACCTTAGAGCAACATGTAAAATTTTTTTTAATTTCTTTTTTTTATTTTTTAATGCATTTTTAAATTTGTTTTCTTGTTTACATTATTTATTTTCATTGCATTTTTGAATTACAAATTTTCTCCCCATCTTGCCCCTGCCCCAACCCTAAAACAGCAATCCCACTGTAAAGCCCCTCCCCTGTTCTGCTCTCTTACTTTCTGGTAGGG
>CM053594.1:34809983-34831977 GCA_028646575.1 Pseudocheirus occidentalis
TGTGTGAGAGCGCCATGGAATAGTTTGGTATAGACTTGCTCTGTGAGAGCACCTTTAAATGGCCTAGCACCCCACGTGGTGAACTTGAACTTTCAATAAACTTTACTTTTTCCTTGGCTGAGAAGACTCGAGTGGAATTCTTTCCGCAGAACCCGGTATGTTGGTACTTTGGGGTCTCAGGCAGCCCTAACCCTCTTTGGGCTCCTCTTCAATAGGACAGCAGTGACTGAAAGCAAGGTTTGCATTGTGAAATGAGAATAAACAAGGTACGTGAAGGAAAGCCAGCTTCAAGCCTCTACAAGAAGACAGGAAAAAACCACCATGGCTAAAGGGAGAGTCTTGAGCTTCCCACCAGAGTGAGAAAAGGACCTCCAGTAACCAAGAGATCTCACGTGTACTCTTTAAACTTAACCCTGCTTTCCTTGGGTTCTTTTTGATCTGTAGGTGAGTGTATCACAGATTTTCTGGGGGATGCTTCATAACCATTTTGCTAATTGTCTGGCTGATTAATTTATATCAAGTGATAATTATGGTGAGAGGGGGGCACACACTGTTGGGAGCTCATTAGGTATTTCACTAGACCAGCAAGCACCATTCCTGCTGGGTCTCCTAGAATCCTAAGGGTAACAGCCAATCTCTGGGACCCAACCTACCAACCTGAGTGAGAGCTGGTAAAGTCCAGAGCATGTCTCCTATTATACGCCTAATTTGCTTTCTACCTGTGTCTCTACTGACCAACATGCTCACCATCATAGGATCAAAGACATAAAATTGAAGAGGAATATACTGGGAATTAGGTCCACCCCCCTCCCCCCACCATTTTATAGGTGGTGAAACTGAGGCATATTGTTGGATGCAGTCCAGAGAACCAGAAATAATTCAAACCACCATTCAACTGTGGATCAGTTGAAATGTTATACTTAGCCATCTCAGGTCATTTGAAGTCACTTTTTTTCCCCCTCAAAGACCTTAATTCTATGACTTCTATTAGTCTTGGGAGAATGATTTAGACTTTGGAGAATGAGCTGAGGTTTCAGTACTGAAATCATTCTATAAGAAAGCTGTGGACTTAGGATAATATGGTACTGTTAAACTGTCTTCCAAAAAGTCAAGATGCAAGTCTCATTAGACCAGTCCCTATGAACAAAAGGTTAACTGTCTACAACCAAGGGTACATAAAAGGTTAGGGAAATGAAATAGCTGGATGGTCACTCATTCTGACTTGCAAGTGCAGAGGTTGGCAGGAATCCTGGATCTTCCATGCTGCACAGTCATGGCGGGATGAGCAAGGCTGGTAAGGCTGTGCCAACCCATGGGAACAAAAGATGGGGTCCCTGACCCCAGACATTTTATGATGCCATAAAAATCCTATTACCAGCATAGACGAGAAAAATGTGAAATTGGGTACATTGACCAACTGAGGCCAATGGTATTTTATAACACATCCATGAAATAAATCAAACCCCAACCAGGTGGCTGGCCAGGGAATGATTCTGACTCACTCCAATGGAGGCTATGTGCATGTGTCTATCTGGAGAGACTTTTTTTCAGCTTCCCAGGGATAGATACAATCCATTTACTCAGCAATACGGGCAGACTTCCAACTCAAGGACAGCTTCTTCATAAAATAATGATCATATATTTGGAGATAGAAGGGACCTTTCAGGATATCTGATCCAACCCCTTCATTTTAGAGATGAAAAAAACAAATGGCAGGATACATCATAGCATATACAGGAACATAGATTGAAATGGAGTTTCTAGGAGCCATAAATGTAATCTAACCCAACCCTCTAATTTTACAGATTAGAAAATTTAGACCAAGAGATATTTAGCGACTTGTTCAAAGTCATGCATGTAATAAATGGCAGAAGAAAGAACTGAACTAGGGTTCTCTGCCTTCCAAGAAGTTTTTTCTTTTTCACATTGTACTACACTACCATCTTATGGGATAAAAGAATAAACCTTATCAGACCCTAAGGATTCTCAATCCATTTCTTAATACCTTAGATAGGCCGCAACCAACCACTCGTCATTTATTAAGCATACACAACAAGATTAACACTTCTGAGATACTGCAGCCTGCCCTCTAGAAGCTTATATTTTACTGAAGTATATAACGTGATCATGGAATCAGAGTTGGAAGGGACAGCAGGGGAAATTTAATCCAGCCCTTTTATTTTATAGATGAGATGATTATGGATCAGGGGGGTGGGGGTCACAGATAAGAGTGTGTAGCTATTTCATGTGCATCCATCTATCTATCTGTCTGTCTGTCTATCTATCTATCTATTACATATACATACATACATACATACATATATATGAAATAGTCACATACACTTGGGTCTCAATTATGTCATAGCCACATAAGCTTTTCTTTCTGTCTCTGTCTCTCTGTCTCTGTCTCTCTGTCTCTGTCTCTCTCTCCCTTTCTCCATACACACATAAATACACATAGACATATATTTATGCATATATATAAAATACAAAAAATAACACCCATTGCGTCAAGGGTGGCCACATGAAAAAGTAGGAGGCTCTAGAAAGATGTCTTGTAGGAGAGAGCCTTGAACTGAGGAAGCTTGAAGGGAGTCAGGAGTTCCAAGAAGAAAAGATAAAGATAGAGGACTGCAGTAATGAGAGACAGCCAGTGCAAATACACAGAGGTAAGAGACAGAATCCTGCCTTCTGGGAATAGTATTTACTATTTACTATGAGTTATGTCTGTTTGAACATTTAGATGAGAGAGCAAAGATGAGTTGATCCAAGTAAAGGGAAATCAGTATGACATGGATTTTTCTAAAATCCTTTGAGTACCCCCTCCCTGAGATTTTTCCCCCCTGAGATTTTTTTTAATCAAATGATGAAGTCTCCCTGATTTCCAGTTATATTGTGTGATGCATTCTCTGCTTTCCCTCAAATTACCTTCCTCTTAACGATGAGACAACTTGGTTAAGATAGTCCTTGCAGCACTCCTGTTGAAAAACCCTAGCATGATGATAATAATGGCAACTAGCATTTAAAATAGCACTGTAAGCTTCTCAAACCAATTTACAAGTAATAACTCAATTTTATACTAGCAACAACCGTGGAAGGTAGGTTTTGTTGACCCTCATTTTATATGCCCAAACTGAGGCAGACAGAGGTTAAGTGACTTGTCCAGGGCCACACAGATAGTGTTTAAGGCCAGATTTGATCTCAAGTCCTCCTGATTCCAGGTCCATCCATTTCTCTCTTTACCTAGCTGCCTGATTATAGACCAGAGACCTAGGGCTGGAAGGGACCTCAGCAGCCATCTAGTATAACACTAATTATTCACCCAAGGCCACATAGAAAAAAGCATAAATGAGATTGAACCCAGGGTCTCTGACTCTATCACTAATGATCTTTCTACTACTGTACCATGCACTTTACCAACCCTAGTTTTTATGAACACATGGAAAAAACATAAGGAATAAGAATAAGCTCAAGGGTCATCTCCTACATGAGACTATTCCAGATATTAACACTTTCCCCACCAAATTCCCTTTGATTTTCTTTGAATATATATTTTTTGTATTGGCTTATCTGTGTATGTGTTATTTTCCTCCAGTAGAATGGTTTCATTTTTTCTTTATTTTTCCAGTGTTCAGCACAGAGACTGACACACAGTAGGTATTTTAATCAAGGCTCCTTCAATGGAATTGAACTGGTCTTGAATGAAATCTAATAAATGGGTCAGAATTCGGGCTGTAGGGACCACTACTTAATTGGATGTATGGCCATTTGCACGTGCTAATCAGATTGCGTAGTATAATATGTATGGGAAGAGGGAAAAGTATTATCTTTTAGAAGAAGATATTTCCATCTGCTCTCCCTAGAACGAATGCTTTAAATAGCCTTTTGAAAGCTTTCAGCCCAGGTCCTGTTGAGCGGCCCCACAGACCACATGATGTCATTTGAGACAACAATTTGCTTCTACATCCGTCCAGTGGGAAATGCTTTGGGCTGCATTTATACCTTTATAGACTGGTTAAGTGATTTTTCTTGACAGTTGTCGAATGGATCACCAGCTAAATGAACATTAATGCTACATCAAAGGGCCAAGGGGAATTAATATGCTATTTTCAGACCTGTCAAGATGACCAGTGATCAAGTAATGCCTTTGGTTCAGCAGAGCAAGGTCTCCTCTTCTGTGTCTGAACTTGGAGGAAATGGTCTGTGTCACGTCCCCTGCCTTTACTGTAGCCCAGTGGTCGAGAATATTTGAGATGATAGCTATCTCCCAGTGTCTGAAAGGCTGTCAAATGGCAGAGGGACTGAACTTGCTCCAATGGGTGGATGTTGTAGACAGGAATATTTAGCCTTGACATAGGGAAGAAAGAGAAGAGTCTTTGGTTCTAAGTCAAGCTCTGACACCTATTACCTGAGTGACTTCAGGCAGGTCACTTGATCCTTCTGGGTATCCGTTTCCTCACCTGTAAAATGAATTACTTAACACTAAATGACGTCTAAGGTCCCTTCAAGCCCTGAATGTATGATCCTATGATTTAAAATTATACAAAAATTATACAACAGGGTGGCTAGGTGGCACAGTAAATAGAGCACCAGCCCTGAAGTCAGGAGGACCTGAGTTCAAATCTGGCATCAGACACTTAACACTTATTAGCTGTGTGACCTTGGGCAAGTCAGTTAACCCCAATTGCCCTGCCTTCCCCCTTGCAAAAGTGAACAAGTGTTCTCAATAAGCAGTTGGTGCCCCTTCCCCTAGGTCTTCAATCCAAAACTGGATGTCCATTTTGGGGGCATCTTGTAGTAGATGTTCTTTGGAATACAGAATTCAATTCAACTAGTATTCACTGACCAAAGCACCTACTATGTGTCACGAACCACAGTAGGTGCCAGGGTTACAAAGACAAGATTAAAAGAGCCCCTGCCCTCCAGGAGGTTACTGTGTGTGTGTGTCTGTGTGTGTGTGTGTGTGTGTGTGTGTGTGTGTGTGTGTGTGTGTATCAGAGAGAGAGAGAGAGAGAGAGAGAGAATCCTTGTTCCTAACAATGGAGAACGTGATACATTCAGAGATTCAACTCTTGATGTTATTTCATTGTGTCCTACTCTATGTGACCCAATATGGGATTTTCTTGGCAAAGATACTGGAGTGGTTTTGCCATTTCTTTCTCCAGATCATTTTACAGGTGAGGAAACTGAGGAAATCAGGATGAAGTGACTTACTCAAGGTCCAACAGTTACTAAGTGTCTGAGGCCAGATTTGAAAATGAACCCATAATGATTTGTCTTTCTGACTCTGAGCTCAGAACTTCATCCAAAGCTATCCTGTATTTACAAATTAGTGAATACAGAAATGCACAAAACAAACAAAAATTAAGTTGAATATGTAGGGGGAGAAAGAAGAGAATCAGAAAAGGCTCCACAAGGAAGCATTTGGACTGAATCTCGAAGGGAGTTAGGTGTTTCAATCAATCAACAAACATGTATTAGGCCCTGGCTCTGTGCCAGGCACTGTGGTAGACACTGAGGACACAAAGAGAAGAGGGAAGAAGGTGGAGTGGGCCATTTCAGGAGGTAGCTGGTGTCTTCTCTCTGAAAGTCTCCAAATGGGAGTTGGACACTTGTCAGGAAGATTTTTTTGAGATTTTGATACAGGTTGGACTAGATAATTCCAGGAAGGTCTGTGGCAACTCTGAAATTCTATAACTTTCAGTTAAGAAGATTAGGATGAGTTTCACAAAGGAGATAGAACCCTAGGGGGACATTGAAGGAAAAAAAAAGCCCAAAGAAAGAGATGCGGAGGGAATCTTGACATGAGCAATAGTCTACATGGGTACCAGGTGGTAGTAAGGATCAGAAGGAGCTGGGAAGAAGAGTAGCTCAAGTTGGGTAGAATTTAAAGTATAGAAAGGGCAGTCTGTGGTGAGAAATGTGTCTTAAAGGGCAAGCTGGAGCCAGAACTGGAGGAGTCCAAAGGTGGCATGATCAGGTGTCCAACATCAAGCTAAGGAGTTGGTATTTTATCCATTGGGTAAGACTTTTGAATACAGTTGCCACATGGTCAGATCTGATCAATAGAAAGATTATTATGATATTTGTTTGAAGTCAGTGTGGTAGATTTGAATCAGGCTATCCATGGAGAATCCCTACTCAGCAGGAGCACAGGACCTCAAGTTGGGTACCTGAAATTCTGTGGCATGTGAGGTGAGATGAGGATGGCATGACAACGATGAGGAAACAATGGAGATTTTGTTGGGTCTGACAGTAGCTAGTTGTAGACAATTCTCATCAATTAGGAGAGCAGGTATGGCAGTTTCCTTTAAGGTCTAATGAGTGGATTAATGGTCAGTCTTCTCTGGAGCAGCCACCTTCCCCCGCTGTTGCCATAGCAATCAGGCACCACTCGGGGTTTTCTATATTATTCCAAAGCACCAAGATTTTCAACACCAAACCAGGAAAAACCAAGACAAATGTTTCACTGAATGGAACTGATTGCTGGTCAATGCTCATTGGATATATTCTAGCCAGTGGTTCAGGGACAGGGCATGCAGGAAGGGCTTGCTCCTGACTATACCCATTACATAGAGATAGAGAAACTGAGGTTCAGAAAAATAAAGCAATCTCTCTAGAGTTACATACACGGTTATTGAATGGAGCTGAAGTCAAGTTTTTGATGGTATGATGGAAAGGGTGATGAATTTGGAGCAAACAGATGTGAATCCTGACTTTACCACTTATCACCTATATGATACTGAGCAGGTTCCTTCCCCTCTTGGGACCCTAATTTGTTTCCTCATATCTAAAATGAGGGGTTTGGCCTAAACTGCCTTTAGGTTCTCTCCCAGCTCTAAACCGATGACGGTATGACTCAAAGTATAGTACTTTATCCCCGAAACATGAAATGATGACGATCGGAACTGGGTTGGTCACAACAGGGCAACAGAAAGAAGGGAACAGATGTGAGAGCTATTACAGGGGAAGAATCAGCAATTCTGAGCAAATTTCCTGCCCTCTGGTTAGGGTTTACACTTGGACCTTCAGAGAAAATAAAGTATGCAAATCACGATAAAGTAGCTAGCTGATTATAAAACACTGAACTGGGGGGAAACCATCCCTCTTCATGCCTGAAGCATTATCAGGCTCAAATACCAAAGCACAGCAGCTTAATTATCATAATCATTATCTTAGCTTGACTAGCTGCAAATGAATCCAAAGTTCCAGGTACCCAGTCAAGGCACAGAATTAAAACCGTGTTACCGGACTGAATACTCACCACATCATTTGCACATTGCCCTAAGCAGACAATGTCGCTGAAGGCATCTGTGACCTTGAGGGAAGTGAGTGATAAAAGGAGGGGGGCAGCAACAGGAACAAATGTGAGGTGTCCATTAATAGTTTCATGGCTCATCCCCTTAGACAAGTCAATGAGATGTAATTGACAAAGGAAGTTCACTTGCATGAAGTATTTACCCAATCAAGCCTCACCATTGCTTTTGGAGGCAGGGAGATAGGCACTACAGATATTGTAGATAAGGAAACTGAGGTTCAGTGATGTAAAATGACTAGCCAAGGATCACACAGCGATTTATCTCTTATTTTGGGGGTCTCTAATCCCAATGGGATGCAGTTAGAGCCCAAGGTATCATTCAGAGTCCGAGGGTTCAAACAAATAATCCATTTGATAAAAATACATTCAAATACCCCATTAAAAGGAGCTCTCAAGGCAGTTAAAAAGAAATTCAGGAAGATAAAAGCAGCTAAAGCCGCTGGCAAAGAGGTTAAAAGCAATAGCCAAAGCCCCCCAAATAGCTTTTATAGATATTTTTTTTCTTGCTCAAAGGGCCCACAGCTGGGTCCCAGATCAATCTACCTGGAGGCAAAGTTAACCCCAGCACCTAATTCCATGTTCACAACAATCCTGGCTTATGATACTGTATTGTATAGGGGTGGGTTTGGGAGAAGGAAGATTTCATGCCTCCTCACTTCTACCAGCATCCTGGCTCACTGTAATCAGTTTTCATGATGCTTTGTTTTAGCTGTGACTGTTCACCCCACCTCTCATTTTCCAGACTTTGTCCATATCTCAAGTAAGTTCAGCTCTGCAGAAAAATGCTCAGCCCTGCACTGGTAACATCTACAGAATTCATGAGCAATGGATGCTCCGTAACCAACAGGTCAGTTCCAAACAATGAAACATGGAAAATTTCTTAGGAGAATTCATTATTTTAGGGCACTTGGGTATGAAGTCACATCCTGTCTTCTGATCTCAATTTTCCCATTTGTAAAACAAAGAGGTTGATCTCCCACATTCTGTATTCTATAGCATCTCTCAGCTCTAACATTCTCTATTCTGAAGTACTTTCTTGCTGTTGATGTCCCATGATCCCTTCTAGCACAATATTCCCTGTTCTAAGGCCCCAGCACCACCAGCAGCAGCAGCACAACTCTGGCATCATGTCTCTCCAAGTTTTAATATTCCACATTCTTGTATTCTCTTAGAATCCAGCATTATCATTAAATGTTCTAATGTCTATCCCCGCTCTGATACTCCATGATCTAAACTCACTCTCAGCTCTGACATTCTATATCCGTGGGGGTCGAACGACCCTTTCACAGGGGTCACAGGGGTCGCCTAAGACCATGGGAAAATACATATTTCCAATGGTCTTAGGAACTGAGACACCACTCCTCTATCTGTCTCCAGGTGGGTCCAACCACATGCAGATATGCCCACACATGACTATTAAAGTGTTGTGGCATTAGGAAGGTTGAGAACCACTGTTCTATATTCTAAGGCCCTTTCCAGTTCTGACATTCTCGTGTTCAATGGGTTCTACCAATTCAATAATTCTGTGCTTGGTCCCATTACAGAATCACAGAATTTCAGAGTTGGAACCTTGGTATTCAGCTAATTCTTTTCAAAATCCTTGACAAGAGGTCATATAGCCTTTACTTAAAGACCTATGAGAAGGGTCAATCCAATGCAATTTGAGGCAGCCCAGTCTACATTAGCTTTAATTGTCAGGAAGTCTTCTGTAACCCTAAATTTGCAGTTGTATTCAGTGCTCCACAAATGGGTAGGCTCTAATTCCCCTACCATGTGACAGTCCCTCAAATACCTTAAAACAAAATTCATGCCCATCTCCCCCTAATGAATTTGCTTCCCTAGTTTCTTCAGTGGATCCAGATGGAATCTTCCTTTGTGAAACATTTTGTATGCCATGAATTCAAGACTCTTCACCATCATAGCTCCCTTCCCCCTGGAAGCTCTCTAACTTGTCCTTTTGGTTCAAAATCCTACCACTGCATATAGTACACAATTGTGTTAGACCACTTCAGTACCTGACTTCATTTTCTTTTGGGGTTCCCTTTCTCATTTCTTCTAAAGGTTACAGATTTCAAATGGGCATGAATTTACTTCCCACTAACTAATAAAATGTATATATTGACTTTATCTTTCTCTGCCAATAAATGACCCCCTGAAAATAGCTTCAGTCTGAAAGGAGGGGCTGCCGGTGTTTAAGTTCAAGTGGGTACCATCTTGTACCTTAGGAGTTTTAAGGAACAATTTAAATAGAATTGTAATCATTGAATTAATAAAATACGTATAATGTTATACCACCTCTATGTTGATAATAGCACTTCAAAAAAGGAAGAGCTGAGGTCCAGTCCTACTTCAGAGACTTTCTTTGTGGGCCCAGAAAAATTATTAAATCTCATTCTGCCTCAGCTTCCTGAAGTCTAAACTGAGGACAATAATTTTGTTGGAAGTATAAACTGAGGACAAAATTTCATAGTTTTCTGAGGAGCAAATGAAACTACACACACACATATATATACACACATATGTGTGTATATATGTACATATATACACACATATGTATATGTGCATGTGTGTGTATAGTAACATACATTATATATAATATGGTAACTAAAGGTACTATATAAAAGACATATAGTATTATAATTATTATCAAAGAGAGGGACTGAACTTTGATTTCATTGAGATAGAGAACCCTCAGGTTTGGATTTTCCCAGTGCTAATAATGTACATCAGCACCTTCTCTGAAACTTACAGTAAAGACAGCAGGCTTGAGGTGGGGGAAGTTAAGTAGCTTACACAGGGTCACATAGCCAGTAGGTATCAGAAGTAGGTTTCAAACCCTACTTTTCTGGGTCCATGGCCAACTTCCTACTTCCAATAACATTCGCCTTTCTATCATCATACTTAGTAATGTAGAAATCCTACTCTTTGCATTAGGGAAAAGGACGTTATAATTTTTTCAAACGATTTTGTTTTTAGGTTCAATCATGCAACCCCAGAAAAGAATGTCCTTTTTTCCTCTTATCAAAACAGACACCCAAAGTATTTCCCATCTCGTAACTAGAAACAGGATAGAGCAATGAAAAACTGATAGGTTTTAACTTGGCATGGGGTAGTTTCCATTTATGCATAGCCTCATCACAGTAACATTCATATAGAAATTTAAGATTTGTAATATGCTTTACAAATTGTAACTCATTTGATCTCACAACAACCTGAGAGGTAAGTGCTATCATTATCCCCATTTTACAGATGAGCTAAATGAGGCAGAAAAAGGTTAAGGGATTCCCCCAGCAGTAGTAAGTGGCTAGTAAGTGTCTGGGGGCAGATCTGAATTCAGGTCTTCCTGACTTCATGTTCAGGGCTCTACCCAGTGTAGCATCTAGTTGACACTGTGTAACCTCGAGCAAGTCTCATGACCTTTGCCAGTCTCAGTTTCCCCATCTGTTTAATGGGTATATAAAGACGCATAGAAGTTTCCTCATGGTGTTGTAGGAAAGGTATGCAATTCAAGTGCAGTGAGGCAACCTATGCAGAAGAGCTTTGGAATTTTTAAAAGTGACATATAAACATCAGTTTTGTGGCTTTTGAGAGTAATCTTTGCACTATCTACCATATAGGATTTGTGGTAAAGAAAGTGTTTTATAAACTTTAAGGCACTCTTTAAGTGTGAGTTGTTGTTATTTTTTTGTTGTTTGGTCTTTTCAGTCATGTCTGACTTTTCCTGACTTCATCTGGGGTTTTCTTGGCAAAGACTGGAGTGAGTGGTTTGCCATTTTCTTCTCTAGCTCATTTGACAGAAGAGGAAACTGAGACAAACAGGGTTGAGTGACTTGCTCATGGTCACACAGCTAGTAAGTGTGTGAGACTGGATTTGAACTCAGGAAGATGAGCCTTCCTGATTCCAAGCCCATTGCTCTGTCCACTGTATCCCTGAGCTGTCCTAATGTTAAAAGAGCACTTATTTTCACACTTATGGATCTCATGTTAGGTGGTGACGCCTACTGGTAAAATGTGACATTGCAGCCTGACTCTATGAGCCATGAAAAACAGACCAAAGGAAAAAGAAGTGGGCTACATTGAGTCCAGTGATATTCTTGTTCAAGAGAATTTGGGAGCATTGTAGAGGAGAGAAAGTGTTAAGATATGAGGAACCTCTCTGTATAGTACAATGCACTCCTGGAGGTTCCTTAGCACTACCTGTGTGACCCTTGGCAAATTATGATGTCTCTCTAGGTTCCCATTTCCCATCAACAAATGAGGGGGATGGATTGGATAACCTTAGAGCCCACTTTTAGCTCTAAATCAATGATCCTCTATCAAGGAGATGAACACCAACTTAACCTAGTCTTCACCAAGGATTCCTACTTAATACTTAGGAGTATTTCTTCTAAGAAATACATCTCAGAGTTTATAACAGGAATTAATAGGGAGAAATATGGTTTTCCTTAGAGAAATTTCCTGTCTGGGACACATTTATGCCATTAAATGCATGCCTGCAATTTACCAAATAGCTTGTATCAGTGACTACCCTTCATAAAAGTTAACATTTTGTCCTCTACCTCCTAGGAGGGTCAAACCTAATATTTTAGAAATTGGGCTGTAGTCTACTCCCAATTAGGACTTGTGCACAAGGAATATAAAAATATATGAACAGGAAAGGAAGAGGGGTAGTCATGAGTAATAGCAAAGGATGACAGATGTATCAATCAGCTCCTAAGCATTTATTAGCCCATACTATGTGTCAGGCACATTAGAAACTGGGAATAAAGAGATAAAAATGAAACACTGCATGTTGTTGAGGAGATTACAATCAGTTGTAAGATAAAATGTACACTTATAAGCATAAAATGACTCTTTAACAATATAGGTATGTATATATCTATGTATCTATCTATGAAGCAGCTAAATGGCACATTGGTTAGAGGCCAGGGATGGGCATCAGGAAGACCTAAGTTCAAATCTGGCCTCAGACTCTTTCTGTCTATGTGATCCTGGGCAAGGGTCTACCCAGGTATCTGCCTCAGTTTCCTCATCTGTAAAATTTGGAATAACAGCTCCATCCCAGGGTTGTTGTGAGGATCAAATGAGATAAAATCACTTAGCAAACTGTTTGGTACACAGTAGGCATTTAATCAATAATTGTTAAGGGCAGTTGGGTGGCACAGTGGATAGAGTGCCAGGCTGGGACTCAGGAAGACCTGAATTGAAATATAATCTCAGAAGGAATAACATATATACTCAATTGGGTATCTTACCTTACAGGAAAATAGAGGGGAAGAGGATAAGAAGGGGGATTATAGAAGGGAGGGCAGATTGGGGCAGGGGGTTGTCAGAAGCAAACACTTAAAAAAGGATGGGGTCAAAGGAGGAAATAGAATAAATTGGGGGAGGGATAGGATGGAGGAAAATATAGTTACTCTTTCACCATATGACTACTATGGAAATGTTTTGCATAATTACACATGTATAACCTATATTGAATTGCTTGTCTTCTCAATTGGGGTGGGTAAGAAGGGAAGACAGGAGAGAATCTGGAACTCAAAGTTTTAAAAACAAATGTTAAAAAAAAAACAAAAACTTTTTGCACATGCAACCAGGAAATAAGATATACAGGCAACAGGGTATAGAAATCCATCTCACCCTACAAGAAAGTAAGGGGGATGTGGGGAAGGAGAGGGATAAGGAGGGATACAAGAGAATAGACAGGTGGAAGGGATAATCAGTATGTTTGCCTTCTTGGGGTGGGTGGTAGAGGAGAGATGGGGAGAAAATTTGGAATTCAAAATCTTACGGAAATAAATGTTGAGGGGGCAGAGCCGAGATGATGGTGTAGAAGCAACAAAGTTTTGCAGCTCCCACATAGTCACCTCAAATACTCATAAAATATGACTCTAAACAAATGTTATGGCTCCAAAACTCACAAAAATACACAAAAAAACACATCTCCTACTAAAGGCAGCTTGGCAGGAAGGACTCATTACAGCACACTGAGAGCCAAAACCAGCCTAGCCTGGAACTGTGGGGCTTGGCCCGGCAGCGAGTACAAGCCACAGCTGGAGCCTTCAGGAGAGTGGATCAGTGGCAGCTGTGGCAGTTTCCAGAATTATCAAGCCATAAGAAACAAGGACAAAGTGAAAAGTCAGTGGAACTCAGCTAAATTTGGGGGAGAAAAGTGGTTTGGCCAAACTGCCTCCAGGGTAAGGAAGCAGCAGAAGCAGTGGCCCTGCAGCCACCTCTATGTGGCTGCTTTAGAGCTCCCAGCCTGCAGACTGCCGAGGGGCAAAGCAATCATTCAGAGGCTAAGTGCTTCTGCATTGAGCAGCCTGGATCTGGACCATGGTCTTGGGTGGTGGTCCTGGGGTGCATTTTCAGTGAGCCAAAACTGGTGGGAGCTGCAGCGGCCTCCTAATAGCTCCGGCAGCTGCAAAAACCCCAGTGATTTGGGATAGAGATTTTCACTCTGGAAGCAGAGTTCCACAGAGCTAAAAAGTTGGTAATTGACTGACAACCACATGAGCAGACAAAGAAAGCAAAGTAAGAACAGCAATTGAAGTCCAGAATCCTTTTTGGGGGACAAAAAGGATCAAAGCATGGAACAGGAGGAAGACAACACAGTCAAAACTTCCACACCAAAAGCTTCCAATAAACATGTAGACTGCCTACAAGCCATAGATGAGCTTAAGAAGAATTTTGAAAACCAAATAAGAGAAGTGGAATAAAAATTGGCAAGAGAAATGAGAATGATGCAAGAAAATCATGAAAAGAGAGTCAACAACCTAACTGAAGAAAGTAACACCTTAAAAAATAGATTAACTCAAATGGCAAAAGAGGCCCAAAAAGCCAATGAAGAGAAGAATGCCTTAAAAAGTTGAATTTTCCAGATGGAAAAAGGATTTCAAAAGCTTTCTGAAGAGAATAATTTCTTCAGAACTAGAGTGGAGCAAATGGAAGCAAATGATTTCAAGAAAAACCAAGATACTATCAAACAGATCCAGACAAATGAAAAAAATGGAAGGCAATGTGAAATATCTTTTTGAAAAAAAACACTGACCTGGAAAATCAATCCAGGGGAGGCAATTTAAAAATTATTGGACTACCTGAAAGTCATGAAAAAAAAAGAACCTAGAAAGCATCCTTCAAGAAATTCTCAAGGAAAATTGCCCCGATATTTTAGATCCAGAGGGCAAAATAGAAATTGAAAGAATTCACTAATCACCTCTTGAAAAAGATCCCCAAAAGAAAACTCCTAGGAATATTATAGCCAGGTCCTGGAGTCCCCAGATCATGAGAAAATATTACAAGCTGACAAGAAGAAACAATTTGAATACTGTGGAAACACAATCAGGATAACCCAGGATCTATCAGCTTCTACATTAAGGGACTGAAGGGCCTGGAATATGATATTCTGGAGATCAAGGGAGCTAGGATTAAAACCAAAAATCACTTACCCAGCAAAACTGAGTATAACGTTCCAGGGGAAAATATGGTCATTCAGTGATGTGGAGGACTTTCAAACATTCCTGCTGAAAAAACCAGAACTAAAAATAAAATTTGACACTCAAATATAAGAAGCAGGAGAAGGTAAACATGGAAAAGAAATCATGAGGAACTTATTTAAGTTGAACTATTTAGATGCCAACATGGAAAAACCATAATTGTAACTTATGAAACTTTTCTCAATATGAGGATAGGTGAAGGGAATACAAATGTATATATACGTATACATACACATATGTTTATATAGGAGGGTCTATATATGCATATGAACACATATCTGAGTACGTGTATAGATGTGTACATAGAGGGCACAGGATCAATTGAATAGGAAGGGATGGCACTTTAAAAGGTGAAATTCTGAAGTGGGAGAGGATTAGAATGAGAGGAGACAGGGAGATATGGAATGAGGTTGATCATCTCATATAGAAGAGACAAGAGATAATTGTTACAATGGAAGGGAAGAACAGGAAGGCAAAAGGGAAAGGGTAAACCTTACTCATTGAATTTGGCTTAGGGAAGGAATGATATAAACTCTAAACTGGGTTTCTTGCCACACAGGGGAGTAAGGGGAATGGGGATGAGAGGTGGGATGACAGAGGGAAGGGGAGGGTAGGGGAGGGTTGCTGAAAGCACACACTACTATAAAGGGACAGGGTAGAGACTAGAACAAGAGGGGGGAGGGATAGGAAGGAGGGACATGTAATCAGTCTCTCACAATATGTCCACTGTGGAGATGTTCTGTGTGATTACACAACTGCAGCCTGTATTGAATTGTTTGTCATTCCAGTGGGGGTGGGTGACAGTGGAGGAAGGGAAAGAATCTCAAATTTAAAGTATTATAATCAAGTGTTAAAAATACATATGCACACACACACACACACACACACACACACACACACACACACATATATATATATATATATTATTATTATTATTAACTATATATAACTGGGAAATAAGATGTACAGGCACTGGGCTAGGGAGACCTATCCTGCCCTACCATAAAGTAAGAGGGGCGATGGGGGAGGACACAGAAGAGAGGAGATTAGGGGAGGGGCTATACAGTGGGATGACTGTTTTGAGGTGGTGGGTAGGAGAAAGATGGGGAGAAAATATGTAATTCAAAATCTTGTGAAAGTGAGTGATGTAAAAAAATAAATAAATGTTGAAAACTAAAAATAAATAAATACAAAAAAAAGAGATATGGCCTCAAACACTTACTAGCTGTGTGACCCTGAACAATCCACTTCACCCTGTTTGTCTCAGCTTTCTCCTCTGTAAAATGAGCTGGAGAAGGAAAAAGCAAACCACTCTAGTGCCTTTGCCAAGAGAACCTCAAATGTGGTCATGAAGAGTTAGACTGACTGAAATGACTGAGCAGCAACAATGAAGAGCATTTTCCCCCATACATTATCCTTACCCCATCTATTTATCTATATAAAAGGAAACATGCGACTTAGCGACCTTTTTTTTTTAAATTCTTAAGTGTGTGATATCAGATTCTCTGAAAGCAGTAGTCTCATAACAATAACCTACATTTAAATGTTGCTTTAAAATTTACAAGTAACTTTCTTTACAACAATCCTATGAAGTAAGTAGTGAAATTATTGTTACTTTCAATAAGGTCTGCAGGGGCTTAAAGGTAGAGACTTTGAAATATAGAGGAAAAGGTTTTAGATGCAAAATGGACATTTCCTATCCTTTGAAGGATCTAAGGGTAGATTTGCTTGATTCTAGCCAACTGGACAATGAAATTTCCTCCAGGGCACTGAATGCATTCCTCCATCTTCCCCTCTACCCCTCCTCAGCCTCTCTTCTTTATAGAATTCCCTAAGGAGAATGGAAGGTAGAACTAATTGAATTTAATATAAACACTTCAGCTTGATGAAGGCTTACTAAGAGAAGGGGCTTTTGAACCAGGAATGTCAAACTGCAAAGGCTATACCTTGCCCACCTCATACTTAAAATTATAAACAATAACCTCTCAGCTAAAGCTCTGAAGAGATGAAAGGGAAGAGAATTCTGCCAATCTGAAACTGAGGGTCCTTGCTCCATCTGAAAAGGGTACTGTACCAATAGAGCTAAAGAAAGTACAGTAACACCCAGCCAAGTCAGTGGCTTAAGGTGGAAAAGACTCTAGCTTCCTATAGAAGAACAAGCCTGGAGGGACCAGCAGATCAACCTGTCTGCCAGCCCTGAAAAGAGTCCAGCTGCCCAACTTACTCACCTGTTCTCACCTACCCAACAGAGTAGCCTATCATCCTTGTCTGGCAACCACTATCCAGTGGCAGTGTGGCCTACTTAGCACCATATGGCAGTCACTTTCTAATGGCAGATTCATCCCAGTACAATAGCAGCTGAGTCTAGAGAGGTGTCATTGAGTGATCTGATTGAGCTAGAACAGCAGAAGAGTAACACATACATCTAAAACATCACTTTACTCAAAGAGCAATCCCAGCATAGCTCTCTTTCCTGTGAAGACGCTGTTCTGTGAGACGCACCCCAACTTAGCAGTGGAGTGACTCATTCATCATTGATACTTCACCCTTCAATAAGTATGTCCATGCCCTGTACTTTCAGAGCTGTAAGTTGTCTTGGTGATGTATTTTCCCTATATATGTACCTCAATACCATTATACCTTAAGTTTGTGTTTGCTCTTTTCTTCAAAGAGGATTGTTTTCAGTATGTTGGGAGGAATGTTTTGAAACTACTGTTTTGTTGTTCCACTTGAGCAAATGCTTTTGTTAAGAAATAATTAATTCTACTTGGTGGGTGCTCACCAGCTGATATTAGCATTACAAAAAGACCTTGCAAGTAGTAGCAGTCTCTCTTTTGAGAACCCAACCTGCAAGTACCAGTGGGAAGTTTGGTAAGTGAGCTTCAAGAGGGTATTACGGATACAAAATGAATACAAGACAATTTTGGAGAAAGAGGTACTAGCAGTTAGAAGTCTCAAACAGGAAGTAGCACTTGAGATGATTTCTGGAAGAAGTTAGGGATTCTGAGACACAAAATTAAGGAACTACATGCTCAAATGGATCATGGAGAAAAATAAATGCAAAGACAGAAGACAAGAGATTGGGTGAGCCAAGTAAGGAAGAGCAAGACTTGTTTCACAGAACCATATGTGAAGGGAAGTGATATGATACAGCCTTGAAAAAGGAAGTTGAAGCCAGTTTGGGAAAAAAAAAACTTTAAGTATCCAACAGAGAGATATTTTTTTAATATCAGTAGATCAAAACCAAGAGTCACTGCAGTTTATTGAGCAGGAGAATTGGTCAGATCTTGGCTCTAGGAATATCACTTTGGGAGATAGATGAGAGACTCAAAGTAAGGAGACCAATTAAAAAGCTATTACCATAACCCAGGTCAGAGGTAATAAGAGCTTCAGCTGGAGAGTTGGTTGCTGCATGGAAGAGAGATGTTGTGGAGGCAGTAACAATAAAGTCTGATAGCTGACTGAGTATGTTGAGTAAAGATCAAAAAGACTTGACAACTATTTGGATATCTGGTAGGAATAAGGAACTGAGGATGACACTGGGGTTAGGAACCTAGGCAAGTGGGAAGATGGTGATTCCTTCGATTGAAACAGAATTACATGGAAGGTGGATTTTGGATAGAAAGACAAAGAATCTTGCTTCAGGAACATTGAGTGTACAATGCTTACAGAATGTCCAGTTGAAACTCTTCACTAGGCAATGATGATGTAAGACAAGAACTCAGGAGAGGGTCTAGGACTGTATGTGTAAAGTGTTTAAGCACATAGCAAGTACTTCATAAATGTTTGTTCCCCTATAACCTATTTAGATCTGGAAATTATTTAAATGGAGATGATAGTTGAGCCAATGGGGGCTCATGAAGTTATCAAAAAAATTTAGAGAAAGAAGAGGACCTAGGATAGTCATAAAGCATTGGAATAACCCTGTGTACTTAGGGGATATAACTGGGATGCTTATAACATAAAAATAATGAGGATGAGAAGGATAATAACATTTATGGAAAACTCTAATGTTTAGAAAGCACTTTATGAATATTATCTTACTTGATTCTCAAGACAACTTTGGGAGGCAGGTAGTATTATTTTCCCCATTTTACAGATGAAGAAACTAAGACTTAAATAATTTACCCATGGTCACATAGTAAATATTTGAGGTAGGATTTAAACTCAGACCTACTGACTACAAATCCAGTGTTCCTATCTACTTTGCCCAAGGTCACATCATTACTTGATGTCTTTAGCTTGAAACTGCATCTAGTTCCTTTTGTTCAGTCTTTTTAGTCATGTCTGACTCTTCTTGACTCCGTGGTTTTCTTGACAAAGATACTAGAATGGTTTGTCATTTGCTTTTCCAGATCGTTTTACAAATGAGGAAACTGAGGCAAATAGGGTTAAATGACTTGCCCAGAGTCATGTAATAAATAAGTGTCTGAGGACGGATTTGAACTCATGAAGATGAGTCTACCTGACTTTTCCTGAGTCTGTCTGGCACTCTATCTATTGTGCCACCTAGCTGTATATATCCAATATGATTTCTAGCCACTGGGACCAAGATGTCTATTTTATTTTATTAGAACAAAACCCATCAATTTTTACACTGTGTTCAATGAAATAAATATTTACCATTTATTTTGTGCAAAGCATTGTGGTAAGCACTTAGAGTACAAAGAGGAGGAAAAAACCAAAATTATTGGTGACTTTGAAGATCTGTGTTCTATTGGGCAGCATGAGGAAAAAATTGACAGCAAATGATTTATTTTAAATAAACAAAATAAAAACAAGACTAATACAACTCTCTATGGGATTTTAAGATTTGACGAGGTCCATCTTGCCAGGATCAACAAATGGAGCATAATTAAAATTAAACCCATTTAATGAATGAAGAAAAGTGAGACCCAGGATGATTAAATCACTCATTTAAAGTTACAAATTTGGTAAGAGAGCAACAACCAAGGCTGAAAGCCATTCAAGGGTTAACCTACCGCAGCATACCACATGACCACAGATCACTTCTGACTAAACCATAGAAATACTGCAACTATATGCATCATCTTTCTTATCACATCATTGGCTCCCAGAAATGCTTACTATATAAAATGTGTAATAGAAGATTGGATAACAATAATTAACACTAATAATTTGTTATGATACCTAAGTAGGCTGAGGCACAATTAGAATATTCTTCATGATCCCTCTTGACCAAATGGAATGAAAATTTATGTCAGGTTATTTTGAAAATAGTCCTTGAAATCTGAGGTCCAGCAGAATACTTTATTCAGTCTTTGTGGACTCCCTGAAAGATCTGTCCTACAAAGTTAGTCATGAGAAGCAAATGCAGGTGGTATCGGGAAGGGAAAGGGACAAAAAAATCAGCTATTGAGCTCTTCTATTTATTCTGCCTTCAAATATTTCAAAGATCACAGATTTAGAGCTAGAAAGGACCTTCAGGATTGTATTTCATTTTGTCTTGCTTTTTCTACTTGTATCAAAGAGTGCTTGGCGTATCGTAAGCATTTATTATTTTTTTCTGTTCATTATATAATGAGAAAGGTTCTCCCTGGCCAAAATAATGCACCAAAGTAATCAGACTTGGTTGCTGACAGATATACAAAATAAAGAAAGTTGTGTAGGAAAAGAGGATGGAAAACACTGACCTTGACTCACTTCCCTTACCTATTGTTATGACTCAAATTCATTAGCATATGAAGCCAAGGAGGATCTTGGGAGTATTTAACCTTAATTTGGACTGTCATCTATAATAGAGGGCTTTGATCTCTGCTCAGACATCAGCATATGAAAAGAAAGACCTATCTGTGCAACCTCAAATGAGTCTGTTCATCTTTCTGAAGCTCATTTTTCTAATCTATAGAATGGGACTAATTATGCTTACACTATTTACCTTATAATATGGTTATGAGCAAAGTTCTTTGTAAGCCATAAAGTACTATGTAAATCTTATATTAAGTTCCATGAACATTTATCAGTTACCTGACATGGGCCAGGCATGGTCTCAGGTGCTCAAGCTACAAAAGATAAGAACTAGATCTGTGGTGTTAATAAGTATTGGGAACACCCAGGTGGGGAAATCTCTTCTACTAACAAGGGCTGCTATCTTTACTGCAACTCATAGTCTTAGAGAGTTAAGAGCACTGAGTTTTATGTGTTATTCAGAGTCACACAGCAATTATATGTCAGAGGCAAGAATTGAATCCAGTCTTCAAGGTAAGCTCCCTAACCACTGGACCATCTTGCCACATGTAATTATACTGTTGAATAGTATCTCCCCATGCCCAGAACACACTCTGTCCTTACTTGTCTCTCTTATAATTCCTAGCTTTTTTCAAGCCTCACCTCAATTTCCATCTCTTATGTGAGGCCTGTACACCTCTCAGTTCTTCCCTTCCCCAAGTTATTAGTGCCCACTAGACCTAAACTACTTTGTACATGTTGTGGTTTGTCCTTCATTTTTCAAAGAGGACCAAAGACACCATGGATGATGTCTTGACCCATGCATGAACTGGATTTAGGTGAGGCAGAGTTGCACAAGGTTTCCAGATTCTTGATTCTCTCTTCCAGAGTCCTCCAGCAGCAGGACAAAATCAAGGTGATTGGAGATGGCTTAGGATGTGGTGGATGACCATGCTATCTTCCATGTCTGACCAAGTGCTTCACAGCACTTCCTTCAGCCTTCTTCATGGCTTATTCTCATCTGCCCATTCTACTTGGGGGAAGACTTCACATGTTCAGGGGAGACATTCCTCCTAAGTCACCAATGAGTCTGAGGCCTGTCAGTTACCCTCAGCCTAGGTTAGTCATTTTGCTGAAATGGCTTTCTGGGGTATGACCGCTGAGCAAGCTACAACTTCTTGGAGCCACAGGTGAGAGTTGGGTGTCAGGTAGACACCCAAGGTGGATAAGCAGCCCTCACACCAAAAGTGCTAGTCATCCTGAAAACCCCATACTCCCATGTTGTACTTATTTAATATGTTTTTGCTTTTTATACAACCATGTAAATGTTATTTTACCTTAAAAAAATGTAAGCTTCTGTAATGTTAATGAAATCAGAAGATCTTCCATGCCCCTTTCTATTGGCACCTACTGAGGGCACTTGGCACCTCAAGGGCTTAGCTCCTTGCTTCCAGTTGACTCCTTGGGAGTAATTCACACCTTAGCAGGGGGG
>CM053594.1:34832477-34842560 GCA_028646575.1 Pseudocheirus occidentalis
AATATGGAAAAACGATAATAGTAACTTATGAAACTTTTCTTAGTATGAGGATGGGTGAAGGGAATACAAATGTATATACATGTATACTTACACATAGGTCCATATAGGAGGCTATATATGCATATGAATACATATCTGAGCATGTGTGTATATGTGTATATAGAGGGTATAGGATGAATTGAATACAAAGGGATGATACTATAAAAGGCGAAATTCTGAGGTGGGAGAGGTCTAGAATGAGAGGAGACAGGGAGAGACAAAATGGGGTTAATCATCCCATAGAGAAGAGGCAAGGGATAACTATTACAAATTTACTTTCAATTACTCTTATTGCATTTGGCTTAGGGAAGAAATGGCATAAACTGCAAACTGGGCATCACGCCACACAGGAGAGTAGGGGGCATGGGGATGAGAGGGGGATGACAGAGGGGAGGGCAGGGTCTTGCGGAGGGATACTGGAAGCACACACTTCAGTAAAGGGACAGGGACAGGGTAGAGAGCAGAACAAGGTGGGGAGGGATAGGAAGGAGAGACAGATGATCACTGTCACAATATGTCCACTATGAAGATGTCCTGTATAACCATATATCCACAGCCTGTATTGAACTGATTGTCCTTCCAGTGGGGGTGGGTGACAAGGGAGGAATCGAAAGAATCTAGAATTTGAAGTTCTGCGATACCTGCAACTTGGAAATAAGATATACAGGGGCTGGGATAGGGAGATCCTCCCTGCCCTACCAGAAAGTTATAGAGCAGAGCAGGGGAGGGGCTTTACAGTGGGATTTCTGTTTTAGGGTTGGGGCAGGGGCAAGACAGGGAGAAAATTTGTAATTCAAAAATGTAATGAAAATGAATGATGTAAAAAAGAAAACAAATAAAAAAATATTTTTTTAAAAAGTGTTCTCCTAATAACTCTTGGAGGTAGAGAGGTCTGGACATAGGGCCTGCCTCTGTGATTTATTTCACCAGTGAAGGAAGTTTCTAGTTAGAGAGTGCTTTCATACAGGTTGTCACCTCCTCTCCAACTTATGGTCATAGCAAGTTGCTTAGTGCTCTGAGAGGTTGAGTTATTTGCTCAGAGACACACAGTCAGTATGTGTCAGAGCCATGACTTGAAGTTGAGACTTTCTATCAATAAGAAAAGCTTTTCACTGCTATGCTACCCTACAAAGGGTTATTGTACCCATTTCAGAGATGAGGCAACTTATATTCAGAGAGGATAAGCAGCTTACCTTAAGTCATATAGCTATTAGAAATCAGGAATCTAGGAATCTTTTTGTTACATCACCTTGCTGGTGGAATAGAGCACTCAACTTTCTGAGCACAAGACTCTTCTTTTCAAAGATGTTCATGACTGTCTGAGACAGGTGTGATGGATTTGTTCTCTCAGGCATGTCTCTGCCAGAAAATAAGGGGTCCTCTAAGCTAGTGATCATGGGGTCCATGACACATCAATATAGATCATCCAAACTATTCTACATCTTATGAGTTGCTTCCATGTCAGTCAGGCAGTAAGTGTTTATTTAGCCAGATGTTCCAGATACTGTGCTAAGAAATGGGGATAAAAAGAACAGCAAAGCACAATCCCTGTGCAAAGTCAACTTCCATCCTAAAGGAGGAGACAATGATGAAAAAAATTACATCACTGGGTGATGTTTTGACTTGGACATGAATTGGATTTAGGGGAAACAGAGTTGCAGAAAGTCAGCCTCTCTCTTTTCCAGAGTCATCAAAGTCCAGTGGCAAGTCAAAGGTCAAGACCACCTGGATGTGGTGGTCTGACCAAATTCTAAGCACTCCACAGTTCCTGTTTCAGCTGCCTTCATGGCCATAGCTACAAATTGTTCTCATTCATCCATTCTACTGGAGGAAGTCTTCACATTCTTGGGGTAAATACTCCTGTAACTCATCAATGGATTTGCAATAGTCACCCTCAACCTGGTTTAGCCATCTGCTGAGATGGTTTGACCAGGGTGTGGCCACTGGGTATGCTACAGCTTCTTGGAGCACAAGAAGAGAGGTGGGTGCCAGATGGATGCCAAAGGTGGATGAGCAGCCCTGGGGTATATGAGATGTTTAGGGAGAACTAGAACTCCTGGTGTGAGGGGCTTGCCTCCTCATGTGCAAGATATATACAATGTTATTGACAGAGAAAAGATTGGGAAGAGGTTTTGCTGAAGAAGGAAAAGTCCCTTTCAAAAGTTTGAACAGTTGAATTTTAAAGGAATCCAAGGAAGCCAGGAGCCAAAGAAGAAAAGGAGCATATTCCAGACATTAAGGAAATCCAGTGAAAAGTCATGGAGTAAAGTGTTGGAGTCTCTTGTTGAGGAAGAGGATATTACTGTCACTGGACTGTAGAGTACATGAAGGGGAGTTTAATGTAAAAATATTGGGAATATAGAAAGAGGCAAGGTTGTGAAGGGCTTTAAAAGCTAAAGAGAAGATTTTACATCTGATCCTGGAGGTAACAGATTGCCACTAAAGGTTATTGATCAAGAAGGGAGACATGGTCACTTCTATTGTTTAGGGATATAATTTTGCCAGCTGAGAAGACAGTAGAGAGGAGCAGAGGACAGACTTGAAGGAAAACCAAGCAGGTAACTGTTGTATTCCAGAATGAGTGGGTGAAGGTCTGTACTATGGTTACATTTTCAAGTAGAGAAAAGTGAGAAAAGTTGCAAATATAAAATGAAAAACTTGGCAATAAGTTGGATATTTGTGGTGTGTTCTCACTAAGACTGACGATGAAACCAAGAATGTGAGCCCGAGTGACGAGAGAAGTTGATGGTACAACTGACAATAAAAAGGAAGAAGGGGGACTTTAGGAGAAAGGTGTAATGAGTTCAGTTTTGGACACGTTGAGTTTTACATGTCTACAGGAGACTCAATTTGTGATTTTCAATGAGAAGTTGATGTCCCACAGTAGAGTAAGAGAGTATCTAGGATTGATGGGGAATCATGTGATAATTGAACCAATGAAGCTGATGAAGTTACCAAATAGGATATTATAGAAAGAGAAGAGTGCCCAGGACAGAACCTAGTGCATCAACCACAATTAATGGAAACAATCTGGAGGAAAATCAAGCAAGAGACTAAAAAGGAATGATCAGATCAGACAGGTAAGAGGAAAAGCATTGCTAGTAAACAGTCTTTCGGCATATGCGTCGTTGAACTTAGCCATAGATATTTCTGGGCCTCTTCTGATAGCATATTGTCCTAATACGAACAAGAGAACTGATTGGATATTTAAAAATCCTGGGGAAATATTACCTCACTAATCACAGAAAATGTGTTCTCCCTTGAATTATAAGAAAATGTGTTTTTGGCTGTAGCATACATTTGAGAGATTACAAAGCAAGAGCATTTTCTGGAACCATCTAGGATATCCTTCTGGAAAGCCTTTGCTAGTTCCCTAGTTGGCAAAGACTTTTCTCTCTGGGACCTTCTTTCTTTGCACCTCTTTATTGTATTAATACTATATAATTTTATATTATATTTATTTGAGATAATATATTTAAAATAGTATTGCCCCAGCCTACCTCCCTAAAGAGGTAACCTCAATGAATATTATCATTTATGTCAGAAAAAGAGTGACAGCTAATGACTCAAGATAAAACTTCCAGGACTCAAGAGCTTAGAATTATTTTTTGACACATTTGTTCCTTACATTAGTATCTTATTCTGATTTTACTTTATATTTAAGTCTGCTTTCCCAATGGACATTGCAAATTTCTGTTGAAGAATATTCCCGAAGTCACTTGGTGGGGGGGAGGTTTCTTCCAAATGTTTTTATTATATCATTTCAGTAAATACCATTATTAAAAGCTACTTAAGTCTGAGTGACTGATTTTAGTGGGAAGCATATTGATGGGGGCTCATGAGTGACAACGTTAGAAACTTTCGGGGGTTACCCCTCAATCCCTAAGGTAAGGAATAGCAAGCTTCTACCTGAAGACCCCAACCTATGAGTGCAAATTATGGGAGTGGTCCTAGGGGGAAACTAAAACAGTTCTTCCTTCAAAAAACTTACAGTTTAAGGGTAAAAATAACATATGCATAGATAGATAAATACAAAATAATTGGAGGGATGGGGGAGGACACTAATAATTGATTGGGGAAGCTGTAATATTGGATATGGCACTTGAGTTTCTGTGAATGGAAGTAGGGTTTTGAAGAGAGAAGAATGAGGAGGTAGGAGTCCCTATCCTATAATAACTCAACCTTCTCCTTTGGGTATCCCTCTTCCTACACTGTAAGCCCCATAGGGGCTTTTAAATGAGATAGTATGCTAAAAGTGCTTTGCAAACATCACAGTGTTAATAAAATGTTAGCTGTTGTTTTTTATCCAGTCCTCATCACCTGACATCTGGACATTACCACAATAGACTACTGGTTGGTCTTCCTACCACAAGCCCCTCCCTATTACAGTCCATCCTTCACTTAGTCACCAAAGTGACTTCCCTAAAGTATAAATGTGACTATCACCCCTCCTTTCAGTCAACTCCAGTGGCCACCCATCACTCCCAGGTCTGAATATAAAATTATTTGGCCTTTTAAATCCTTCACCATCTGACTCCTTCTTACATTCCCAGTCTCATACCTTCTTTCTCTCAATTTACTCTGCAATCTACTGTCTCTGGTTTCCTTGATGCTTCTTGAACAAGATATTCCATGTCCCAATGATCATTTCCACTCACTCTCTCCTATGCCTGGAATGTGTTCCTTCTTCATTTCAGCCTCTCATTCTCCTTCAAGTTCCACCTTCTGCAGAAAGCTTTGCCTGATCCCTCTTAATTCTAGTGCCTTCCCTCTGTTGATTGCCTCCAATTGATCCCATATGGAGCTTGCTTGTACAGTTGTTTGCAGGTGGTGTCTCCCATTAGACTATGGGGTCCTTGAGAGGAGAGATTCGTTTTTGCCTTTCTTTGTATTTCCAGCACTTAGCACAGCACCCAGAACATAGTAGATACTTAATAAAAATGTTTGTTGATTTGACTTGATTAGCCTACTCAGAAGGGTTATTTCCTAACTTAACTCTGTATGTTCCCCCCAGTGCTCAGGGCTCTGTTTTGAGGAGGTGTTAAATCAATACTTGCTATTTACCAAACAGACATTGCCCATGCAGCTACTCAGCTTAGAAGATGAAGCTGTAGCCCATGACTTATATTTCAGATCATTTATCATTATTTTGTTAGAGTTGGTTTTAAGAAGGGGGGAGAGATGATACAAAAGCCAAGAAACTGAACCCTGGCTCCATCCATCATACCTTGACCCCTAATAAGGTATTGATGCTTATCCTCCACAGCCTATGATGCCAGGAGTCATGGAAGATGGAGGGCCTGATCCTCAATGCTCCTCTCCTGACACTGACATTAACATGCATTATCACAAAGAAGATGCGGAATATGCAGATCAAAATGCCACCCATACATCACTCCTGTATCCTTGGGAGAACAATGAAAGGAGAACATTTCTCTCTTCCTTAGTCCTTAGGGAAGCTCAGGGGAGCTGCTGTCTCCTCAAGACTTTCAGCAACCAGCTATTTCCCCCATATCACCATTTTCAAAATGAAAGCAATAAAACAGACATGAATCAAAATTCAAGTAGATCCATAAACATTTCATCCATTTTATTTTGGTGATTACTTCTTCTTCCTCCTGACTCCCGCCTCTCTCCCCACTCCTTCCTTGGCAGGCTGCTCTCTTGCTTTCTTCACACTTCATAAAACAATATTTTACATCCAATGCTTCACCAGCCACGTTTCCCCTCTACGGCCATATATTCTGATCACTCCACGCCAAGGGTGTTTGCTGCATTTTATTTTCCTTTATCTTTATGATTAGATAAATCAATGTTAATGTCACGCCTTTAAAATCTGGCCTCTTCTTTACTGAAACAGATGTTGGCTTTCTAGATGGAGCCTCCTATAATGCCGCTTCCTCCAGGAAAAGTCCAAAGGGAGATGTGCTGTCTGGTAAATAAATGACATTTCTCATGTGTCCTATCTCTGAGCTGGACATATTCTCATGATGCCCTCTTGCAATTTCATGTTACCTACACTGAAGGTAGTGCAGAAATATTTTTCTCCCTTAGCTTTTTTCATTGATTTTTTCTCAAATATTAAGAATTATTTCCTCTCCCTCTCACCTTTTATCTCTTGCTTCTCTTATTAAGAAAAAAAAGAAATTACCCCCCCCAGCCTAGTAAATATTCACCATCCAACAAAACCAATTCCTACATTGGCTATCTCCAAAAATGTAAATATCTCATTCAACATCTTAAGTCCCTAATCTCTCTTTCAGTAGGTGGGTACCATTCTTCATCATTCATCCTTTGGAACAATGATTAATTTATGAATTGATTATAATTCATAAGTCTTTCAAAAATATCCTTTACAGTGTTGTATTGTAGGAATTATTCTCATGTTTTGCTCATTTCTCTGTATCAGTTTAGACAAGTCTTCCCAGATTAAAAAAATTATTTCATCTTTAATTTATGGCATAAAAACATTTTCATAGCATAGTATAATAAAAAGATGATTGCACATGAAATTACAAATCTACTATGTGCACTTTGCTGTATCTTTTATATATACAACAGATTATCACGTAAAATTCTTTTTTCCCTGTTTGATTATCTCCTCCCAACTCCATCCTAAAGATGGCTACCATTAGATAGGAAAAAAATACACATACACATGCAATACATACATAGTATGTACATACACCCATATGTATGCACATATGCATGCATGTATGCATACACACATGTGTAGATATGTATGTGTGTGTATTTAAATTATTCTTTACATACTTTTATTTATCAGCTCTTTCTCTGGATGCAGATAATGTGTTCCTTTTTATGTCCTTTAGAGTTAATTTAGGTATTTATAGCAATCAATATGATTTATTTTCTCAAAGTCATTCTTAAAACAATATTGTTATTACTATATACAGTGTTCTCTTGGTTCTGATCATTTTACTCTTCATTATTTTGTACAATTGTTTTCATGTTTTTCTAAGGTAATTGAGCTCATTATTTATTAAAGCAAAATAGTATTCCATCAGAATGATACATCACAACTTGTTCGGATTTCTCTTGAATTATCTCTTTCATCAATTTTTTTTGTTCAGACACTTCCCAAATGATAGGTACCCCTTAAATTTCCAGTTTTTTCCACTGAAAAAAAGAGACATTCTGGTTCCTTTTCTTCTTTCTTTGTTTTTTTTTCTCTCTTAGTTATCAGACAGCTAGAACAGTGTGTGTTAAGACCTGAAGATAAACTTGGATGTAGCTTATCACCATTGGTTACAAGAAATTTCATAGTGGGACCAGTGATTTAACACTAAAGGGGGGCTAAGAGATTATCTAGTATATCCCTTCATTTTACAGATGAAGAAGCTAGGGTCATGAGAGGCTAAGTCATTTGTCTAAGGCTACATAGGCATAGCCAGTAAGAGACAGAGGCAAGACTTGGCTGCAGATCCTCTGATTCCAAATTCACCCCTCTTTCCATAAGGGCAACATTGGACCACTGTTCATTTTAACTTTCAATTAACACAACAGTCATTTACCCACCATTTAAAAGCACTGGATTAAGCACATTTTAAAAAATTTTGGTGTTAATAAAACCTAACCATTTGAGGGCTTGGACTCTGTAACCATGGAAACCAGAAGTTTCTTGAAGGTATCAGCATCATCCCAACAACAATGGCAATCAAGAAGATGATCATTGTGTTTTGGCCCAGAACTATGATTTCATTGGTAAAAGAACGTTTGTCTAATGATGCAAGTAGGCACCAACATTCCCTATTATGATAGTTTACATTTTATATAGGACTTAAAGATCATTGCATATATTTATATTGTTTGAATCTCCCAACAACCCTTTGGAAATAGGTGCTTCCTTTGGTGTTTTCTACATTTTCTAGATGGGGAAACAGACTGGAAGTTAAGTGACTTGCCCAGAGTGACCCAGCTAGGATGTAGCTGAGGTGGAATTTAAAACCAAATCTTCCTGACTTAAAGTCTAACACAGCAGTTCTCAACCTGTGGGTTATGTTCAGTTTAAATACATCCTGAATATCAGATATTAACATTATGATTCATAACAGCAGCAAAATTACAATTATGAAGATGCAATGAAAATAATTTTATGGTTGGGGGTCACCACAACATGAGGAACTGTATTAAAGGGTCGTGGCATTAGGAAGGTTGAAAACCACTGGTCTAGTACAATGTCCATAGGTCATGTAGCTTCCACATATGAATACATGTGAATTAGATGATATGAAGCTCTTTAAAATGCCCATGATTCAACTAAGGACTTCAAAAGTCATAAGGCTCGGTTAATGCATAGTATATAACATGTTGTGCTATAATATTATAATTCATAATTATTAATGTTAATAAAATTACTTTATTCGCCATTAAGTCAATGATAATTGTATGGTGATGATTATTGTTATTATTGTTTTATTTTTAGTTTACAAAAATAAAGAAAGGGAGCACGACCCAGTACATCAGGAAGACACAGCTGCAGATCCTCACTGAGATGCACATTGTATGATGTTGGGCCAATGACTGAAACTCTAAGTGCCCCAGAGGTCTCCTGGGGATTATAAATTACAAAGTGGCTGTGGCTCTCCATTAATTGAGTGGATGTCCTCATTCAGAATTTTCTATAGCAATGAAGGTGGAATCCCCTTAACCCCCACATTGATAATATAATGATGAAAAGATACCAGGTATATGATTTTTGTTGTTCAGTTGTTTTCAGCCGAGTCTGACTCTGTGACCCCATTTGGGGCTTTCCTGGCAAAGATACTGGGATGGTTTGCCATTCCTTCTCCAGCTCATTTTACAGATGAGGAAATTGAGGCAAAAAGGGTTAAGTGACTTGTCCAGCATCACACAGCTACAAAGTATCTGAAGCCAGATGTGAACTCAGAAATAGAAGCCTTCCTTACTACAGGTCGAGCACTCCATCCACCTAGTTGCCCTCATGTAATGATAAAGATAAAGAAAGCATGTGCCTCATAACAGCTCTGTGAGTAAATCATGTCAGTCTTTTTATCCCCACTTTACAGATGAAGAAATTGATGCTGAGAGGATAAGTAACTTGGCCAGGGCGACACAGCCAAAATGTTTCAGAGGCAAGTCTTATGGCTCCAAAATACAGGAATAAACGTTCTACTAAGAACTTTAGTAAGGCAGCTGAGTGGCACAGTGGATAGAGGGCTGGGCCTGGAGTCATAAAGACCTGAATTCAAATTCATTCTCAGATACTGACTGTGTGACCCTGGGTAAGTCACTTAACCCTGTTGGCTTCAGTTTCCTCCTCTGTAAAATGAACTGTGGAAGGAAATGACAAACCATTCCAGTATCTTTGCCAAGAAAACCCCAAGTGGAATCACAAAGAGTCAGACATGACTAAAAATGACTAAACAATAAGGATTCTGAGCAATTCCCTCCCTGTGTGTGTATCTGTCTCTGTCTCTATTGTCTTCATTCTTTGTCCCTCCCTCCCCTTTTTCCCATCTGTCTCTCATCTTCCTCCCCTATTGTCTTTCTCTTCATCTTCCTCATTCTCTCTCCTTCCCTCTGCTTCTCTCTCTTTCTCTCTTCATCTTCTTCCATATTTCCCCTTCCCTCCCCTTTCTTCTATCTTTTCCCCTCTTCCTCCATCTTACCCCTTCTTTCTCCCTTCCTCCTTTCTTGCTGCTTTTCTTTCTCTTCATCTTCTTCTTTCCTCTTTCCCCCTGTTCCTCTTCCTTCTGTCTTTGTTGCTATCTCTCCTCCCCCCAAACACCCGAATAGCTGTGACACCTCATTTTTATCTCCCTTTTTTGCTCTCCTGTCCCATCATACATTAAAGTAGTCTCTGAGCTAGACACCGAGCACTAATCAGAGACAGAGACCAACAGTCAACTCAGGAGGCATCAGTTTATTGCTGGCCAGCGGCAGCCCAGGAACAAGTCCCTGGATCTGCCCCAAGCCTTGGTTTAAGCAGAGTTTATATAGTAACAAATTCTTACAATGTGACAGTTGAAAGGGGTTAAAATAAAACCACTGTGTATATTT
>CM053594.1:34842660-34898446 GCA_028646575.1 Pseudocheirus occidentalis
CAGAGAGGAGCCCAAAAGCAAACTGTCTTCCCTTTAGAAATCTCTATCTTATCTTATCATACAGGGGCAGGTGAAGGAGACCACACAGGAGATTTCACTAATTTCAGGGTCCAGTTAGCACTCTGGCCTCAAGTCTCAAGGCTGTCCAGAACAGTCTCCCTCCCTAGAGTATAAGATCCCCAAGGTCAGGAATCCAGTTGACTTTCCCTTTTTATCATCTTTGCTATATCTATTACCAAACTCCAAATTTAGCATAGGGCTAAATGAAGTAATTACTAAATACAGGCTAAAATTGTCTTCAAATGGATTAATCCTCAAACCATTGCTTAGGGTAGCCTGACCCTTCTCTTAAAATTATAGTAGTATGGAAAACTTAAGATATATATAAACTGCAACAAGAATATTAGCTTTTTCTTCTCGTCCTACCTTACTGTGATTAGAACAGTGGGAAAGCCCTGAATTTGGAGTTAGAGAGTCTGGGTTCACACCCAGATTCTCTCCCGTATCACCTGTTAAAACTTGGGCCACTAGTTTCCTCTCCTTGGGTCTCAGATTCTTCATCTGTAAAACAGGAAGGTTGGAAGAGATAGCCTCTGAGGTCCCTTACCTCCTCTAAATCAGTAATCCTAGGATCCCTTGTCAACAGTTAAGGAAATCCACATGCATGCACATGCATATACACACAGACATGCAGACACACACATGCACACCACACTCCCACACAAAACAAAACAAATCCCTACAGAAGGAAGAAATGGAATATTCTCCACTATGACCTCAAGAAGCTTGAAAGAGTAAAAAAAGACCTAACTTGCATCCTGAGGCAAAGTCAAATTTGAGACATTACCTGTAACCCCCTCCAAAATCTATTTGTAGGGGTCACACTCTCCTTCAAGGCCTTCCAGGAACACAGAGGGGAAGAGATATTGACAATATAATTTTGAAGAGGGATAGTGTGTGGGAAATCAGCTAGCAGATAGTATGTGAATCAGCCTAGAATCTATAGAGAAGAATATATTGTACTGATCAATCTTTATTCCCAGGCAATCAAGCAATGCTACATCTCTAGGGCTCTTTATAGACAGCCCATAAAAGGCCAATATTGATTAAGGCCCAAATTTGTAGTTTTGACTGTAGAGACGATTTGTTTTTTTGCAACGATGGCCATTGAAGATGAATGCATTTGTGTTATTAACATCAAGAGCAATCCTCTTGAATACAATGCAAAGAAGGATGGGGGAGGGCTGTGTCCTTGAACAGCCAGTCCTTCGTAAAGCTTCCAAAACAGTGCAAAGCCGCCTTACCATTGGGGAGAGGCAAACATTTAAAAGGTCAATTCTTTAAGGAGTTTTGCAAAGAGACTTTTATTAGCCAAGCAGAAGGGTGATGTAGTCAGCTGGTCAATAAACATATAGTCAGCACCTGCTATGTGTCACACACTTTAGGCAACAGACAGTCCCTGATCTTTGGGGAACTCATCATCTACAGAGAAAACAGGCAAAACCTATGTGGAAATGAGATATACACAGATACTGTAGTGCAAAGAGAGCTCTTGGAACCCAGGAGACCAGGGTTCAAGTCTTGCCTTTGCTGTATACTGTATATTTGATCATGAGTAATTCACTTCCTGTTGCAATTTTATAGGAAATTTTCTAAGACTTTAAGTTAAAGAAAAGGGACAGATCTGCATTGGTGAATAGATTTCCCTTCTCAGAATCTCCCTACAATGATGAATTCATGGGTCCAGACTGGTCAATTGGTTGGTTGGTTGGTTGTTGTCCTTTGTTCTTGAAGAGGATCAAAATGACATCGCTAGGCTAAAGTCAAGTTTCGATGTGTCTGACTGTGGCTGATCAGACCAATAAGAGCTCCTAATCCTCTACCACAGGTTGGGCACGAGTAGTCTGTGTGAACATTTGGGATGAATTCTCTAAATTGGTGCATCCTGCATTTCCTCTGAGTTGTTTCAATTCTGCCTTGCTCATAGAGCATAGCACCTTCTCTGATGTGGGCACAGCATTCTGAGTGGTCCTGTGCAAGTGTCTTGCAAGTCACACAATCAGTTTCACAGTTCTTGAGAAAGACCTTGAGAGAGTCCTTGTATCACTTCTTCCAACCACCATGTGAGTGCTTGCCCTGTGTGAGTTCTCTATAAAATAGACTTTTTTTTAACAAGCCTGCATTTTGCATTCAAACAATGTGGCTAGCTCATCCAAGTTGCATTCTCTGAAGCAGAGTTTGAATGCTTGGCAGCTTAGTTAAAGTAAAAACTTCAATGTCTGGTACCTTATGCTGCCAGGGGATCTTTAGAATCTTTCTAAGACAATTCAAAGGGAAGTGATTTGGTTTCCTGGCATGGCACTGGTCTACTGTCTAGTTTCACGGGCATACAATAAGGTTACCACATTTGGCTCTGTAGACCTTCAGTTTGGTGGTCAGTCTAAAACTTCTTCTCTCCCACACTTTTCCCTTGGAGCATCCCAAACACAGGGCTAGCTCTGGAAATGTGTGTGTCAACCTCACTATCAATGTATACTCCCCTGGAAAGTATACTGCCAAGCTAAGTGAACTTATCCACAGCATTCAAAACTTCTTTTGCTGTAACCAGTGGTTCCACATATGCATGGTCTGGTGGTGACTGATGGAGAACCTGTGTTTTCTTGGTGTTAATTGTTAGGCCAAAATTAGTGCAAGCAGAAGAGAAATTTCTCCATACTTTGTTGCATCTCAGCTTCAGAGGCTGCAATGAGTGCACAATCACCTGCAAACAGAAAATCATGCACCAGACCTGCATTGGTGAATAGATTTTCCTTCTCAGAAACTCCTTACACTGATGAACTCATGTATCCAAACTAAATAAAGTACCAATAGTGACTACGGAAATGTGGAGGAGGAAGACTAATAATTGTATTTGTAACCCACAGGTGTCCTGCAAGGGGAAGTGAGCAATCAGGAAGGTATCATGGGCCATGTATCTTAAGATGGAAGGGACCTTAGTACCCATCTAGCCCAGACTTAGAGCCCATCCAATTCAATCTCATTTTAGTGATGGCATGACAACTCTAGAGAGATCTTCTAATGTGAGATAATAGTGGTAAGGATGCAGGAAGGATCTGAATACAGGTCTTTGGACTCTAGAACCAGTGTAATGTACTGCTCCTTTTTGGAGAGACATATGTGGCAGCATATCATATATCGAGAATTCTTTGGAATTAGGAAAAAAAGTGCTGCATCTGACCTGTAATGGCTGTTATTGGAAGCAAGTCACATAATCCTACTAAAAATAACAAAACACAGAGCTTGCAGGTTTGCAAAACACTTTACAAATATTATTTCATTTTATTCTCACAGTAGCCCTGAGAAAGTGTTGCTATTATTATCCCAGTTTGATATCTAAGGCAGACAAGGGTTAAGTGCCTTGTCCAGCATCACACAGGTAGTATCTGAACCAAGATTTGAATTCAAATCTTCCCAAATCCATGTCCAGAACTCTACCCACTAAACCAATTAGCCCCTAAGAAAGTTCTCTCTCTGTGTGTGTCTCTATTGTTGAATTGTTATTTTTATTCTACTGACTTGGCCTAACCATGAGCAGTTAGTATTTTCCCAGTTGTTTAGATCAGATTTAATTTGTGTGAAAAGTGTTTTGTGATTATGTTCATACCGTTCCTGGGTTTGTCTTGGCAAGTACATGCCCAAGTATTTCATATTGTCTATAGTTGTTTTAAATGGAATTTCTCTTTCTTCCCCTTGCTGTTGGGCTTTGTTGGTAATATACAGAAATGCTGAAGATTTCTATGGGTTTATTTTGCATCCTGAAACTTTTCTAAAGTTGCTAATTATTTCAACTAGCTTTATGGTTGTTGCTGATTCTCTAGGATGCTCTAAATATATCATCATATCATATACAACAGTGGTTCTCAACCTGTGGGTTATGTTTAGTTTGTAACAATGAAAATACAGCCTGAATATCAGATATTTACATTATGATTCATAACAGTAGCAAAGTTATGAAGTAGCAATAAAAATAATTTTATGGTTTGGGGTCACCACAACATGAGGAACTGTATTAAAGGGTTGCGGCATTAGGAAGATTGAGAACCACTGATCTGCAAAGAGTGATAATTTTGTTTCCTCGCTGCCTATTCTAATTCCTTCAATTTATTTTTCTTCTCTCATCAATATAGCTAGCATTTATAGTACAATATTGAATAATAGTGTGGATAATAAGTATCTTTACTTCTTCCCTGATTTTATTGGGAAAGCTTCTAGCTTATCCCTCTTGCAGATAATGCTTGTTCTTACAGTTAACACATATTCTTTAGGATTAGATTATTTAGTTTCTAATTAATTTGGATATCATCCTATCATATACAACTCCTATCCATACTTTCTGTATATACATACTTCTTCTAATTGTTCTTATAGTGATAAAGTTCTTAAGATTTGCAAATATCTTCATGCCATGTAAGGATATGAAGAGTTTAAACTTATTGAATCTCTTGTGTTTTCTCTTGTTTGCCTTTTATGTTTCTCTTAAGTCTTGTCTTTAAAGATCAAAAAAGATATGATCAACAAAAAAGAATCACATCATGCTTACATTATCTTTCTTGTTCCTATTCAATTGTTTTTCTGATATTTCACATTTTCTTCTATTTTTCATTCTTTTAACTTTGTTTTCTTGTTTCTTGATATTCCATGGAGTCATTAGCTTCCACTTCCCCAATTCTAAATTTTTAAGAAATTTGTTCAGTGATCTTTTGTACCTATTTTTTCCGTCTCGCCAATTCTGCTTTTTAAGGTGTTAATTTATTCAGTATTTTTGTGTCTTTTTTAAAAACCAGGTTGTTAATTGTCCTTCCATAATCTTATTCCTTTGATTTCATTTCTTTACCTAATTTTCCACCTACTGCTCTTAACTTTGAATATATTTTTTTCGCTCTTCCAGGAATTCTTGTAAGGTTTGTGTCCAATTCTCTTTTTTATTTGAGGCTTTGTTTGTAGGTGTTTTGACTTCATCATCTTCTTTTGAGGTTGTGTCTTGACCTTCCCTGTCACCACAGCAGATTTTTATGATGTGATTCTTTTTTTGTGGTTGTTGTTTGCTCATTTTCCTATTCTATTTCTTTATTCGGAATTTCATGTTAATTTTGGGGTGTCTTCCCAGCATGGGGGAGAAGCATTCTCTCAAGTTTCAAGATTCTTGCATATGTGCTTTTATATCTAGTTCTGGGGGTTTGGAAGTCTCTGTTCTTTGCAAGGCAGTATGATCTGAGGAGAATTGTAGACACTTCTCTCTTGGTCTCTATTCTGGTCCTTACCCAGGAAAGACCCCTAATCTCATTCGATTGCTCAGTTTCTTTCTCTATAAAAAAAAAAGGATTTGGTTATATGAGACGATCTCAATGATATCTTCCAGACCTGGAATTCTATGATACCACCAAATGTTGCATAATTTGTTGTGTGCTGGCCTTTTTTTAAATAGAATTAACTAACTAAAAGGGAAAGGACCTGCCAAGCTACTTTACAATTTCCCAACAGCCTTATAGACGCACACTCTGTGAAATATATGGGGAAAAATTTAGAGGATTATAGATTGAGAGCTTGAAGAGACCTTAGATGCCATTTAATACAAATGCCTTGTTTTTAGAGGAGAAGGTAACTAAGGCACAGAGGATTAAATTGATTTGTCCATCACTAAGCCAGCAAGCAGTAGAGACAGGATGTGAACTCACATCCTCTGACATGAAATCTAGGGCACTGTCCATTGGAGCACACTGCCTCTTGTCTTTGTTCCCTCAGCAATACATTACTATCTCTGCACACTGATAGCAGAAAGGCTAATTAATTGAAGCACTCGTGAGAAGGCTCTTCATCCTGGCTTCCATTATTTCCTTACTAGATCACCCTTATCCCCTGTTTATTCCAGTGTATCATCTCCAATTTCATTCTGACTCTTCAAATTTCAAACACTTCTCTGTTCCTGCTTCAGTTCCATGGATATGAGAGAATTAGGCACAATAAATATTCTGCAGAATAAATTAAAACCTGCCCTGCCTAGCTTTTTGAAGTCTCCTTTCATCTTGTGGACAGTTAAGAAAGTGCTGTGGATGATTTCATTTGGAAATCAGACCCTAGCACATTAGGTTTTTCTCTTCCCTATAAAAATTCTCTCTCTCTCTCTCTCTCTCTCTCTCTCTCTCTCTCTCTCTCTCTCTCTCTCTCTCTCTCTCTCTCTCTCTCCAGAATACAAGGCATCCTGGCATTTGGTAGCTGATTTCAGAAAATTACATCTCAGGATCATTTATTTTGACCTAGATGGGGCCTTAAAAGATAATCTTGCACAACCTTTTCATTTTATAGAAAAAGGAAACTGAGGATCAGAGATGGAAAATTACTTTTTCAGGGTGACCCCAGCGATTAGTGTGAGAATAAAGATCTGTCTCTAGCTCTTCTGACTCCAATGCTGCTCTCACTCTACCATATTGGACCCCAGTAATGGCCTAGCTTCTGTTCATGGATGATCAACATCCGAGAATTTGTCAATTTCAAAGACACTTAGAGAATAAAACTCACCAAACAGATTAGCATCATTCCCTCCTGAGAGACTTGCATGGACTCTCACTAATTCCTCTGAACATCAGTGACCTATATCCCCAGCCTTCACCCAGGTTCAGCCCTTATTTAAAATGGTAACACTTGGAAGAGAGGGCATTTCCTACCATTCTCCATAAAACAATTAACTGGATTTTTCTGGTTTGCTTAGCTATTGAGGGAGAAGATTTTGTAATCTCTGTGAGTCTGCGCAAAGGGGAATGAGATGGGATTTGGGGAGATGGGATATAAGAGTCAAATACTTCAGAAAAAAACTTTCATTGAGTTGAATAGGGAAGTTACAGAAGAAATTTGTTTATTACACTCAACTTCTATGAGAGACGGAAACAGAGAGACAAAGAGAGGAGAGACAGAGACAGAGAGACAAAGAGAGACATGGAGAGAGACAGAGAGACAGAAAGACAGAGACAGAGACAGAGAAACAGAGACAGAGAGAGGAGAGAGAGAGAGAGAGAAAGAAAGAGACAGAAGAAGAAGAAGAAGAAGAAGAAGAAGAAGAAGGAGAAGAAGAAAGATAAAGTATTTATAAATATATAAGAGGCTTAACACATACATTTAACCTCTCTGCCCCTCAGTCTTATCACCTATACAATGATTATAATAAATACAAGCTCTACATACCTTAATGGGTAAAGATGATCAAATAACATAATTCAGAGAAAGTGCTTTGAGAGCTCTAAAGCATGATACTCAAAAGCTATTCTTGCTACAAATGATTCCATACTTGGATGGATCTTGGATTCCACTGGCATAAGTCCTCCAAGCACTAATGCAGATTATAACCCACTTTGAAGAGCCTTCTATAAATAAATCTGCTGTGAAGGCACTATCCAAGGTGTTAGAGGCATTTTGTCTTCTTTTTCTTTTTTTAAAATTATATTTATTTTTGCCTGAACTTAAGGAATAAAAGAAACATTTCTATAGCATAGTAGAAGAGAAAAAAGATTGTACATGAAACCAAATCTATTATGTACAATTTATTTTTCCTTTTAAATATATTATAGCTAGTTGTCATGAAACTTTCCTCCCCTCTTCTCAGATGGCTACCATTAGATACAAATATGCATTGTGTATATGTGTGTAAGTTTCCATACAACTAGATGTAAAATCATTCTACACATACTTCTATTTATCAGTTCTTTCTCTGGATGCAGATAGCATCTTCTTCCATATGTCATTTGTAGTTAATTTGAATTTTTATCATAGTCATAACAATTTAATCAATCAAGGTTTTTCTTAAAATAATATTATTGCGATGGTATACAATGTTCTCTTGATTCTGTCCATTTCACTCTTCATTATTTCGTGTAAGTCTATCCATGATCATCAAGCTCATCATTTCTTATAGCTCAGTAGTATTATTCAATCACAATCATATACCAATTTGTTTAGCCATTCCCCAAATCATGAGCATCCCCACAATTTCTAGCTCTTTGCCACCACAGAGTTGTTCCAAACATTTTTGAATGTAGAGCTTCTTTTCCTTTTTTCATAATCATCTTCAGAATAAAGCATTGTTTCTGAAGATTGTAACATTTAGCATTAGAAGGAACTTTTGAGATTTTCTAACCTAATCCCTTAATTTCTGAAAAGAGGAAAAAAGGTCCAGGAAAGGAAAATGACTTGCCTGGGGTCACGGAGATCATGTGGAGAACTCAGCATAAGAAACTGGATATTCTAATTCTAAGTCCAAAGGTATAAATCTTTCAATATTTAGTGGATATCGGTGTGGAATCTGTCATTCATTGCTTTGGCTACATGGCCAGTCCACTCTCTTTTGTAGGCATCGATGTCCTTGGTTATTTTTATGCCACTTATCTCTTGCAAGTCATTACTCAGGATATGCTACAGTACAGTGATGCCTGTAGATACGTTCTGTCACTTTTGTTGTCGTTCTTATTATTATAAAATATGCAAACATTTTCAGAGGAGGGCGAGTCTTGATTTTTTCCTTTTTTTTCTCCAGACTATAAAGGCAGAGGATAAACACTTTTCTATTTTGTTCTTTATTTTCTCTCTCTGATGTTCTTGTTTGTGGAACACAAAGGAACCACATCAACTAACTCCTGTCCTTTTTGGCTTCTCGGGTGGCTAGAGTGGTCTTGTGATACAGCAGATGGCACACTGGATGAGGAATCAAGAGGAACCTGGGTTAGAAGCCTGTGTTGTATGGAACCAGAGTCTCATGTGCCTTCTCTCTTAAATGGGAGTAATAGTTTTTGCACTGGCTGTCTCAGAGGATTATCGGGAGAATATTGCTTTGCAAACCTTAAAGTGCTTTACAAAAGTGACTTGTTGAGTTTGTGGTTGTTATTCATAGGATCAGAAACTCGTAGGTGGAAGGGATATTGGAAACCATAGAGTACAATCGCCTCATTCTTTAGGTTAGTCTCAAGAAATTATGTGACTTGTCTACGGTCATCCAAACAGTATGCGAGGCAGGATTTGAACTTGTTTTCTGTTAACTCTAAGGTCAGCCCTCTACTTACCGAACTGCCCTACCTACTTGTTTTGAAGAAATGTGTTTTAGTTGAGAGAGGGTTTATCTCAGAATCTGGAAGATCTAGGGTCAAGTCCTGCCTTTGACAGCTGCTGTCTGTGTAACCCTGGGCAAGTTACTTCATATCTGTCAGGTTCAGTTTTATCAACGGCAAAATAATAGCACCCATTCATAAAGTTGTCATGAGGTCCAAAGAGATAATATTTATAAAGCACTTAGTGCATTGCCTTGCACACAGGAGGCACTTAATAAATGTGTGCCCTTCCTTTCTTCTTTCCTTTTCCACTCCCTCCCTCCTTCCTTTCCTTTCCCTTCCTTTCTTCCATCCTTCTGTCCTTCCTTCCTTTTTTCTTCTTTCCTTGCTTCTTTCTCCCTTGTTTTCTTTCTCCTTTCCTTCCTCTGTCATTCCTCCCTACTTATTTCCCTCCCTCCCTCCTTCTTTCCTTCCTTCTTTCCTTCCCTCCTTCTTTCCTTCCTTCCTTCCTTCCTTTCCTTCCTTCCTTCTTTCCCTACTTCCTCCCTCTCTCCCTTCCTTCCTTCTTGTTTTCCTTCCTTCCTCTCTTCTTCTCTTCTTTCCCGCTTCCCTCCCTCCCTTCCTTCCCATTTGCCATTAGCTCATGGGATCATAGGGTTATCTAATTCAAACTGTAAAGGCCCTTGAAAAGCCATCTAGTTCATCCCTTTCATTTGCTAGGTAGGGATTCTGAAGACCAGAAAAAAAAATATGCATGGGATAACAGATATGGAGCTGTTTGAACTTAGAGACCATCAAGTTCAAACCCCACATTTTACAAAGGAGAAAACCGATTGTGAGAGAAGTAAAGTTATTTGTCCAAGGTTATGTAGTAAGGGGCAGAGCCAGCATCTGAACCCAATCCCTGACTCCTAAACCAGTGATCTTTCTACCACACCATGTGTTTCTACCAAAGTCCCAGGATCCCTCTGGCATTACCTGAAGTAGGCTGTGCTCCTTTGGCTCACCACCACACATCCTAACAGAAAGCTAGGCAGCAGCTTGCTATGCTCTAACCTTCTATTCCCCCTCCAGTTACAGAAAGACAGGGCTTCCTTTTATTCACCCGTGACCAGTCACCAAATCTTTCATTCAGTGCCTTGTTCTACTGTCTGTCAACTAACAGATATTTCCCTCCCTCTCTACTTATACCCTCCAGCTTCTTCCTTAACTGTATAATGGCCTTCTGATGCGAAGACCTGTTCAATGCAGCTAATTAGCAGGTAGGCTAAGCTATTTAAGAAAAAAAAATCTTTGAGAGAGTAAAGCTTCAGATTCACTGTAAAGGCATTGGGGTGTGTGTGTGTGTGTGCGTGTATGTGCACGCGCACATGCATGCATAAGCACATGCATGCTTGTATGTGTGTGTCTGTGTTTGTCTGTGTCTCTGTGTGTATTGGGGCAGGGGGAGATGACCAGTATCTACATTATCAGAGAGGCAGTTTATTGCAGCGGGTAGAAGGGTTAATTTGTAGTCAAATAGATCTGCATTCAAATCTCTCTCTGCCACTTATTGGGTCTCTGGATAAGCCTTTTTGTATCTTTAGGTCTGTTTTCTCATCTGTAAAATGGGTATATTAATATCTATAGCATTAATGCCACAGGGTACGAAGTTAAAAAGAGATAACAAATGGAAAAGTAATTTGTAAAACACAGACCATGACAGAAACATCAGTGTGTTTGTTATTATTACCAGTAACCAGTGGCAGCAAACGAGATGCCATTGGTGGAGGAAGGGATCGCATAAACTAAAAGAAAAATCCTTAAAGTGGAAGGCATTGTATAAGAAGAGGATAATGAGAAATAAAGGAAAAAAGAAAAGATGAAATGAATATTAAAGAAAGTTTCATTACCATTAAAGGTCAGTCTTTGGGATGACCACTTCTTGGGGACTTTAGAGAAAGTGATGAACTAACTCTTCAATATTCAAGCTGGATGTTCCTTCTTGCTCCTTGTGATCAGAATATCCCTGGATGGTATGATTCCTTTCTATGAGATTGAAATCCCTTTGAATGTTCTATTTGTAGTTTCTTCACCAACACCACCATCAGTTTATATACTAGTGTGTACTTTATGTACCTTCCTTTCATGGCATTGCAGGAAGACACTGGGAAAGAGATGGGCTACTGGGGTTTATCTTTGCTAGGCAAATGGAAAAGCAGGAAGGAAAACAGGCTTTGCCGAAGATCCCAGAGGAGAAGCTTTGATGACCTAGGGGAGGACAGGTGTGAGGGGAGGACAGCATGTACTTAAGCAGGAGAAAGTAATATAGGCCATAGGACAGAACATATCACACCTTCCTTTTTTTTCCATACTTACTGAGTTCCATTAACTATCCAACTGACACATCTTTGTTCTCTGCTCTACTGAAAGTGGGGGGTGGGCGGGAGGAATGAAGAGAAGAAACTAGTGTGTTCCCTCTCTCTGGCAGTCCAAGAAGCTGACATTCCCAGCAATTTGTTCCCCCAGTGAATCTCTGTCAATTCATTTAAGTACCTTGAGTCTCACTGATGCAAAGAAAAGCTGGTGACCACTAACCCTTACTGATGTGACTAATAACTGGGTAGGGAAAAGGAGAAATGGAGTTTTGCTTTATTTACCGTTAAAGAGGCAGGAGACATGTTTCCCTTTTTAGGAGAAGCTGAAGAGGAGGGAGAGGTCCCTGAATCCCAGAAGAACACAATATGAATCATAAGCATCCCATAGACTTGGGTGGAGAGAAACTCATAAGGAATTAAATAGGCAAGGAAATAACCCAAGTGGAGTGTGGACTAGAGACTGAATTGGTAGCACAGCCCCTTACTGGCATGGGGTTACTTGGCTTTAGATTGCTGCGATTGGCCAATATGTTTAGGATTTCACCAAAGGAGACCTCTACCATCAGATCCCATAAATGTGGCTATTATTTCATGAGAATCCAACAAAATCCATAAACTATACTGTTTATTAGTAGTCATGATTATATATGAGAGCTCTTTCTATCTGTCTAATTTTTTAATGCACTAAATATGTACATGCACTCCACTTCAATCAAAAATAAGTTCCTTGAAGGCAAGGAGTGTTTCATTTTTATCTTTATACTCTCAATTCCTGGAATATAAAGGTAATTAACAAGTGTTTGTTGATCAATTGATTACACCAGTCCAATATTCTCATTGTACGAGTGAGAAAACCGAGGTCCAGAGAATTTATATGGCTTTCCCAAGGCCACAAAGTAGAAAGCTGCATAATTGAGATGTGAACCGAGGCCTCTTGACACTAAATTCAGTATCCTTTCTATTAGATCACACTGTTTTCTTATTCTTCAATGTTAAGTCTACTTGCTTGTCATTGTGTGGCTATCTATTTTATTTTTAATACTAATTTTATCAAGTTTAATTTTAAACCAGCTGTGACCCACTTCAGTAAAATCAAGTCCCGAGGGGAGACAGCAGAAGGTAGCAAGGAAGAAGGTTCCAGGATCAACTACTTCATTTTATAGATGAAGACTCATTCAAGTTGATGCAGGTATCAAGTGATAAAATCAGAATTTGTACCCATTCTTCTGACTCCATCAGGAGTTTTTCTAGTGTACTACAGGTAGCAGAAGGAGAAATGGAAAGCTTAAATGAGTATCCCACTCTTACTGTAAATCATAGTGACCCCTTGGTTCCATCTATCCCTTCTCTTTTTTTCAACTGTGAAATTGATAGGAAAGAAGGAGGGAGGGAGAAAAGAAAGGAAGGGCAAGAAGAAGGAAGGAAGGAGGGAAGGGAGGAAGAAATGGAGGGGATGAAGCAAGGGAGGGAAGAAGGAAGGGGAGGAGCAGAAAAAAATTATCATTATTATTAGTAGTAGTAGTATAACTATAACAACTACTACTACTACTACCACTATTACTACTACCATTACTACTACCACTACAATCACTACTACCACTACCACTACTCCCACGACTCCCACAATTACCACGACTATTACTACTACCACTACTACTACTATTATTCCATTCCTGTTAGTTCTCATTGTCTATGCTCCATGTCAGGCTTGTCCTCCCACTATTTCATTCTGCCCCTTAACATTCCTTGCTTCCTTCAAGGAAAAGGGATCATGGGCAGCCTTAAATTCCAAGTCAAAGTCATATAAATATATACAAAGCTTAAACTGAATGTACCAATAAGTATTTCAACATTAACATTGTCACAATGTACTCACTGAAAGGTTTAGATATTTGCATATTCACATGTGTTTATATATGTTATAAATATATATAAACACATGTGAATATGCATATCTCTAAACATATATATAAATATATATATATATAAACACATGTGAATATGCAAATATCTAAACCGTATCAATGAGTACAAATACATGAAAGAGTGAATCATCAAAAATCAGGATAAACATTCTTCCATGACTCCCTATTACCTCCAGGATAATGTACCAATTCCTCAGCTAGCCTTTTAAACCTTTTACAGTTTGGATCTCACTTCCCTTTCCCAAAATAGTTCTAATTATTGTTCTTCATGTGCTATAATTTCCAGCCAAAATAGACTCTTTGCTCTTTCTGGAAGCTGGCATTCCACAGTCTCTCTCTCTCTCTCTCTCTGTGTCTCTCTGTCTGTCTGTCTGTCTGTCTGTCTCTCTCTCTCTCTCTCTCTCTCTCTCTTTCTCTCTCTGTCTCTCTGGGCTTTTGCCCAGGCCTATTCCTCATGACCTGAAGGTATAACCTTGCTTATCTCCTCCTCTTAAAATCCTTAGCTTCCTTCAAAGCCTATCTCAGGTAAGGCCTTCCAGGAAGTCTTTCCTGAAACCTTTAGTACTTAAGTATCTTTTGCCTTCTCAAAGATACATTTATATTTTCTTATTTTTTTTAAATGCCATATTTCCTAGTTCCTCAACAGCAGGGTTTGTATGGTCAAATCCAGTGAATGACATTTGTTAAGTAATTATTATGTATCAGAGACTATGCTAAGAACTGGAGTACTGGGGCTATTTTTTAAAAGGCAAAAATAGTGCCTGTCCTCAAGAAAGTCATAATCTAATGGTCTTCTGCCTTTGGGTACTTAGCACCTAGTATATTGCCTGACATATATTAGATATATTTTGAAAAACTGCTTGCTTAATTAAGTTGAACTAAATTTTGCATAGACATAAATGATGCTATTCCAACTCTGAATAGAACAATATTCAAATGAATTTCTTGGCCATTTATTGTTGTCTCCTAGCCGAGATGATGTTCCAGTCCAAAGGCAGAAACCTTTTCATTCACCTGGAAAGAGGTCTGTGCCCTGTTCTGGGAGGATCCATACCCTATAATAAGGATGTTTGTTATGAATTAAAACCAAACCAAAACCAAAACCAAAAAAAAAAAAACCCTGGTGCTGGAAACTTCAAGGTTTTAATTTGATTCTCTTTTTAGAAAGAGCCCAAAATTAGTAAGGGAAAAAAAATCCCAATAAGTGCCAATTAAGAGTAGTTTGGGTAACAAATGCAGTACTTGGAAACTTACTGATTATGAAATCCTTCCTGTGAGACACATCATCTTCCTTATGGAGTTCTCTGAAAAGCCATTAATTTTTATTTTAAGGAAACACAAGAGCTTTTCAGGGCCCAGCCAAGAAATCAAGGAAGAAATTGGCCTAGAAAAATTATGGAAAATAACTACGCTTAAATATACAGTAGAGTTCGCATAATTACATATCACATAATCTAATATGTGGGAACAGAATGACAAGTACAGCACCGACTTTCTCTACAGGGAGTGCATGTTTCTAGTAGCTTTGCATTTCTCAGTTCTACCCGTTCCACTCTGGACAGAGCATCTCTGTCTCTCATTTTTGGCAATGAACAAAGAAAGGTATCCATGAGACCATCATTGGGCAGATTGTCATACAAGATTCTGTAACTGGCCAAAATAAAGACAATTCATTAAGTCAAAGTTCAGTGAATTGATAAGTGGAGAGTAGGCAGAGGACACTGACCAGGATAAAGAAGGTCAAATTCATATCACACAATGAAGGAAACAGGAATGGATAAGATCCCAGATGAGAGAAGGCTCAGGGGGCACAAGAGAACTCTCTTCAAGTGTTTGAAAGGTTGTCATGTGGAAACAGAATTAGTCTTATTCTGTTTAGAACCCAAGATAGAACTTAGAGTGATGGCTGAGAGTAGTAATGAAACAGAGTAAGGTTGATTTATTCATAGAATTGACCAAAAGTGTAACAGGATGCTTTGAGAGGTAATGGGGTTCCCTCTCCTACTAAAGACCCTCAAGCAAAGACTGAATGATAATTCATTTGGACATATCATAAAGCGGATTCTTTGGAGGGGGGATGTTTTGGGATAGATGGCCACTAAAGTCCTAACTCTGGAATTCTTTTTTTTAATGTATCATGTAGAAATTGTGGTGACCTATTCATCAGTAAGAATATGTATCCTTTTTTCTTTAGCTTTGTTCTTTCCCTGAGTTTTCTATTACTATTCTGCAGAAGAGAAGCCTGGGAAGAACAAAAAAGGGAAAAAAGAAATTTACATGATAACTTTATTATATATTTAAAAGGAATAGCAAGTTGTACGTAATAGATTTGCAGTTTCATGGGCAATCATCTTTTTTATTACGCTATGTTAGGGAAATGCTTGTTTTATTCCATAAATTAAGAACAAATTTTTTTAAAGAGAAGCCTGAGGGTGGGGATGGAGCAGAGATAAGGGAGTGGTACTTATGTTCAGATAAATGAACATTATCAACTGGAAGAGGCATTCAATAAATCAGTCAGCAAGCATTTGTTAAGTGCCTACTAGGTGTCAAGCACCACACTAGATGATGGGGATAAAAAGGCAGAAGTGAGACAGTCCCTGCCGTCAAGGAGCTTACATTATCCTGAGAAGAGAGAGCATGCACATATAGACAGATAAAGGTATTTATCCAATGGTGGCTACATGCCAGGCAGTGTTCTAAGTACTAGATTATATGCACTGTATGCAAAATTTATACAGAGGATTTTAAGAAGGAGGTCAAGAAAAGTTGAGGTCATCAGGGAAGGCTTCTGTAGAAGACAGTTCTTCAACTGAGTCTTGAAAGAGGCTAAGGAGGCTAAGGGGAAGAGAGGATGAAGCATAAAGGACAACTAGTGCAAAGGTGTGTAGGTGGGAAATTGAGTATTGTGGATGAAGAATAGTAAGAAAGTCAGTTTCATTATACCTTTGGGAGCATGATGTGGAGTACTATGTAGTAAGACTGGAAAGATCCATTGGTGCCAAGTTCTGAAGGTCTTTATATGCCAAACAGAGGAGTTCATCATAGAGGTAATAATGAGTCGCTGGGACTTTTGAACAAGAAAAGGACAGAGTTAAACTTGTACTTTGTGAAAATCATCCTGGCATATGTGTGGATGATGGATGAAAGTGGAGAGAGATTTGAGTCAGGGAGACCACTTAGAAGGCTTTTGCAATAACTCAGCTTGGCCCCAGAGGTCAGAACCAGTATCAATGGGAGGAAGTTATACAGAGGCAAAGCTAGGCTCCATGTCCAAGAAACCTTCCTAACAACAAGAGCTATTCAAAAACAGAATGCTTGTCTCAAGCTGTCATGACTACACTTCTGGTATTCAGTAAGCAGAAAGCAGACAGCTATGTCAGAGCAGAGATTTTAAAGCATTGAAGGTATATAGTCTACCCTCTTCCCCCACGTTTTATAAATTAGGAAACTGAGGCAGAGAGCTAAAATTATTCCCCTAAGGTCACAGAAGCCTGTTTTCCTCAGTTTCCTTCTCTGTAAAAACAAACTGGTGAAGGAAATGGCAATCCACTCTAATATCATTTCCAAGAAAGCCCCAAATGGGGTCATGCAGAGTCAGACATGACTTCAATGATGGAACAACATGACCACCAGGTAGGAAGTAATGGAAGAGCTAGGATTTGAACCCAGAGCCTCCCATTCCAGACCTATCACTCTTCCCTTTGCATCAAACTTGGTACAGTTTGGAAACGATGGTCCTTTGAGGTGTCTCCTCACCTTGAGAGTCTTGAGAATCATAAACACATGTGATACAAAGTATACTACAAAATTGTACATTATAAAATTTGAATAAAATGGAAATTAGAAAAGAATGTCATTTTTGGGCCTCATTTTCCTTGTATTCTGTTGAAGGGGGTTGGATTGGGTGGGCTCTAAAGCTGCTCTCAACTCTACAGTCCAATGATCCTATGTGAAACAATCACATCCATGGGTCAAGTAAGAGTCCTGGACTTGGAATCAGGAGAGGCCTGGGTTTTAATCCTAATTTAGATAGGAACTAGCTGGCTAATCCTGGTCAAATCAATAATCCTTCTAATTACCTGGGCTTCCTCAACTGTTAAATGGAGAAAGTAAGTCTTCCACTGTTTGCCTACCTTATAGGAAGGACAGTTTGGGAAAATAAAAACCAAATAGGGCTTTATTAAATGCCAGGCACTGTGCCAAGTACTTTATCAATATTTTCTCTTTTAATCTTCACACCCCTGCAAGGCAGGTGCTTTCATTATTCCTGTTTATAGCTGAGGAAACTGAGGCAGAGTAAGCTTAAGTGACTTGCTAAGAGTCATATAGTTAGTAAGTCTCTGGGATCAGATTTGAACTCAGGTCTTCTTAACCCCAAGCCCAGTGCTCTAGTCACTGTACCTACTACCTGACTTACAGAGGGTTTGTAAAGAAAACACTCAGGTGATAAATATTTATGATGTAGATTTATTACATCTGGGGACAAATCTTAGTTTTAGAAAAATCTGGATACTTTATTTCTCTAGAATTATATGTTTTAGAGCAGCAGTCTCCAAAGTTGAAGGCATACCCCAATCTGAAAGGGCTGATGGTGTCACTTCACCACGTGATACACTTCCCACCTTTTACCCAACACCACTATGGGCATGTCTCTGACACAAGTCTACTATCTCTTTACCCACCATTGTTCAATGGTCCTCCACTCCACTGCCTCCCAACTCTGGCCTCCCTCAACTACCCTGGGCTTTGGTCCCTTAAGGCACCTGTAAATTAACTAATACCCAGGAGCCCACAAGAGGTACAAAGAGAAAATTCTGTGCCTCCATTTTCCCCCTCCTCATTGACCACAGCTCTAGAATCTCTATAACCCTAGATCAGCGGTACTCAACCTGTGGGTTATGTTCAATTTGTAACAATGAAAATACTTCCTGCATATCAGATATTTACACTACAATTCATAACAGTAGCAAAATTACAGTTATGAAGTAGCAATGAAAATATTTTTATGGTTGGGGTTCACTACCACATGAGGAACTGTATTAAAGGGTCACGGCATTAGGAAGGTTGAGAACCACTGCCCTGGATCATCTTGTGGTGCTTCAAGGTCCCCTCAGAAGGCAGGCTTAAGGATGGTGGCCTGGAAGTGAAAGCCCCTTCTCCCTTTCATTTTTCCATGGGGCAATCAATCAATCAAGAAACATTAAGCTCTTATGTTCTGGGCATTGTGTTAAGTGCTAGACAGAGTGAGTTACATAGAAGGGACAGGCATAGGTGGGCTGTAATAGAGTGAAGATAGTATTATAATTGTTCACTCCCCCCATCTTTCCCTCCTCCAGACAATTTCACTTCTGACCTTCCCTGTTATATTGGGGTCACCATAATTCTCCCAGTCACTCAGGCTGGCAACCTTTATGGCATCCTTGACTCCTCCATTTTATTTACTCCATTAAACTAACCAATTGCTAAATATTGTCACTGATATACCACAGTATCATTCATATCTGTCCTGTTCTCTCTACTCAAATGATCACCACCTCCCACCTTCTCCATTTATTGATCAAACTTTTGTAATAACCTCCTAATTAGTTTTCCTGTTGCAAATCTCTCCCCCATTCTAATCTATACTCCACATACAGAACTACTAAAGTGATTTTTCCTAAAGCGCAGATCTGACAACATCATTCCCTTTTCAATAAACTCCAGTGGTCCCCTATTGACTCTAGAATCAAATTTTATTTCATTGTTATATCACCCTTTCCTCATTTCTATGTTATGTAAGTTTTATAATGTATATAATCATTAGTATGGTAGTGTAATATAGGATTCATAATTAAGTAAAAAAAATATGTGTAAATATATGACCTCAGAGTCAGGTAGATCAGGCTTCATGGTTCTGACCCACTCTGACTGTGTGACCCTGAGCAATTCTCCTAGCCTCTGACTGCCCCAGGAAAATTGCTAAGTCTCTAAGTTGCAGAAAGGGTGTCTGACAACACTGGTAAGAATTAGTTTCTTCATCTAGGAGTTCCCTATAGCAGTGAAATCACAGGTCTCATTAGGGATACACAATGAAAATTGAGGATCTTGGCGGGGGGTTGTTATTGTTTGATCTGATTCTTTAATCTTGCTTTATTTTAATAACAGCAATGTGATGGAAAAAGTATGGAGGTCACTGTTTTAGCGTGCCTTAGAAAGGATCTTATCCAATTCTCATCTCATCCCCACACTAGTGTTTTACAAATCAGACAGCTGGCAAACACTTTTCTTTGTTTAGTTGTTTTTAATCACTTTTGACTCTTCATAACCCCATTTGGGGTTTTCTCAGCAAAGAAGCTGCAAAGGTTTGGCATTTCCTTCTCCAGCATATTTTACATGTGAGGAACGGAGGCCAAAGAGTAAAGTGACTTCAACAGGTCACACATCTCCTAAGTGTCTGAGGCTGAATTTGAACTCAGGTCTTCCTGACTCCAGGCCTACCTCTCTATTCAGACAAATACCTAGTATATGTCAGGCAGTGTGATAAGTGCTGGAGATAAAAAGAAATGTCCTCAAAGAGCTCACAGTAAAAGGGAGAGTGAAGATCAGAAGTTGATACATAGGTGGGAGCCCAGCTGATCTGGGGAAGGTTTGGGGGAAAGATAATGAACCCAGTTTTTGACATGTTGAATTTAAGATCTCTACAGGACATCCAGTTCAAAATGTCCAGTAGGTAGTTGTAAGTGATAGATTGGAAATCAGTAGAGAAGTTGGGGCTGGATAAGTAGATCTGAGACTCATTGTCATAGAGATGACCATTGAATCCATGAGAGCTGATGAGATCACCAAGTGAAACAGAACTGAAGAAGAGATGAACCCAGGGTAGATATGTGACATGCCCTTGGTGACATAGCTCATAAGTATCATAAGATCATACATGCAAAGTCACAAGTTGTCTCTAAGGACACATAATCTAACCTTCCAATTATCCAGATTAGGAAACGGACACCCAGTGAGTTTAAATGACTTGACCAGGATTTCACACACAGTAGGTGTTGAAAGTAGAATATGAGCAAAGTCCTTTCTTGGCTCCATATGAAGGTCTCTATATCCTAAAAGTCAGGACACGTAGGTGATGAAGAATGTCAGGTTTAGAATCAAGAGGACTGATCTTTCTGAGTTCAAATCCGGCCTTGGCCACTAAGCAGTTGTGTGACCCTTAACAAATTAATTAACTCTAGTTACCTCTGTTTTTTTCATCTGTAACATGATCTGGAGAAAGAAATGGCAAACCACTCTAGTATCTTTGCCAAGAAAGCCCAAAGTTGGGTCTCAAAGAGTCAGACACAACTGAACAACCACAGCACACACACATCTTAAGTCATGCTGCCTTTTAAAAATGAAATTTCTACTTTCACAACATTTCTCAAATATATATCCTCTCTCTCTCTCTCTACTCAAAGCCAACAGCTTAGTATAAACACCCATTATCACTTCATGACTAGACTATTTTAATAGTCTATTATTACACTAGTCTCTTAATTGACTTTAAAATTTTTTCATAATCTGCCTCCCTCTATCTTTCCTCTTTCTTCATATATCTTATTCCCTTCCATATACTCTATTAGTCAGTGACACTGGATTCCTTGATGTTCTTTGCACAAAATACACAGTCTTCTGACTATGGGTATTTTTATTGACTTTCTCTTGTGCAAGAAGTCTCTCCATCATTATCTCTACCTCCTGGCTTCTCCAGCTTCCTTAAAGCCTCATCCAAAGCTCCACCTTCTTCGAGAAGCCTTTCATGGCCTTCCTTAATGCTGGTGTCTTCCTTCTGTTGTCTCTACCTTCTGGGTCCCCTAGATCCCTTCAAGAATCAGCTCAAATACCACCTCCTAAAAGAGGCCTTTCTTGAGTCTCCTAATTATTAGTAAACCCCACCTCCCAAAATTTTGAATTTTGTATATTTTGTGTATTTACATGTGTTACATATGGTCTACTGCTCCCCCAAGAACAAAAACCTATTGTGGGCAGAAACTCTCATTTTTGCCTGTACATTCTGTATCCTCAGCATCTAACAAAGATCCTGGCCCCTAGTATATGATCAATAAATACTTAATGGGTTTAATTATCCTCCCTGTGGCTTCATTTCTTCATTTGTAAAATGGGGGAGATAATATTTCTAGAGAGAGGATCTATTAAGTGCTTCCTATGTGCCAGGTGCTGTCCTAGGTGCTGGGCATACAAATACTGTAGGTAGAAGGTGGTTATAAGGAAAATGCTTTATAAACTTTAAAACATTAGAGGAATCTCACATTTATTTATTTGGGCATTTAAGTATTTATTCTATATAAAGCTCACAAAAGGCTTAGAGATCACTTCAGTCACCTATCTCCAGTCTAAAGGTAAAAAATAAAAATGAAGAGCAATGACTTCACTTGACAGTGAAGACAGTGATTTGCCGATTGAGGTGAAAAACATCACTACCTCTGGGATAAAGGACCTGAGTTCAAATCAGGGGTGTGCTGGTAAATATTTAACAACCCTTCAGGGGAAAAGAAAACCCTCGCTAAACACTTTTAAGTTTCATTTGCATTATTAACATGTATCCATTACTTTCTTAAGGCTAGACAAGTAAGAAAACAATGAATCAAGCCCTGGTGTATGGTGTTGCATGATTACTGAAGTACAAATGCCCACACTAAAAATTTAACCATTGGTTCTTGTATATAAACTGGTTCCAGTACATCTTTGGTTTAAATTCTACTTCTGATACTGTGTAACCTTGGGCAAGTCACTTCTCCTGGCCTTCACTTTTTCACCACCAAGTACATGGACTGCATGACCTTTAAAATCCCTTCTGACTGATGCACAGTTCTGTAGTAGTAAGCAGCCTGTGACAGGGTCCTAAACCTGGTCCTCTAACTCCACATCCAGAGGTCTATCATGAATGTATTTTGGGAGGAACTCTACACGTATTGATAACTGCAAACTGCTAAGAAAAATCTATCCTGTTTTCATGGAATCAGACAGGAGAGTGAAATGCTCAGATAAAATGAGTATCAGGAAAGAGGCATGAGGCCTAGGGGAGCAGGCAATAAATAAGAAGCCGTGACACTTTTCTCCCTCAATGAATCAGGTTTGGAGAGGACTGAGAAATCAGTACAAATGATAGAGTTCACTTGCTGGGGAATGGGAATTGTTTGGCTACCTCAGTCTAGACCCCCTGAAGTTTAAAGAGTGAGGACATAAGCAGATCATAAAAGAGAAAATTACAATAGTCGAGGTGGGAAATTTTTCGAGCATGAATAATGATCAAGGTAAGGATGAATTTTGGAAGTGTGCCAAAGATGGTAAGAGGCAACTCAGAATGAAGAAAATATTCATGTGGGAGGAAAGAGAAAGACAAGATTTAGGAACAACAATATTATTCTATCTCACTGTTGCACCGTGCTATAAAGAAATTAACACAACAGAAAGCACCAGGCCATTGTAAGGTCTTTCTCCTGGTGATCAAAACTGATCCGACAAAACTGGAAAGGAGTATGTCCCTTAGGGTCCACTGGAGCATCATGGGATCATGGATCCAGAGCTAGGAAGGACCTCAGAGGCCATCAAATTAATACCCTCCCTTCTACAAAGAAGGAAACAAGGAATTTCTTTGTTCCCCTCCAGTCTGTTCTGATTTCATAGTGGCTGTGTCACCTCACTGAGGATGACACCATCCTAAGGTTGACCTGATGACTGACTGATGTATCCTTGTCCAGATCCAGCATACATTCAGAAGTTTCAGCTACTTTGTTCATTCCTCTTCCACCTCACTGCCTGGGTTGCTCCACATCTGTACTGGTTAACCTTCTCTCCTTGACAATACCTCCATTCTTCCATTATAACATCTTTCTCCATTAGAATATAAGTTTCTTGACAGTAGGTGCCATTTTATATTCTTATTATTCTTTCCTCCATGTTTATCATTGTATCTGACACATAAGAAGGATTTAGCGTTTTATCTAATATAACAAAAAAAGTGACTTTCTTAAAGTCACCTTGATAGAGTGCAGGGACAGGATTTGAACACAAGTCCTCGGATTCCAGAGTAAGCATTTCATATTTCCTCCACTATATGACCATGAATTTTCCCAACTGTATAAATCTAGATTCAGAGAAAAATCTAGGCAAATTAGATGTCTGTAATTAGAAAGCACTGGAAGGTAAAATCTCATTTTCTTCTCACAACAACACTGGAAGGCATTGAGAAACACTTCAGGATATATGGCTATCCAAATAAACATCCAATCTCATCCTTCACTAAGGAAAGCAGATAAACTTTAAGAATAAATTAATTTCAGAAACACTCCAATGAGGTACGAGGTTCTGCAAAATGGATTAGTCACTTGGGACTACCTTGACATAATAGGCATATATAGGCATATGTCTTGTAGAAGCCCACTGGGGAAAGTTGGGGTACCATATGTGCTGCATTGGAAGGCATAGTCAAATCCCACCAACCAAATTAGATGTCAGGTAAGACCCAAATATACACATTAAATCAACCTGTTACTTAATCAGTAACTGTCATTTTCAACTTTAATTGTTTTTTCTTAAGTCATTATAAATAAAAGTTGAATAATTCTGAAATATAGTCTGCCATCATCTCCACAACCCTTGTTCCATCCAAGGCTCATTTTTTCCTGCTGAATTCAAAGTCAGGAACACCTGGGGAGCTTGAAAATGAAATGTGTTAGCCATCATCTCCACTGGATTAGTATCTTCAAGCACTGCCCATGTGAATCACGGCAGGTGGGAGACACAACTCACCAGGAGGAAGTTCAATGGTCTAACACACTGGCAGGAAAGATTTTACTTGAAACTCAAGGAGTCAGTTCTCTGCAATAACATATCTTCGAGGTTGGGGGCTGTTCCTTTTACATATGAGTTTTCTTTTTTTTTTCTGAGTAGAGATGTGACATGGCCAGACCTTCACTTTAGGAAAATCACTTTGGCAGCTGAGTAGAAGATAGAAGAGCCAAGGAGACATTTGAGGCAGGAAGAGCAATCAGAAGGCCACTGTAGTAGTCCAGGTGAGAAGTGATTAGGGTCCAAACTAGGTTGATGACCACATGAATAGTCAGAAGAGGGCATGTATGAAAAATGTTGTGAAGACAGGAAAAAAGCCAATATTTGGTCACTGACTTGAGATGTCTAGTGAATGAGTATAAGGGGCTGAGTATGACACATAGGTTGTGAGCCTGGGTGATGGAGAGGATGTTGGTGTCTGTAAACATACTAGAAAAGTTTAACAGGGAGGACTGGGAGAAAGATACTGGGTTGTTTTAGACATGTTGACTTTGAGATGCCTATGGGATGACCAGTTTTAAATGTCTACTAGGCAGCTATGATGTGAGACTGGATCTAAGAAGAAAGGACTGGATACCATCTGGAGAATATCAGACTAAATATGATAATTCAAGCCATGGGAGATGATGAGGTCATCAAGTTAGAGAGTATAGAGGGAAAAGGGAAAAGGGCACAGGATGGAGCCTTGTGGAAGATCTACAGTTAGTGTAAAAGACATGGGTGAAGGTCCAGCAAAAGAGACTGAGAAGGATTGATCAGAAAGATAGGATAAGGACCAAGAAAGAACAGTGTCCTGAAAACCCAGAGAATAATAATAAGTTAGCATTTATACAATGTTTTAAGGCTTGGAAAACACTTTTTAAATGATCTTATTTTATCTTCACCACAACCTTGGTAGATAGGTACTATTTAACAGCTGAGGCAGAAACAGGTTAAGTGACTTACCCAGAGTCACACAGATAGCAAATGTTTGTAACAGTAATTAATTTAGCACATACCTTTGTGAAAGAAACACAAGATATGAACTCTGTCTCCTGTTGCTGACATAACAAGAAGGGGTTGGCTGAGACAGGAAGCCAATGTGTGTATGTGTGATTAAGAAAAGCTCCAGAGGAGAGACAGACAGAATAAAAAAATTTTACTCCTGGTGGAGGAGGCAGAATTGTTCCAGCATCTGGGAGCTGGGCTGCTACTGGACTGAGAACTGAATTGGAGCTTTCTATGAGACCAGAATCTGGTGAAGGCCAAAGTGGCTGCTGCCTCCCAGAAGGCTGAGATTTCTTCTGGGTCCCAGGGCCAGCTGAACTGCAGGAGGACTGAAGATGCATAACCAGGATAAGGCTTTCTTTGTGGCTTGGTTGATCCTTGAGTTCATGGCAACAGAAATTCTGAAGGTTTTGAGATGTGCTGGATCCTGTGAATTTCAGTATGTACCAAGAACTGCCCGGAGGACTGGACCAGAACCTGTCTGCCTCTGAATCCAGGTGACTGTTTGGTGGATTCATGTAGGAGCTGGGACCATGGAAGGGGAACCAGGGAATCTGAGAGACCACCCAGAGTCAAGATGATGAAAAGGCCTCTCCTTGGATATTGAATGTGTGATGAAATTGAAGTTTACTAGACAGTAAGGGGTAGAGGGTTTCTGTAATTTTCTAATGATTGCATTTAGTGATTAATGATACTTAGTAATTGTTAATCTGGATAAGTGACTGATTAAGTTAACTAATGATTGCCCCATGAATGGAAGACTGACTTGTATTATGAAATGATTGAATAATTAAGTAAGTAGGATTTCCCCCTTAGGGAAACCAGATGATTGTTCTTTGTTCTAAATATTGTGGCCACTGTAGTGAAAGCTAAGTGGCCAGTCTAATGTTAAGCTGTTGTGAACACTATATTGTAATGTTGTGAATATTATATTGTGATTTGTTGTGAAAGTTTGCCTTGATTTGTAATGGAATAAATGGAGAGTTCACTATACTGTATAATCAGAACCCTAAAAGCTGTTCACAGCATTCTTTTGGGAAGCTACTTGTGCGTGACATTACAATGTTTCAGACCAGATTTGAACTCAGGTCTTCTTGACCCTAGAACCAGTATCCTAGCTAGCTAGCTTCTTCTAAGAGAGAATATCTTATAAGGAAAAGGTGTTCAATCAATAGTGCTCAATGTACTCTGTGATTTAGTGACACCTGCCTCCTTGTGGTTCTTCATATGCAATACCCCATATCTAGACTGGATTTTTTTTCTGTAGCTGTCCCTCATGGCTAGAATGCTCTCCCACATCATCTTCATTTTTAAACTTCCCTGGCTTCTTGCAAGTCTCAACTAAGGACTAGTCTTCCTGACAAAATTTTCCCTATGTCTTCTTATTCTTTGTGTCTGCTCTGTGAGACTACTCCCAATTTATCCTGCAGATTCCTTGTTTGTATGTAATCATTTGCATGTTGTCTGAACAAAATGAGCTCCTTGAAGGCAAGGATCAGGTTCTTGCCTTTCTTTAGATCATCAGAGTTTAACACCATAGTAGGTACTTAATAAATTCTAGTTGACTGACAGAGAGGCTAAGAATACTGAGAAAAGGCCATTAGATTTGGTAATTAAGAATCATTAGACACTTTGGAGAAAGCAGATAATAACAATGATGCTGTTGTTGTTCATTCTTCATTTTTTGAAGAACACCAATGACATCAGGCAGTGACGACGTGACTTGTGCATGAACTGGATTTAAGTGAGGCAGAGTTGTACAAAACCGTTAACCTCACTCTTTCTGCTAAAGTCATCTAAGACCAGTGGCAGGAAAAATGTCAGGATGACTGGCAATGGCCCTGGATGTAGTGGGTGACTTTGGTATCTTTTATGTCTCACCAAGCTCTAAGCACCCCATAGTGCCCGCTTCAACAACCTGCATGGCCATTGGAACAGATTGCCTGCCCTATTCCTCCCCCCCACACACACTTTTAATGTTCCCAATGAGCTTTGACAAGGTATTCACATTCACTCCACATATCTAGTCAATGACCAAATGTTGTTGTTTTTTCTGTCTTCCCAACATTTCTCATACATATCTTCTTTCTATTAGTGCAGTTATCATTGAACCAGATGACCTTTCTCACCTGTTTCAGTTCTATGTCTATGATCCTTTCATTATCCGTCCATTGTGGTTGAGAGAACACAGTACATGCCCCAAAGAGTATAATATGAGGAAGAGGAAAAGAAGAGGTCAGACAAAATACCTCAGGAAAACCCAAGAAGGGAGAAAACTCACTTGCCTTCTCCAGATCTGTTTCCTTCCCTGTCAAATGAGTGCATTACAACAAATAGTGCTTTCAAGTTCTGAAATTCTATGAGGCTGTGGCTAATGCTTGAGTCAGTCTTGGGTACAGCCATTCAGTTCTCTCTGAGCCTCAGTTTCCCCACATGTAAAATTAAGGTTTTGCTTTTATTCCATCTCCAAAGTCCCTTCCAACTCTAAAATGAAGATTCTATGATCAAAGGAGATACCATGTGTGAAGCATTTTGCAACCTTGCAGCACTATGGAAATGCTGTCTATCATTTTGTTCACATATTGAATGGAGAAGACAATGTGATATGTTAGAAACAAAGATGGGTTTGGAATTAAGACCTCAGACCATATCCCTGTTGGACTTCTTACTTCTAATGACCCTTCTATGTTCTGGGTCTCAGTTTCTTCTTTTGTAAAATGATTTTTTTAGACAATGGGACCTCTAACTTCCCTTTCTGATTTATACCCTAAAATTCATAGATTAGGTAACACAGGGCCCTGGAAGCAGAATTTGACCATCAGTCAGTGAATATTTATAAGGTCCTACTCTGTGCCAGGCTAAGTTAAGTTTGGAATTAAAAGAAAGGCAAAAGACAGCTCCTGCCTCGAGGGATATACAATCTAAAGGGGAAGACAACACGCAAACAATTATGTAGAAACACACTATAGAAAAGAAAAATTAGAACTAATGCAGAGAGCAAAGGCACTAATATTAAGGAGAGTCAAGAAAGGCTTCTTGTATTAGGAAGGAGTTTAACTGGGTTATGGTCATAGCCAAGGAAGGCAGGAGGGAGAGATGAGGAGGGAGAGCATTCCAGGCATGGGGGATGGCCAGAGAAAATGCTCACAGTCAGGAGATGGTGTGTCATCGGTGAGGAATGGCAAGGAGACCAATGTCACAGGATTGCAGAATAGATGGGTGTGTAAGCTCTAAGAAAACCAAAAAGAAGAGAGTGAGGTGTGTTGGGTTAGGAGGGGCTCTGAACACCAAAGATATTTTATATTTGATTGTGAAGTTACAAGGAAGTCTTGCCTGTGGAACCTGAATAGGTGAATGAAACACAGCATGGACTCATGGCAAGGGTATTTAACATTGTTTTTTCTTTATGTCTCCAATGCTTAACACAGTTTTTGGCTAGTAGCCGCTACTTAATAGATGTTTACTGAAAGATGATTGGATCTGAAGTCAGAGATTGTTGTTGTTCAGTCTTGGCCAACCCTTTCTGACCCCACTTGGGGTTTTCTTGGCATAGATACTGAAGTGGTTGCCATTTCCTTCTCCAGTTCATTTTATAGATGAGGAAAGAAGGGAAACAGGGTTACCTGACTTTTTCAGGGTGTAATGAGAATAGGAATTTAAAGATCTTCCCTGCCCCTTAATAGACCTAGGGGGAAGTTTGAAGACCTCCTTTGCTGTGAAGATAAACTCTGCCCCCTAATAGGCTGAACGTAATCACATGGAGGCTGTGGTGGGAGGAGTTCGCTGAAGGGAAGCAGAGCCCACAGGAAGCTGGTCAGAGTTAGCAAGATGGTAGGTGAGAGAGGAAACTCAGGCAAGGAGTCAGATAGGCTCCTAAGTAGATATTGATCTTGTATTGGTTTGAGGGAAGGGTGAAGGATGCTGTGATTCTCAGTTTTATTATTATTTATCAATTTATTATTATTTTTCAATTTATCAATTATTTATTATTTATTTAAAGAATATCTTTAGTACTATGATGGAATTGGATTACTAGTTTTGGGATTTGGTTTTCTAGTGTCTAAATAAATGCTTCAGGTCTATCCTCTATCTGGAGAGTTTGGTATATTTTGCAATCAAATGTCATGTGATACTTACAGTCATGGTCTTTATAGTCATGGTGGGTATGGTAAAAATTGCATTGGTGCTACACAGGGTCACACAGCTAGTAAGTATCTGAGGTCAGATTTGAACTCAGGAAGATGAGACTTCTTGATTCCAAAGCCTGACACCCTATTTGTGACACCTAGATGCCCCATTTCTTTCTCCAGTTCATTTTAAAGATAAGGAACTGAGGCAAACAGAGTTAAGTGACTTGTCTAAGGTCACGCAGTGAGTAAGTTTCTGAGGCCAGATTTGAACTCATGAAGATAAGTCTTCCTAACTGCAGGCCTGGTGCTCTATACACTGTGCCACTTTTCATCTAAATTATGATTCTCCCACCTATAGTGTCACCATGAGCAGATGACTTCACTTCTCTGGCCCTTAGTTTTCTCCCCTATAAAATAAAACTTTTGGACTTGATGTTCTCTAAGGTCAATCAATCAATAAACATTTAATAAGTACCTACTAAATGCTAAGCATTGGGAATACAAAAAGAAGCAAAAGACAGTCCCAGCCCTTAAGCAGTTTACAATCTAATGATCCCTCCCAGTCAATCTACCATCCTATGATTCTAGAAAAAACAGGCTTCCTACTGATGTAATCCCGAAGCTAAGATATGTGTCTTCTTATTCATTCCATCAATAACCAGACCTCTCACTTGTGGGCCAGTGTTGGCATATTCCAAAGCCTGACTCAGACATTTAAAAAAAACCCACAGAATTCTATATCAAAGTTCCAGATTTCAGGAAAAAGTGCAAATTGCAATAAAGCTCCATGGATCAAAAATAAATTCAAATTTAAGATGACAGCTAATGCTGAAACCCTTTCACCAAGTCGGAGAGAATCAAGATAATGCTCAGATTGCGAGAAAAGGAGTTGGCAGGGTAGAACCAAACTTGGAGCTTGACAGCCCTCATATCCAATCTCCCAAGGCCTCTGGGATAGGTAGGAAACAAGCCTGGGGAGGCCCTGAGCAATTTTCCTTTGGTAGGAATGCTGTCAATATCCAAGACACATGTTAATTTCAAATTTGAAAACTCCTTTTAGAATCCCCTCTTTTAGTGTGTTGACTAATTTTCTAAATCTTCCCCCAAAGTAAGCACTCAGAGAAGATAGTCAGAATGTAGGGTCAGTCTAGCAAGTTAGCAAACCCCAAATCCATCCTGGACTATTAATACAGGCCCATGAAAGAGAACTTGGGAATTAGGAGACCCAAGTTCCAGTGCTGTCTTGTCACTAGCTTTCAAATAAATACTTTTTGAATGAGTACTGGTCAACATAATCATCCCAGGAAGTGAGTGGGCTATACTCTCTGCACCCTCTGTGAAGACTCCTCAGAATGAGAAGGGAGCGAAGCTATCTGGAATCCAGAGATAGACTTTTCCAAGACTGGACAGACCTAAATCCTGGGTTTACACAACCTAGGACCCCTTCCCTTGTTGTCATCAGCAATAGGCCTCTTTCAGGAGTTTTAGACCTCCACCCTTGTATACTTCACCCTTAAACATTAGACCCTTTTTCAGGAGTTTTTGACCTCCACCCTTTCTTGTGAATTTTTCCCCTCCCTTGCTTGGTGTTTACCAAATAAGCACATGGATGATACATTGACTCCCTGTCCTACCTCCCTGCCAATAGGAGATAGTGGTAGCTTCTCTGTCACCGTCCATTGGGTTAGATTTCATGCCAAGACTGAGAGCCCACCTCCCAGACAATGGGAGAAGGGACAGCTAGGGGAAGGGATCTTGACTGCATTAGAGTATAAATTCTTCTTCTGTCTTACGTAACAGGCCTCCTCTCCTTGATCCCCACCATGGAGAGGACCACCCTCTTCCAGCAGGGGAAGAGAATAAAACTTCCTGTTCCTTTCTCAAGATACCTCTGACTTTTCGGTTTTTTTCTTAAGTAGGAGATTTTTGAGGTCCCCATACCCCACACAGAAGGAATTGGAATCTGAAACCAGATTGCCTTTGGCTGCCCTTGAGAAGGAGAGAAGGAGAAGCCCAGAACTTTGAGTCCTACAGTTTAATGGGACATTGACTCAACAGGAGACTAGGAATGAGAAAGCATTGGGAAGGTTTGATAACTTTTATTAGGGGTGATTGTTAGGTCGGAGTGACTAATTCTTAATATCTGAGTTGAGTTTCGGAGCTCCTTGGTTTGGGGTGGGACTCTAGACCAAGGGCTAAAGATCACCCAGCCCTGGTCTAGACTACTAAGGGATGGCCTGGGTATGGGAAAGTGTTATATCTGGAGCCTGAATCAGTCATTCAAAGGGATTTCCTTTGATTTGATGAGTAAACTTAATATACAGTCAAGGGGGGAAAAGGGGATACATATGAGTATAACCTTGACTCATTGTTCCCTTTCTCTTAGCTTCAATGGTCGCCTCTCTAAAATGAGGCAGCTTGATGAAAGAAGCACTTATATTCCTTGCAGCTCCCCAATTCTGTTATCCCACCTAATTTCACCAAGCATGTTGCATGGGCCATCACGTGGGGCCCCAGAGGAGCATGGGAGGAGACTGGATGTGGAATTGGAGGATTTGATTTTCAGTCCCTATTCCCTTTTCCCTGTGTGGCCATGGAAATCATCTCACATCTCTCAGACTCATGTTATACATCTACAAAATAAACAGGAAAAGAGTTGATCTACATCAACATACTACAGTGGAAATGGATTTAGAGGAACTGGGTTCAAATTCTGCCTCTGGTAATTAGTACATATATGAGCAAGTCCCTTAGCCTTTTTAAGCCTCAGTTTTCCCTTCTGTAAAATGGAGAGGTTAGACTAGATGGCTTTTGAGATTCCTTATAACTCTGATTCTGTGATTCCAAGGAGAGGAAGGTAAAAGGTAAACGATAGGAAGAAATGGTACATAATATCTTCTTCGTTAAGATATGGCCTTACAGAATTAGAAACGGAGAGGATGCCCATCAGTTGGGGAATGGCTGACCAAGTTGTGGTAGGTGACTGTAATGGAATACTTCTGTGCTATAAGAAATGACGAACAGGATAGTGTCAGAAAAACATGGAAAGTCTTACATGAACTGATGCAAAATGAAGTGAGCAGAACAGGAGAACATTGTATACTGTAATGGCAATATTGAACGATGATCAACAGTGAATGACTTAGCTATTCTGATCAATATAATGATCCAAGACAATTCTGAAGAACTTATGATAAAAAAAAATGCTATTCACCTCCAGAGAAAGGACTGATGAAGTCTGAATACAGATTAAAGCATACTTTTTTTTTACTTTATTTTTCTTGCTTTTTTTAAAATAATGAAATATGTTCTAATGATCTCACATGCATAACTAATATTATATTTCTTGCTTTCTCAATAGGTGGAGAGGGGTGGAAAGGAGGGAGAGAATTCAGAACATTTAAAAATGAATGTTAAAATAAAGAAATATTTTTTTAAAAGAGAGAGAAAGGAATAGCTTGGCCTTGATGTCAAATGCAGTAAGAAATGCCATCATTTTTCCAATTCTGAATCAGAGAGTAGTGCTTTCAATAGTTCCAAGCTGTTCCCTGTCACTATAGGCTCCCTCTCTCTCTTTTAAATATCCATAGCCTGCTGAAAATGCTTCAAGGTTATAAATCCTAAGACACCTTGAGCTCAGAAGAATTAAAATGGCAATTGAAATAAGGAATAAAAAGCATTTATCAAGTGCTTAATATATTCCAAGGATCAAAAAATAGCTAGCATTAATAAAGGCTTGCAAAATATTTTACAAAGATCTCATTTGAGCCTCACAACAACCCTGGGAAGCAGGTGTTATCATTATTATTATTATTTCCATTTTTAAGGTGTAGAAATGGCTGGGAGGTTAAGTGATTAGCCCAGAAAATAGCTAATAAATAGCCCAGAAATTAGCTAATAAAAAACTAATAAGTGTCTGAGGCTAGATTTGAACTTGGGGTACACCCTCTATCTCCCTGTACCACCTAGTTTGCTAGAAAAAGTAAGATAGCTTGTAATGTCAAGGAACTCCTACTCTAATTGGGAGAAATAACCCCAAAAGTGCATTAGGGTGTATGGCAAGGACCAGGAATCCTGGAGGGGGAGGCAGGGTCAGGGCAGAATGTAGTCCCTGGAGGATTCGTAGGATACAGTGACAAGGAAGACAATAAGTTCCTCCAGGTCACCACAAAGATTATAGTTGGTAATTCCGAGCTTTTCCAAACTCTGTCTTCTTTCTTTCATCCCATCTAATAAAGTAATGTGGTCTTGATGCCCAAGGACCAGAAGAGAGGCAAAGGGAAGGCAAGGGGGAAGAAAGGATGATCCAACTGATGAGTTAACTCAGATGGTAATGGAAAGATAGAGAGGTTTTCATGTTGGTCCCCAAGTATATTGCCAATGATGACTTATATAGGAGAAATAGCATATAGGAAGTTATCACATAAATTTTATATTGATTTACCTATATACCCACTGTAAACATCCTCTGCCCAACCAAAGGAGAAGGAAAGGAAGCTCATTAAAGGCAGGGACTGTTTCATTTTTGGTTTTGTATCCCCACTTCTTAGCATAGCATCTGGGACATGTCAGGCATTTAATAAATACTGGATTTCATTGAATTGAATTGATAGTGCAATTAAAAAAGGAAATTGGTCTGGAGTCAAACCACTTGAGTTAAAGTCTTTTTTCAACTTCTATTTATTCATTTGAAAGGGGACTGGAATAAACGATCTCTAAATAGACCTTTTCTACCTCTAAATCAATAATCCAATGAATTAGATTGAAGAGAAAAAGGAAGGAGGAATTGGAAAGAGGTATGATGACCATTACCTTCAGCTCTCAGACCTGGAGAAGGGCTTCTTGACTACATCTCCAAGAAACCTGTTTATCCTGGGAGGTCATAACCAGTAACTTGGAGTCTCCAAGGTCTCTGCCTTGTTTTTAAGTTTCTACCAAAGGAAGAAGGGCATCCCCAGCAAGACAAGGGCTGGGATGAGGTTTGCTCTTATGGCATTCCCATTTACAGGGCCATCCTCATGAAGTTTGCATCAGACAGGAACACATACACAAATATGTGATATTCAATGATATTCTACCCCCTCCAGAGGCGGTTGCCACCTGTTTGCAGCTTTATTTTATGTTATTTTCCTTCATAAGCTTCTATAGTCCTGGCAAACTGGATAACTAGTTCCTGTTCTATTAGATTCTATTTCACAGAATCCACCATTTCCATACCAGTGCATTTTCACATGCCATTCACCTCTACTAGAACACGCCCCTCCTCACTGTTAACTTTAAGAAGGCTTTTCTTCTTCAGAGGCTTAATTCAGATGGTATTTCCATTGAGAAGACTTCCTTTATTCACCCTCCTTCCTCTTTCTTGCACATAGACGCATTTCCCAAGATGTTGGTTCTCTGTGTCTCTGTCTTCTCACTGTCTCTCTTTCTCTGTCTTTCTCTCTCTCCCTTCCCTTCTTTGTTCCCTCTCCCATCTTTGTATCTGTCTTTGTCTTTCTCTTTATTGCCCTCTTCCTGTCTGTCTTTCTGTGTCTATCTTCCTGTCTCTGTCTCTATCTCTTTCTCTCCCTGTCTCATTCTGTCTCTCTTTGTCTCTGTCTCTGTCTCCTATCCTCCCCCCAAACCCCCAGTTTCTTTGTACAATACTTGTTTGTGTACGTTAAGAACTTGGCTGGACGGCAGACACATGTTATATCCCCTTAGTCCAGGGATTCTTCACCTTTTTGGGGGTCACAGAATTCCTTGGCAGTCTGATAAAGCTCATGGACTCCTTTTCAGAATCATGATTTTAAATGTATAAAACACATAGGATTATACAAGAAACCAATTAAATGAAAATATATTAATCAAGACATAGTCTTAAAGTTTACAGCCCCTGGCTAGGAACTTCTTCTTCAGTAGAAGATAAGCTCCTTGAAGGCAGCTTTGATGGCTTCTTTTTCTGTGTCCTCTGTCTTTAACACAGCCTGGTACAAAATAGATACCTGTTAATTCCTCCAGTAGAATAGAACCTCCCTGAGGATAAAGCGTGTTTCATTTTTGTCAGTAGTCCCAGAATCTGATACAGAATCTGGAAACCAGTAGGTACTAATAAAATATTTACTGATTAACTGACTCATAAATAGTACATCTGCTAAGATGGAATGTTTGAAGTAGTTCAGGTGCTTCAGTGCATAGAAGGCTAGGCCTGGAATCAGGAAGTCACAAGTTCAAATCCTGCCAAAGATACTTATTAGCTGTGTGACACTGAACAAATTCCTCAAATTCTTTCAGGCTCAGTTTCCCTAACTGTTAAATGGAGATCATTAGAGTACCTACTTCACAGAGTTGTTGGGAGGATCCACTGAGTTAATATTTGCAATTTGTGTGGCAAAGCTCCATACAAAAGGTGTTGTTCAGTTGTCAACTATGTCTACTTTTTGTAACCCCTTTTGGGGTTTTCTTGGAAAAACCACTGGAGTGGTTTGCCATTTTCTTATCCAGCTCATTTTACAAATGAGGAAACTGAGACAAATAGGGTTAAGTGACTTGCCCAGGGTCACACTGTTAATACGCGTCTGAGGCTGGATTTGAACTTAGGAAGATGAGTCTTCTTGCCTTCAGGCCCAGTGTTCTGAGCACTATGGCACCCCCTAGCTGCCCATGTAAATGTTACCTATTGCTATTGCCTCATAGGGTTATTTTGAGGATCAAATGAGAAATAATATTTGTAAAGAATTCTGCAAATTTTATAATGCTATATGTGTTACCTATTCTTCATCATCATCATCATCATCATCATCACCATCATCACCATCATCACCAAAGGACCCATCATAAATAATACCCTGGACTCTGTGAATTAGTAAGTGGTCCCTGTTCCTCTGTCCCTGCTTTCCAATAGAATTGGGCCAGGCAAAACTGTTTAAGAATTAATGAAGAAAATAAAGTGAAAGAAATAAAAAGGCATTATAATGAATTATGGCTGAAGCCTTCCTATAAGTTCTGGATTGGTAACTTCCTGTACTTATCAGCGCCCAGAATGGTGGGGAGGGGGTCTGGTCTGGAGGGTGCAGAGGATTAAGGTACAAGGTCTCTTTATTTCACTTTGTCTTTATCTCCAGTGTCTCTGAAGAAGATGCTAAACCCATGTACAGTAGCTGCAATGAGGAGGGACTAGTTGGCAGATATTACAAATTCTCTGCAGGAACAACTAGAAATGAAGGCGATCAAGGGGCACAGGCAGCTGTGACCTTACCATCTTTGAGAAGCCAAGTCAGCAAGGGCTAAACTTAACTCAGTGGGGAGCAGACGCGAAGGCTTATTTTTATACCTCCTTAGGGGAAGTAAATAGTTTGATCCTGAGCTCACTCTAAAGCACAGCTCCCATGCCCCCTTCTACGAGAGGCTTCTCCCCATCCCTCGTGCCCCTGCAGTCCTTAAAGCCATTTCTTTTGAAATCATTTTGTATTACATCGTACACACTTCGCATTCTCTTATCTGAGGACAAGTTGAAAGTCAACCAGAAATTCCATGAAGAAAAGGTAATATTTTTGTCAGTATCTCTGATATTGACACTATATATTTTTAAAAATATTTTATGGCCCCCTGTTATTTTTAAGTCACTTACATCTTTTGTTATTGTTAATTACTGACTCACTTGCCTAGAATATTCAGATGTTAAGTGGCATTTCCTGGCATCATAAATGCTATCAATTATTATAATTATTAATCATCAGTAATCAGTATTAAGGCAGGTGGGTGGTGCAATGGACAGAGCATTGGGCCTGAAGTCAAGAAGACTCCTCTTACTGAGTACAAATCCATCCTCAGACACTTACTAACTGTGTGACCTTAAGTCAGTCACTTTATCCTGTTTACCTCAGTTTCCTCATCTGTAAAATGAGCCAGGAAAGGAAATGGCAAACCACTCCAGTAGCTTTGCTGGGAAAATCCCAAATGGGGCCACAGAGTCAGAAGTGACTGAAACAACTGAACAACAACAACAACAAAATCAGTGTTAATAATCAAAATGATATTATTCATCCTTAATAATTTTAATAACATTTATGAGTCTGTAAAGCCCATTATTGTCTGAATGGACTAAGTATCTTTCTAAGTTTATAACCTTCAGAGAATGCACTGACTTGTATCAGTAGAGGGAGTTTCTTCATCTGGGAGTTCCCAAATCAAAAAAATATATAAGTCAAACCTTCCCTATCCCTTACAAAGTGCTTTAAAGTTTGCCTAACAGTTTGCAAATATTATCTCATGTGATGCTCATATAAACCCTTTGATGGAGATGCAAATAGTATCCCCATTTCAAAGAGGAAGAAACTGAGCCTCAGAGAAGTTAAGTGACTTGCCCAGGGTCACACAGATAAGTCAGTATCAGAGGCAGCATTCAGAATGCAAGTCCAGCACTCTATGCTACTATGCCCCCACTGCTACCCTAAAACTGATCCCTTCTTTGTAACGAAGAAAAAATAATTAAGGAAAGGTAATGGATACAATGACTACATATGAGAATGTAGCAATATTCTGCCGTAATTGTCCTCTACCTCTGTGATCAGATACTCATTTTTGTCTTTGAGTCCCCAGTTCCTAGTATAGAACATAGGAGGATGTATCAGATACTTAAGTATTGAATTGAATTGAATTGAATTCATGGTGCCATAGTAGAAAGAGCAGTGAATCTGGAGTCAGACTCCTGAGTTAAAATCCTCCAGAAGTAGGAGTGTTTCATCATCTTTTCTAGGGGACCATTACTTCATTGGTCAGTTACAGTTTACCCTCTTTTCAATAACCTTTTCAGTGTTATTACTGCAGTCATGGGAACAGGCCTATAGAGGTCAAGAACATAGCACATCTGAAAGGACATTTCAATTTGCATTAATTCACGCAAGTCTTCCCATGTTGCTCTGAATTCCTAATTTTTGTTATTTCTTAACAGTCTTGAACGTAGTAGGTGCTTAATAAAGGTATGTTTCTGAATTGAACCAAATAATCCCAGAGAGTGAGATGGCAGAGAAAAGTGCCAATTTGTCTTCAAACATATGGAGCTGGTAAATGCCCTGTTCAACCCCCACCCCTGGTTTGCAACCTGAAACAAATGAAAGTTTCCTTTCCCCTGCAACATTCAATTCACATCTTCTCATAAATCCTGCCAGAAGCTTTTGTTTCAGTTCCTTGGGCTTCTAACCTCATCACAAGGTCATGAAAGAGAGATTGAGCAAGGTTGGCTCCAATGTCATCATAGCTGAATGAGGAAAAGAGAAAATTATACATGGGCTCTGATGATACTGATGCTTACAAGGAAAAAAAAAAGAAATATCCACCAATTATTGCTGGATCAATAAATCAGCAGTTATGGATACTCCACAAATGCAGAGTATGACTTCAATTTGTCTATCTGAAGATCTGAGATAATAACTTGCTAATTCCCATACCTTTTACAAGAAGAATAACTGAATATTCTGAGACTCATAAAGAAGACAGATGCTTCTTGCCTTCAAAGCCAATCAGAAATGTGGTCATTCAATGGGAAAAAAATGTTCATTAATATTTGCACAATAAATACACACTGAAGACAATTACCAAAACAATTATGTTTCAAGAACGCTCAGGGTAAATTATTTTATTTCTGAGCTATTTGACAATTTCATTAAAGCACAAGGATGATGTTCTAAGAATACTTTAGGTCTTGGCAGAGTACGGGGTAGGGAGTAATGAAGTCCAGAGTTCACATCCCATCTCTAAAGGTGATGAGTCTATAAACCTGTTGCTGCCATTTGTATTCTGTTCTGCATCGCACATCATTCCATATTTTGGAGTGTTTTTCCAAGATACTGGAGAAATTTACCTTTTCCTTTTTCAGCCCATTTTACAGGTAAGGAAAGTGAGGCAAACCAGGTTAAGTCACTTGTCCTGGTTCACAAAGCTAGTAAGTATCTGAGCAAGCCATTTAATCACTAAGTGCCTCAGGCAAATTCCAGCATACTACAATGAAATTAGCAAAGAATGGAGAGAAAGGATTTAGGTTCAAATCCCACTTCTGAAGCAATTCATCTCTATGACCTAAGCAAGTCATCTGACATCTCTGGATTTAGGTTTCTTCATTCTTAAAATGAGGAGGTGGTCTAGATGACCTCAGAAGTCCCTTCTAGCGCTAGAGCTATGACCCTATGTCACCCTTGACAAATCACTTAACTGCTCTGAGTCTCAATTTTCTCATCTGTCAAAAGATGGGGGTGAATTAGATGGTTTTTAAAGGTCCTTTACAATTCTAGACCTCTGATCCTTTAAACCTACCAAATCACTACTTTATAATCTACTCTGTCATAGGCAAATTAGTGGAAGTGATGGGGTTTTGGCTCTGGGAACCTCCTTGAATATTCCCACTTGATGAAGTGTTTGCCTGAGGCCGTAATCCTTTCATTACTCTAGACCTAGCCTAAACCTTCAGCTACTTCCCAACCTTAATCCCATTCCTAGAGTCTGACCTCGGTTCCATCAAAGATCCTCCTTAGACTCCTCCTCAAGACCCTCCCCAAACTCCTCCTCTAGACCACCCCTAGATCCTTCCCCCCAATCTTTCTCTATATAAAATCCATCTAGCCTTTATGAAGGTGCTGAGATTAACATAGCACAGACTTATTCTGTGTCAGATTATTCTGAACCACTTGTCCAATACAAGTGTCACAAATACATAGGTTCCTTAAGAGTCTACCATTATGGCAAATCTTTAATAAACTTGGTTTTACTCTGGCTGAGAGAAGGCTTGAGTCGAATTCATTTGGCAGGACCCAGCATGTTGCTATTTTGGGGTCTTGAGCACCCCTAAAACCCCCAAAACTCAACAGAGGGAGTTGTCATATCATTTTACTACATGAAAAAATTCACAGATTACAAATCTTTCAGGTTAATTATTCTCTACGTTGACGTAGTGACAGGTCCTTTATGTACTTGTGTATATATGGCATCAGGTTTGTGTTTTAAGTATTCCCGCCATGTTTCTTTATGACATCTTTTAAGAAAGTAGGGAATCATTTTAAAACTAATGTTTAAAATGGCTTAAGGTAAATAATTCCCCCAGCACCATCGTCACCGTTGCTGGACCAACAGTAGAAATCTTGCATGGTATCATTTCTTTATAGAGGGCTATTTACAGTACATACACAAGAAACAGATTGTTAGGAAATGTAATTTTCTGGTAAGGATAAAAGGAAACAAGAAAATCACATGAATAAAGTAAATATTTCTGGAGTCTTTCTCACAGAATTCTCTCCTTTTCATTTCATTCACTAGCTCATTGGTTACTAGGAAGGTATAATGAATTCAGAGCTGTCAGACTTTATAGGATAAGAGTATCCATATTTTCTAGCGTAAAATGAACTCATTCCTTGCCTCCCCTTCGTCCATAGCCCCATCATATTCTCTTTACTGGTCCTCAAAGGGATCACTTCATCTTCCTAACTGACTCAAGATCACCATATTGTCCATGCTCACGTCATGATGATCTACTTGTCACATATTTGTGCCTTCATGATCTGTTCAGCCTATACTATACAGAACAGAAACTTCTAGAGGGCAGGGACTGTTTTTGTCTCTCTTGGCTCTCTATCCTCATGGTTTATTGCATTGCCTGGCATATAGTAGGGGCCTAATCAATTTTTGTTTGCTTAATTGCATCATAGTAAGGATTTGGGGGCTTTGGAATATCCTAGAAACAATAGTGATGAAATTCATTCAAAGGATGACAACAACATTAATGTAGGAAAATGCATTATTATATTTAAAAGACACTTGCAGATCTTTTCTCATTCAAATTACTGACTTAGAATCATGAAATGTATATTCAGTATATATAATAGACCAAAGAACAAAATTGATTTTAAAACGGACATCATCTTAACCAAAGCTAGAGAGGGCCTTAGAGACCACTGAATTCAATTCACTCATTTTCAGAGAGCAGTGAGGCCTAGAGAGGGTAACATACTCTGCCTGGACATCTCCAGCAACGCCACCACCCATGCATCCTACCTTCCTAAGTCTCTAGTTTTTTCCCCTTAGATGCTGTGTTTTCCCATTAGACTGTAAACTTCTTGAGGGTGGAGAATGTTTTGTTTGTTTTATTTATTTCTTCAGTACTTAGCATGGTGCCTTGCACATAATAAACACTTAATAAATGTCTCTTTCTTTCTTTCTCTTTCCTTCCTTCCTTCTTTCCTTCCTTCCTTCCTTCCTTCCCTCCTTCCTTCCTTCCCCCACCCCTTGAGAATTCTAAGCAATATGATATCAATTATACATGTGAAGTTATGCAAAACCTATTACCATATTAGCTATGTTGCAAAAAAAAAAGATAAGTGAAAAGATATATTTGAGTCTGCGTTAAGAGTTCATCATTTCTCTCTGGAATTAGATAGCATTTTTCATCCTGAGTCCTTTGGAAATGTTTTTGATCATTCTATTGATGAGGGTAGCTCAGTATTTAAAATTGATCATTGATACAATATTACTGTATATGTTTCATTTTAAGGTTTTCAAGGTGATTTACAAATATTTCATTTTATCTTCATAATCCTGGGAGGTAGGTGGTATTATAAGTAAGGAAACTGAGGCAGAGAACAGGTAAGTGACTTGCCCAGGGTCATAAGGCTAGCAAATGTTTGAGACTGGATTCGACCTCAAGCCTTCCTTACTACATTTCTAGCACTTTAGCCACTTCCATAAAACATACAACTTCCTTTCAGTAACAACAGCTGACATGCCCCATGGTACTTTCTTTATCTAAATGTTCCAGGTAGAGAATCTGTTTTTGCCCTTGAGACACAACAAAGAATAGACATCCTCAAAGTTTTTTACTACAATTCTCTGTTCAAGTGATATATCTTTAAAATAATCTAAAAAGGGTTCTCTGATCACATCTTTGTCTTATAGTTACAGGATAATGTTTTATTTGTTTGTTAATTGTTGAAAGATTAACCTTGGCTTTGATTATCACAAGGAAAAATAAATAAAAAGGAAACTCTCTACACAAAAAAATTAAAGAAAGTAGGAGGCACTAAATCCACAAAGGGATGCAGTGACTTGGTCCTTGATGGGATGAATGGTGCTAGGCAACAAATGGTTGCCATTCTAAAATGAAGCCTAAGCCAGGAGAAGGATCTCAAGATTTTCTTATGGATAATCATCTCTCTGTCTCTGTTTCTCTATCTCTGTCTTTGTCTCTGTTTCTTTTTCTCTCTGTGTGTCTCTCTGTGTCTCTGCCTCTGTCTCTGTCTCTCTGTCTTTGTCTATCTCTCTGTCTCTCCTCTTTGTCTCTCCTTTCTGTGTGTGTGTGTGTGTATGTATGTGTGTGTCTGTTTCAGTATCTCTAGAAAAAAAGATGGCATGCTAAGACTTCCTGGTACCTGACAAAGTAAGTTAGATGGTGGCAAAGGCCATCAAGAACATATCTTAAACTTGGTGAATACAAAGCACAAAGGTGGAAACTCAACATCACAGAAAACCTACCTTCAGTAAGAACAAAACAAAACAAACAAACACAGCAACACAGAGACATAATGGGGAGAGACCCTCAATTTCAAGGAAATGACAATGGGAAAGAAACTTTCCAGAAATAACCAGCAGAATCATGCTGTCTCTTAGGTGGGTACCTTGGAGGCCATCTAGTCCAATCCATACTGGATCAAGAATTCTCTAATCACTTCTCCTGCCAAGTGATCATCCAGCCTCTGCCTGAAGACCTCCAGAGAGGGGGAAGCCACCACTTCCTACAGGGCATTTCTATTTCACTTTCTTCCAGCTCAGAATTTTAGGAAGTTTCTTTTGGCATCAAGCTGAAGTCTATGTTCTATTAATTCTGCAGCCAGAATAAACCTGGTCCTGCTTCCATATGACAGGCTTGAAATAGGAAATCTCCTTTTCTTTTCTTAGCTGGACTAGGAAGAAAGCTTCTTCAGATGTGTATTATGTGTGTGTGCGTACACGTGCATACACGTGTGTTTTTTAATGTTCCATGAAGTAGTAGTGCCTTTCTTTTAGCTTCTCTTCGTGGCTTCAAGGAACAGAGATATTCTTCCAGTTCTAGAAGCATTCCAATACAGTTATGCAAAAGCAAGAAATCCAGAGGTTTGAAGGGGTTGGGGATAAAGCTCATAGTAAAAATCTTTCTTTGAAGAATATAAGCTCATAGAACCTTTGAAGAACATAAGCTCATAGACAAAGAACTAGAAAGAACTTTAGATATCACCTAGTGGTACTCCTTTCTTTTACAACCAAGGAGACTGGAATCCAAAGACATTAATTAACTTGTCTAAGCTTGCATAGGTTGTAAGTGTAAGAGCCAAGTCTTGAATATGAGTCTTCTCTCTCCAAACACAGCTTCCACTGTACTACCTTGATGAATACTTTGCTTCTTTTTACCACCCGTAATTCCTTACATGTACCTGTATAAAGTAGGCAGTTGACAATTGCTTGTTGAATGAAAGAAAATAATAAAATTACTCAAATAAATATGTCAAATGACAAAGTACTCTTGAATTTAATATTACATATCAGAATTTTCCCTAAGATTGAGAAAGAAAGAAAGAAGGAAGAGAAAGAAAGGAAAGGAACAAAGAAAAAGAAAGAAGGAAGGAGGGAATGAAGGAAGGAAGGAAAGAAGGAGAGAAGAAAGGACGGAAGGAAGGAAGGAAGGGAGGGAGGGAGGAAGGAGAGAAGGGAGGGAGGGAGGAAGGAGAGAAGGGAGGGAGGGAGGAAGGGAGGGAGGGAGGGAGGAAGGACAGAAGGGAGGAAGGAAGGGAGGGAGGGAGGAAGAGAGAGAGGAAAGAAGGGAGGAAGGAAGGAAGGAAGGAAGGAAGGAAAGAAGGAAGGAAGGAACGAAGGAATGAAGGAAGGAAGGAGGAAAGGAAGGAAAGGAGGGAAGCAAGAAAGGAAGGGAGGGAGGGATGGAGGGAGGGAGGAAAGAAGGAAGGAAGGAAAGAAGGAAAGGAAGGAAAGAAGAAGGAAAGGAAGGAAAGAAGGAGTGAAGGAAGGGAGGGAGGGAGGAATGGAGAGAAGAAGGGAGGAAGAAAGGAAGGGAGGAAGGAAGGAAGGAAGAAAGGAAGGAAAGAAGGAAAGAAGGAGGGAAGGAAAGAAGGAAGAAAGGAAGGAAAGAAGGAGGGAAGGAAGGAAGGAAGGGAGGGAGGGAGAAAGGAGAGAAGGGAGGAAGGAAAGGAGGGACGAATGGAGGGAGGGAGAGAGAGGAAAGAAGGGAGGAAGGGAGGGAGGGAGGGAGGAAGGAAGGAAGGAAGGAAGGAAAAGATAGATGGAAGGAATGGAAGGAGAGAGGGATGGAAGAATGGAAGGAAGGACCAAGTTATCTCTTACGATAAGGAAGGAAAGAAGGAAGAAAAAGGAAGAAAAAGGAAGGAGGAAAGGAGAAAGGAAAGAAAGAAAAAAGGAGGGAAAGAAAGAAAGAAAAGGATGGAGGAATGAAGGAAAGGGGAAGGAAGGGAGGGAAGGAAGGAAGGAAGGAGGAAATGAAGGAAAGAAGGAGGGAAGGAAGAAAGGGAGAGAGGAAGGAGAGGAGGAAAGGAAGGAAGGGAGGAAGGAAGGGAGGGAGGAAAGGAAGGAAGTGAGGGAGGAAGGAGGGAAGGAAAGAAGGGAGGAAGGAAGGAAAAGATAGATGGAAGGAATGGAAGGAGAGGGGGATGGAAGAATGGAAGGAAGGAAAGAAGGAATGAAGGAAATATACGTTTATATGTCACTTACTAATTGACCAAGTTATCTCTTATGATAAGGAAGGAAAGAAGGAAGAAAAAGAAAGAAAAAGAAAGGAAGGAGGAAAGGAAAAAGGAAAGAAAGAGAAAAAAGGAGGGAAAGAAAGAAAGAGAAAAAGCAGGGAAAGAAAGAAAGAAAGAAAAAGGAAGGAAGGCAGGAAGGAAGGCAGGAAGGAAGGAAGGCAGGAAGGAAGGAAGGAAGGAAGGAAGGAAGGAAGGAAGGAAGGAAGGAAGGAAGGAAGGAAGGAAAAAAAGAAAGAAAGACTCTGTTGACCACAAGACTTTAGTTGATAAAGTTGTGTATGTTTGGAAGAAGATCATTTCAGAACCAAAAAGCTCTTATATTACTATCAAGGCTTCCACTTTAAGCCTGATCATTTGCATTAGGATCAACTGTAGCCCAGGCTCTGGAAGATGGACTGTGAGGCATCCCATTAGCTACTTCTGCTGCTGCATGCTTTTTGGTAACTCCACTGGCTGAAGTGTTTTATCTTTGTTGGAGGTAATATACAGCCTGGTGGTTGGTGCTCTGAAATCGGAAACCACAGCCACCAACATTAGCCATGATCTATGGTGTAGGCATGCATTTATGAAGCATTCTGATGAACACCGGCAAGCAGTATAGTCTAATTATTGTTGCTATTAGATTGTTATTTATGTTGTGTTCGTTCCCGCTGTCGCTCTAGCGAGGGGAGCGAAGTTGTATTTTTGGATTATGACCCTCTGGAGATCCCATCAAATGTAACGGCAGCTGCGATGGGGAAGCGAGGGTGACAGTAAGTCACTGCAGTTACCCACCAAAAGGGGATGTTAAATAATTTAATTTCATATCCTGTACACTCCCCCAAAATGGGAAATATTAAATGTTAAATATATGGCTATAATAAAAGTAAAGTAACACAAGGGTAAATTAAGGCAAAAACTTGCACTTTCCTTGCTTTGAAAATAGAATATTCCATAACGGATCTGGATGAGTGTCAGGGAATGCTAAATGAGGCAGCCTATGGTACAATTTCATAGAGAATTGGGCTCATAATTCCCCTCCAGAGCAATGCTTCCTTCTTAAAGTATTACTGCCTCCTTATTGGGTCCATATGCTGCACTTCCCAGAAGATGCAGCACAAATGTAACCGGTCAGACTTTGGAGCACTAAGTCAAGCAAAGCTCCGAGGACCTTGCGAAAAATCAAGGTCTGTCTCTCTCCCACTCTGTCTCAAGGATTCTCCACTTCACTTAAGTAATAAAAGGAAGCATTAAATCCTGTTCCCATAGTTCGGGGCACCTGAATTCAAGTTCAGTTTCTGACACTCATTAGCTGTATCAAGGTGTCAAGTCCCCAAGTATTTAGATGAATGTCATGTGCAAATGAGATTACTCCAGTTAAGTCCAGAGGGGAGAATTAGGAGCAGTGGGGTAAGAATGGAGGAAGTAAATTTGAGCTTTATGTAATGAAACGTTTCTATCACAATAAGTTATCCAGAAAGGAATGGGCTTACTTGGGAGCTAACGGGCCCCTCCTCATTGGATGTCATTAAGCAGAGGCAGAATTCATTTATGACTTTTACACTCTGAAGTCCATTTTCTTCCTCAAAATAAAGAGTTTGGATCTTATGATAACTAGATCTATTTAATAAAATTCAACACAACAAACATTTGTTAGTATCTTTCGTATGCAGATCCTTGGTAACATTCTTTCACAGATAGTGTGATTAGGGTACAGCATCTAATAATTAAGGAACTTTAAGGGTGACTCAAAGTAAAGAATCAGAAAAATAGATCATCCAAAAAGACGTGCAGGTCACATGACAAGAGCGATAACTGATAGGCAGCCTGCTATCTTTACAGTTTCAAAATAGAAAGCAAGAAAAGCCTTCTGCATGTTGGGAAACATATGGGTAGACATGGACAAGAACTATTCAAGATGACCAGGACCGCATAGTCACTCACTCTCCTTTCTGGAGAAAATGTTGTCTCTAAGATCATGGGACTATTCTAGTATGTGCAAAGTACAGTGCTAGGCACACAAAAACAAATGGTCCTTTGTCCTCAAGCATTTTATGTTTTGTTGGGGGAGGGAGTATTTATAACATTGATCAAAGTAAGAAACATCAAATATATGTTCACTAATTTCAAAAGAAAAAAAGAGCTAATAATTTGGGGGTTTGAGGGGTGTGTTTGCGTGTGTGTGTATGTGTGTGTGTGTGTGTGTGTGAGGAAATACTTTCTGAAGCAAGGGGCCACCAATCTCTCTCTTCCTATATTCAATCTGTGGTCAAATCCTATTGATTCTCCCTTGGTAACATCCATCATATACACCCTTCTCCCCTCTGACCTTGCCACCATCTTGGTGTAGGCCCTCATCAACTGGACTATTACAATCCCCTTACTAGCTGATTTCCCTGACTCAAGTTTCTCCCCTCTCCAGTCCATTTTCCACTAAACTGTCAAACTGATCTTTCTGAAGCTCAATTGTGACCATTTCACACATCCCTGCTCCCATTTAATAAACTCCATTGGCTCCCAATCAAATATAGAATCCCCTGGCATTCAAAATCCTTCATAACCTGGCCCCCTCTTACTTTTCTGGTCTTCTTAAACCTTCTTCTCTACCTACCACATATGCTGCAGTCTAGTGGCACCTGACTCCTTGCTGTTCCTCATACAAGACACTTCATCTTCTGACTCTAGGTATTCTCACTGGATCTCCCTCCTCATCTGGAATGCTCGAATGTTCTCCTCCTCAGCTCTGTCTTCTGCCCTATTTAACTTTCTTTTTTTAAACTTTTTATTTCAATATATTTTATTTCATTAAATATTTCCTAGTTACATGTAAAAATAATTGTAACATTCATTTTTGTTAAATTCAGAGTTCCAAATTCTCTCCCTCCCTCTTATTCCTCTTCCCTCCTTAAGAAGGCAAGCAAACTAATATCAATTATATATGTGAAATCATGCAAAACATATTTCCATATTAGCCATGTTGCAAAAAACGTCCAAGAAAAATTAAATTAAAAAGTCTGCTATAATCTGCATTCAGAGTTCATCAGTACTTATTCCAGAGGTAGACAGTAATTTTTGTCATAGGTCCCTTGGAAATGTCTTTTATCACTGTCTCGAACAGAGTAGCCAAGACTTTCCCAGTTAATAATCCTTATATTATTGTTGTTACTGTGTTCAACATTCTCCTGGTTTTGCTCACTTCCTTTTGTATTAATTCATATAAGTCTTCCGCCTGAACTAGTTGTGGTATATGACTATAATGGAATACTATTGTGTTATAAGAAACGCTGAGAAAGATGATTTGAGAAAAACCTGGAAAGATTTACATGAGATGATGCAAAGTGAAATGAGGAAACCAAAAGAACATTGTGCATAGTAACAGTAACATTGTGATAGGATCAATTGTGAATGACCAAGCTATTGTCAGCAATAAAATTATCTAAGGCAATTCCAAAGGACTTATGATGAAAATGCTATCCACATTCAAAGAAAGAAGTGAGGGAGTCTGAAAGCATATCAAAAACCATATTATATTTCACTGTTTTTATTTTCTTGTTTTTTTCATTTGGTCTTCATTTTCTTTCACATCATGACTAATATGGAAATATGTTTTGCATGACTGCACATGTATAACTTATATCAAATTGCTTATTTTCTCAGGGAGAAGGGAGAGGAGAAAGGCAGAGAATTTGGGACTCAAACTTTTAAAAAATGAAACTCAAAATTGTTTTCATTTGTGACTGAGGAAAATAAAATATTATTTTTAAAAATATGTCTCTCTAAAGTTTTCTGAAACCATCCTACTCATAATTTCTTATAGAACAATACTATTCCATCGCAACCACACACCACAACATGTTCAGCTCTTCCCCAATTGATGGGCTGCTCCTCAATTTATATTTCTTTGCCACCACCACAAAAAAGACATACATATTTTTGCACAAAATGGTCCTTTTTCCTTTTTTTAAAAAATCTTTTTGGGATATAGACCTAGTAGTAGTATTTCTGGGTCAAAATGTCTAAACAGTTTTATCTTGACTTTAATGTAGACCCAGCTAAATTCTGTTAAAAAAAAAAGCCTTTCCCAATCCCACCGTAATGTTAGTACCCTCCTTTTATTGATTATCCCCAATTTATACTGTACATATTTTGTTTGTACATCATTGCTTACATGTTGTATCCCTAGTACACTGTGAGATCCTCAAGGGCAAGAACTATTTTTTGCCATTTTTTTGTATTAACACCCCCCCACACCCCATTTAGCACCAAGTCTGGCACATAGAAGATGGTAAATGAATGTTTATTGGCCTACTGACTGAAGGAAGAGAGGGATTCTCTGAGCAAGAAGGAGGATGATGTGCGATCCTAATATAGTGACCAATTTTCCAAAGGCACCAAGGTTAGAAGTGGAATGTCATCAATGGGATACAGGTAGTTGATCAGCTTGACTAGAATAGAGATGCAGAAAGAGGAATAACAGAAAAAAGGAAAAGAAAGAGAGATGGGAGCCATACTGTGAAGGACTTTAAATATCAGACTGAAGATTGTTCATTCAATCTTGCATACAATTGGGATCTGGAAAAGATTGCAAAGTAGGGGACTATGTAGTCAGAGACACCAAGGTTTCAGCTATGATGAGCATGGATTGAGAAGGTGACATATTTATAATTTTGTCAGCCTATAAAGTCCAAGACTGAAACAATAGAAGGCCTTAGATCTTTGGGGCAGTTCATGTCTTCAGCATAATCCAAATGCTCACCTTAAAGTACTTTATAAAGTCCAAAAATATAATTTTTATATATATTTTGCATCATGTAATCCTCAATCCAGTCCTGGGAGGTAGGTGGAAGGGACACCATTCACATTTTGCTGAAAGGCTGCAGAGGTTAAGAAGGCCAGCAGGAGTTGTGAAATGTATTCATGGAGGATGTAGCTACACCTGTATGAAACTGTGAGGCAGCTAGATAGCAGAGTAGATAAAGTCCTGGACATGGAATCTGGAGAGATTGCTTCAGGCAATTACGATGTAACCTTAGGAAAGTCATTTCAACTCTTTAAACCTCAGTTGCCCCATTAATAAATCCAAGGCAGTAATAGCACTATGTTTCACATGAGATAGTATATGAAATCACTTTGCAAGCTTCAAAGCGATACACAAATATTACTTATAATTATTAATAATAGATCTTCAAGGCTCAAAAAAAGATGGCACAAAAGCGTTAAATTGGGGCATAGGTAAGGTGCACAATACGCTCGAAGACCTCAAATGGGGAGCAATCTATTAAAATCCCATGAAATCCTATTATACTTTTGGATAATAGCTTTAATTATGAGAAAGATCTTTATCCCTTCTTCCTTCCTTCCTTCTTGGGACTTTCACCTGTTATTCCACTGAAATAGAGAATCGTTCATTTTCTGAAAAATAGTGACCCTTGGCAATTCACTTAATTTATAAATGCCCCTATAAAGCGCCCTAGAAATCAACTTCTAAGTTGATAACTGGTTGCCATCTGTATTGGTGAAGGGAATTCCCATACTTGTTTTCCACACCAATAAAAGCATAGTTTCATATATGTGGATATGTATATCAAGATAGACATGTGTATTTTCCAGGACTTGTATTTTTGTTGATAAGGAAACACTTTCCATCAATGAAGAATGACATCTGCTCTCTAACTCTTAACTATTATACAGGATTGTCAAGAGAGATTAGGAGAATTACCTATGGCAACACAGATAGTCAGGATCCAAGGCAGGATTTGAACCATGATCTTCCTGGCTCCAAGGTTAGTTATCCATTATTCCACATTGTGTGTTTTAGGTATATTTTTATTTCCTGACAACTAACAAATGAATCTAGCAAGAGGAATAATTATCTCAATTTGCTGTACCCAGCTGCTTTACAGGTAAATGCGTGCCTTTATTCCAGGCTTTGTACATTTCATCCCACCTTCCATCTTTCTCTTAAATTCCTTCAGCTAGCAAGCTTCTGCTGCCACACGTTCTCCATGGCAACAGCTGACTCTTAGAGAGGGTAGACACCCACAACTGAACCCTTTCCCTTCATGGATAGTACCAGAGATGGATTTTTTTTTTGGCTGGAACAAAAAGGTATTGAACTGTGCAGGATTCTTCCCACAGGGAAACCAACAGGAAAATGTGGGGTCCTCAAAGTGCAGGTGCTCCTCAGTAGTGCTTAGGAGGGTCACAAAGAGCTCAGTGTATTGCATTTTGGAAAAGCAATAGTCACAATTGTATTCCTAATGTATATAGAGATACTTAAACATATCTTTTTTTTTCCTCATAGAATTGCAGAATGTGTGTGTGCGTGTGTAATACACTTATTTAACACATTTGAATACAAACAGTTTGTTTTTGTATATTTGTTTGTTGTCTTCTTCATTAATTGTGAGTTCCTTGAGATCAAGAATTATCTTTTATGGCTTAGCACAAAAGTGTTTGGCATAGTGTCTGACACATAGTAGACATTGAAGAAATGATTATCAACTTCCTTCCTTCCTTCCTTCCTTCCTCCCTTCCTTCCTTCGTTCCTTCCTTTCTTCCTTCCTTCCTTCCTTGCTTCCTTGCTTCCTTCCTTCCTTCCTCCTTCCCTTCCTTTCTCTTCTTTTCCCTTCCCTTCCCTTCCCTTCCTTCCTCACCAATGTTCTCCTGATGATGCTGTATGGTTACAAATAATGGAACACCAACATCCCTGGAAAAGAATCAAAGTGGCAATTTCCTCAAAAGGCAATGGAGATATTCATTATGATATGCATAAAATGACTATAGCCTATTTCTATTATTGCATTCTAGGGGAGAAAATCACACAAGATGCATAAAGTATATGATGAGAAAAAGAGATGGGTCAGTTGTGTAGTGAAACGTAATGATACCTGAGTGACAATACTGGTACCACCACCCCCACTACCAAATGTAAAGAGACAGAGTAAGACTTCCACTATGTTGAGTTAAAATTTCTGGGAGAAAAGGATAAGTTAAAGGGCACTTGTGAGTTACTACTGAAATCAATGACGGGAGTATCTACATAATAAGATCACAGCTCCATTGAAGTATTATATACATGCAAAATTGTGTATCTTATCCCTCCTTCTTGCTACATGGCTGACCACCTCCTTTTCTGACCACACATGCCCTTAATAATCCTTTCCTCCTGTAGCTTTTTTTTTAATGGTCTTCATCATGTCCCTCCTTTGCCCTTTAGCTGTTGTATTTGTATCCATGTAATTAACAGAATAACTTGTATCCATGTGTCATTTAAGGAGAGAGGAAGCAACAAAAGTATTCAGAAGAAGCAGAGAAAATAGATATTGCCAGGACCTAAGAGCAATTCATTATACCAAGTAGGAAATTAATTTAACTCTCAGTTTGGAGGCAGTTAAAGCAAAAAGAGAATATGGCATATTATATAATTTCATAGTCAGACAAAACTCAACCTGCAGGGAACAACTTTTCCTAAGATTCAGCTGGGAATCAGTGTGACATAGTGGATAAAGATCTAGCCGAGGGGAGAAAAATCTTGGCTTAAGTCCTGCCTCTGACACATGGCAGTTCTATGACCCTAGTCAAGCCACTTAAGCTTTTCACAGCCTAGGGAGCTCTTAAGATGATAAGTTAAAGAGAAAGTGCCACCCTGCATTGATAGAGGGAGTTTCTCCACATGGGAGTTCCCTATACCAGTAAAATCACAAATCTGGTCTTAATTGCTAATTTAAAGGCAGACCCATAAGAAAGATATAGATGTAAAGATAGAGCCATATGAGAACGGAAGAAACTTCCAGGCGTACAGTCATGGCAGTAGAGATGAAAGCTGTCCGTGGAAAAAAGCAGAGCTTATAAAGTCAGCTGAACAGCGGGCTCAGTACAAACACTACATTCGAGGGGAGCTCTAGAAACACTCTGAAGATATCAGAGATTTCCAAACCCTACCAGAGGTGGGGAACCTGTCGCCTCAAGGCCACACATCGCCCTCAAGGCCCTTGGCTACAGCCTTTTGATTGAGTCCAAATTTTATAGGACAAATCCTTTTATTAAGGGAATTTATTCTGTGAAGTTTGGATTCTGTCAAAGGGCCACCCTTAAAGACCTAGAGGGGCACGTGTGGACTTGAGACTGCAGGTTCTCCACCCCAGCCTATACTATCAGTAGATATGAATCAGCTTTGCTCATCTGTATCCTTCACATGTGTCTCACTACCATATTATTCTAAATCTAAACTCACTCTGTCCATAAAATACGCGTGTATTTATGGTCAAGTAAAATGGTGACTGCAAAAGCTACCCCTAAAACTCCAAGAATAGTTATTGTCCCTAGAGAACCACACCAGAAGTTAGAGGGAAAGTTGGGAAAGTATCCTAGAATAGTTGCTTCTCTCATTGGTGAGTTCTTCCTGGGCCCTCTTTTGGGAGCAGGGGCCCAGGTTAGTCATCCTTTATTTCCCTTGCAGCTGTGTTTCTGATTCTCCTGATTACCACTATGCCCCCAAGTAGGTAGCTATCTTTTCTGTGTTGTCTTCCTCAATCGGAATGTAAACATCATGAGGGGAGGAACTGTCTTTTGGTTTGTATCTGTATCAGTAGCACTTGGCACATTGCTTAGCACATGGTAAGCACTGAAGCTTACCAGTTTTACAGGTATAGGCTGGACTTACCTCCCTCAAATTAGGAAAATGGGTTCCCAAATGGAGGCTGACTACTTTTCCCTCAGTGTTTTAGAGGTAACCCCTGAGAGTTCTGATTTCTAATACTGTGGCTCATAGGTCCCCATCAGTGTGCTTTCCACTGATCATCAGACTTGGTTAGCTTTTAGAAAGGTTATTAACTATGGTTATAGAGCAAATATGATTGTTAATAAAAAACAACAACAACAACAAAAAGCAATCCCTCTCCTCCAAACAGGGACACACTCTTGCCTTACTCCCATGATGTTTCAACTGGACAGGGCTCAAACTTAAAGTTAAAAATTAATGAGTACTCATTATAAAAAACAGATGTAGCAAAAGGGTAATTCAGTTCTGGGGAACTAGGAATCCTTTTTGCCCTTTACAGAATCCTCGTGAATTCTCTTTTAGGTACAGCTTTTCTGGGTACTGGCTCATTTGCAGAGCCCGTAGCTTTAACCTCTTTTTGCCCTGAGTCCTTTATGCTTCTGACCTATCCTCAACTTGTCTCTTAATTCTCAATGCTGAGGCTGGCATGGGTCACTGCTCCAGGGACACCCATACAACCTCTGATAGATACTTTGACCAAAGACAATGAAAATTACAGATATTCTGACATTTAAAAGTAAACAAGGCCATCACCTAGTTAAGGGTGGGTGGAGGGAAGAGGGTGAGGAGGAAGATTAAAAGCTAAAACAAAACTATTTTTCTTCCCCCAAAGTCACTTCCATATTAGTACTCTGCTAGATTTGGCTGCCACTCACCTGGCTTACTGCTGCAATTCAAAGTAACAAACTACCAGACTCTACTATAGGTAGGCATGAAACTAAAAATTGTGTCAGATTCTTTCAGCCAATGAAAAAAATTTTCATGCATCACATCATCTGTTTCTATGCCCAAACCCTATGATTCCTGTAAGCTAATTAAGGACTCATTTAAATCCATATATCTGGGCCTTCTGTGTTTAACTGGTGTGGGACTGGACCCCCATCCTTAAACTAATATCAGAGGATAATAGATTTCTAAGGATCTTAGAAATGGCTTATTAACACGCGCCTACTTAAAACCAAAAATTCACTCTGCCCTCACGAAACTTCATAGTCTCATTGTCTTTGGGACATGCGGTTGAGAAAACTAAAGATCATAAAAGTTAAATAATTTGTATGAAGTCCCTCAGATTGCAAATGGTAGATATAGGTTTTTGAACCTGAATCCAACTCCACCCCATACCATGTTTCCAATCTCTTCCAATCGTAAAATTTTGTTTAGACAATTTGGGAGAGGGGGAACAAGGGAGTTGTATTTTAAAAGTTAATAACTTAAATAAAAGAAAGTAAACAAATAATTATTTATATCATAGAATTCTAGCACAATATGAGTCAGTGAACTAATACGTATTATGTTACATGGTCAAAAGATAATACTTAGGTTAGCAGAGGCTGAAAACAATTTATTTTTCATTCAGTTCACAGCTGATTTCCTTCCCATGGTATAAAGAGCTAACACTGGACAGTAGAATTCTCCATCAGAAGAATTCTCCTATGGGATAGAGACCCAGGATTGTTCCAAAGGCAAGGAGGCAAAGTTAGAGATTTCTCAGGTGTTCTCCCTGGATATCTGCACAGAATGAGGGCAAAAAAGACAAGGTGATGGATGCAGACCATAGCCCACCAACAAAATTGCTGTAAATCTACTCAGAGGAACTTTGGGAGATTACAGAATTATGTAATGGCAAGCAAAGTAGCACTTGGCTATTTGTTTCAGCTACTCAAGTGCCTTTGAGCCTCACCTTTAATTGTATCAAGAGTCAATGTAACCAAGATTAAGAGGGAAGCTGGAAATTGGGAAAGAATTTTTACATCCAGTATCTCTGATAAAGGCCTCATTTATAAAATATACAGGGAATTAAGTAAAATCTATAAGAATACAAGCCATTCCCTAATTGATAAATGGGCAAAGGATGTGAACAGGCAATTTTCAGAGGCAGAAATTAAAGATATTTATAAGCATATGAAAAAAATGCTCTAAATCACTATTGATTC